>JAKSZT010054030.1:59304010-59398736 GCA_026826555.1 Tolypeutes matacus | reverse complement strand
CCACAGTGTTTAGGCTGTTATTAATTTGGGTAAATAAGAAGCAGTTAGCGGACCACAGTGTTTAGGAAGCCGTGACATGTGAAAAAGCAAAAGTGTTGAATGCTGATCTTTTGGAAAACAAACGGGAACCAAGTGATGAGAGTGTTGAAGTTTTTAAGGCCAGCCATGGCGGGTTTGATAATTTTAAAAGAGGACCTGCATCCCTAGTGTCGTGGGGCATGGCGAGGCAGCAAGTGCTAATAAAAAGGCTGCTGATGACTTTGTCAGGGAATGTCAAGACTAAGTAGAGACTAAGGGTTTTATTCCCCACCAAGTTTTTAACTGTGATGAAACCAGAGTTTTTTGGAAAAAAATGCCGAGTAGAACGTACATCACAAAAGAGAAGGCATTACCAGGCTACAAACCAATGAAGGACAGGCTCACTCTAGTGTTGTGTGGGAATGCTAGTGGGGACTTAAAAACTCAAGCCTCTACTGGTCTATCAGAGTGAAAACCTGCAAGTTTTCAAGAAGCATGATGTCATAAAAAGAAAACTCCATGTGATGTGGAGGGCAAACAGCAAAGCTTGGGTCACGAGGCAATTTTTCACCGAGTGGATAAATGAAGTGCTTTGTTCCTTAGTGAAAAAAATATTTGCTGGAGAAAGATTTGCCTCTGAAAGCTCTCCTACCTTTGGACAATGCACCTGCCCACCCTCCAGGCTTGGAGGATGACTCACTGGAGGAGTTCAGCTTCATCACTGTAAAGTTCCTGCCCCCAATACTACTCTCATCCAGCCCACGCACCCAGTTGACCCTCACAGAATTCTGGAAGGAACATTTCAATATCCTGCACTGCCTTAACCTTACTGAAAAGGCCTGGAACAAAGTCTCTTATAGGGCAATGAATTCAGCATGGAAGAACTTGTGGCCAGAAGCTGTGACTCAGAGAGGTGTGGAAGGGTTTGGGCTGACCTCAGCCTGCAGGCCAAGGGTGCAGTTGTGCAGGACGTTGTGTCTTTGGGCCATTCCATGGGTCTGGAGGCTGATGCTGCTGATGCTGAGGAGTCAGAGGAGGAGCATGGTGAGGAGTTCAGCCCTGAGGAGCTGCAGGAACCACAGAAAAAGCAGCAAGAGGGGGCTGAGGAGATTTCTTCAGGGGAGGAGGGAAGGAGGGAAGATGCCCCCAGCTCCTTGATAAAAGACATGTGTGCAAAATGGGCAGAAGTTCAAATCTTTTGGAGAAGTACCATCCGGACAAAGCTCTGACAAGCAGAAATGTGAGTTTATTGAATGACCAAACAATTTCACACTTTCGAGGAATTCTGAAAAGAAGACAGAAGCAGTCCTCATTGGGTAAGTTTTTAGTGAAGGTGACAAAGAGTGTGTCAGAGCCTATGGTACAAATTGGAAAAAGGCAGAAAAGAGAAAGAGCACCTGAAGCACAAGTGCCCAATGTTCTTTTGGGGGGGCGGGGAGACTCTCCTTCCAAGCAGCACTCCATGTAACCTCCTGTCCTCACCCCTCCCCTCCCACCATCCCATTAGGCCATGGACTCTTCTCAGTACAGGTAAAGTAAAGCTTTTATTTTATTTAATCTAAGTATTTATTAATTTTTAGGTTTATTTCTCATGTAAAGTAATGATATGCAACCCTGTATTTTTACATATTGCCTTAAAAATGTGCATTGTCTTTGGTTTGGGAATGCATTAAATTTATTTACGTTATTCCTTATGGGAAAATTTTGTTTAGTACTCATTTTTGGTACTCGTTGCGCCTACCAGAACCAATTAACAATGAGTATGGAGGTACCACTGTATATCCTAGCAGAGAGCATAGTGGTGGCACGTGACTAGCAGCTGATATGGTTCTTGGACTTGAAAAGAAAGGTTTAAAGAAGTGAAGCTTTTTAGACAGAGCTGCTGAGTTTGTAGCACTGGGATAATAAGCTCCTTCCCTAAATAGAGATAAATCCCTTCTTAAGCTGCATTTCTTCTACCTCCCATTGCAGGAATACAAAAACCTAAAGGGGGTCTTATTTGGGGGCTATAATTCTCACCAACCTCAAACCTTCCAAAGCACCTTTTTCTACCCATAAAGGCACACACCAATCCTCAACCTAGAAGGGAAGTAATATTGTTTCAGGAGTTATGCAATAATTCTCTCTCTCTCCTACCAGAATGGACAATAAAGTTGTCATCATGAGGGAAACATAGATACTGGAAGCCATTACTTTAGGCAAAGAGCCACTTCTTTAGTCAATACAATTCCAGATGTTTGACAAGACAATACTGTGGAATCCATGTAGCTGATGAGAAATGTGTAGCTGAATGATATGGTCTTATCTCCCAGGTCTGGATCTGGCTAACAAAATGCCTTCTCCTAGAACTCTGAAGACTCATCTGCCTGTTCAGATGCTACCACCTTCCTTCTGGAAAGAAAATTCAAAGGTAATAAGAGTCAACTCTTAAAACCCAATTTTGATCAAAATTGTCAAAGAATGTCTCCATCTGAGTGGCAATAAGCTAAGATCTGTAAAGAAAA
This sequence comes from Tolypeutes matacus, assembly GCA_026826555.1. Classification (NCBI taxonomy): domain Eukaryota; kingdom Metazoa; phylum Chordata; class Mammalia; order Cingulata; family Chlamyphoridae; genus Tolypeutes; species Tolypeutes matacus. The sequence continues at coordinate 59,396,214 of JAKSZT010054030.1, read as the reverse complement.
ACAAACAGGGGAGACATGGGAAGACGGTGTCCCTAGCGCATACTCACATGCATTCCATTCTTTGAAAACATTATTTCTGAAAAGTAGGATGTTTTAGAACAAAGCATTCTGATTGGATGCTTCTCCTGAGGAAGGTTGTTATCTTAGTTTGCATCCTCCCAGAAGCAGAGGCCAAGGCAGGGTTGAACATGAGAGATTTACTTAGGGAAAAGTCTGTGAAAGGAAAAATGAAGTGAGTTGAAGGAGGTACGGAGATCTACATGAAAATGATGGAGGTCTGACACCCAGGGAGGAGAGAGGAAAGGAAGGAGAGCAGAATTGGTAGAGTCCCAGACTATAGGACAACCTTGAGCAAAGTTCACTCAGCCAAAGTCAACCATCAGAGGAGTCCCCCTTCTCACAGGCTTGGGCCTGCCTTCATATCCCTGCTCTACACTCAAATATCAGCTAGGAGCATCCCTCGGTCCATCACCAACCATTCATTACCAAAATTTTTCTATGGTTCCAAATGGAAACTCTGTACATTTTAAGTCTTAACTCCATTCACAATGTGAATGTGATCAACAGCACTGCATTATATATTTGAATATGGTCTTAAAAGGGAAAATTTTAGGTTGTATACATGACACTAGAATAAAATTTTTTTAAATCCATGGAACTGCACAACACAAACCATTAACTCTTAAGTAAAACCACGGACTTCAGTTAATAGTACAATTATAAAACGTGCTTTCATCAATTGTAACAATTATTCCGCACCAACACAAGGTGCTAATAATAGGGTGGTATATGGAAAACCTGTATTTTATGCATGATTTTTCTCTAAACCCACGACTTCTCTAATTAAAAGAAAAAAGTATCCCTTGGGAAATGTTGCCTCAAAAGGAATGTGCTGATGGACTCAGAGCTGGGAGTACCCATCAATTATACTCCCTGGGGTCAAACATTTGAATAGCCCATTTTCATGACCACCCTCTGGCTGCCCAGGTGAGATGATGTTCACCGTGCTGCCTTTCCCACAGCTCCAGAATCTGGTCCTCTTCCTTTCAAGACCAGAAATCTGATATTTTTTTTCAGTGTGTAGAAATTGTCCATCTTTAGAGAGAGCATATCTCATGAAGCAAGCAGACAGCTACTGTTGTACCTCTATCTCCCTCATTTTAATTTTTTTTTTTTTTGACACTTCCAAATTCAGAATGCATCCTATACATGCAGGGCACTTTGAATATACTAAGGTTTCTTCTTTATTTCTGCTTTTTCAATGATACTTGAAAGCAATGAAATATGAACTATAAATCAGAATATTTACTTATAACATGTATAAGGAAAAGTATAGCCATCCAGCAGATTCAAATGCTTGTACAAGCTGGACCAGCATATTTTTTCTCTGTAGGTAAGTTATTTTGGAAGCCCTATTATCCTCAGGTGGCTGAGAGAATGGTTTGATGTTAAGAGATATCTCTCAGCTAAGGCAATTGCGGGCTCCTCCACCTACTAGACTTAACTTTCACCAAGGAAACTATAACAGTCAAGAGTGTTTAGACAAGATACTCTCTAGTCATTGCAGTGCTCAGCCACACAATGGCAGCACTTGCTTTCATCTTTCTCTTTTTGCCGAGTTTCCAAGAATTAGCTCTTCATCTTTCCCATCTCTTATCTCCAAACAAGGTATAATATGACTCAATAGGTTTCAACTTATCAAAATGCTATACCATTCTTGATTTCCTTCTCTGAGATTATATCCAGGTCACCTTGAAATGAGTTTGAGGTGTGAAAACTTCTTGGCTTATTTCTACAGACAGATAACTTCAGTCACTGTATGTTACTTCTGCTGCTCAAGAACCAATATTGTGGGAAGCGGCTGTGGCTCAATCAGTAGGGCTCCCGTTTACCATATGGGAGGCCCCGGGTTCGGTTCCCGGAGCCTCCTGGTGAAGGCAAGCCCTCCCGCACGGCGTGGTTAGCTGACCCAGTGAGCACAAGCAGCAAGGGGGGGATAAATGAATAAATAAATAAAATCTTTAAAAAAAAAGAACCAATATTGTTTCCAAGTCTTCTAAACCCAATGTTAGAAGACAATATTCTAGCACTTCATTAGTTATAATGTGAACATCTTCTTTTTGTGAAATCAAGTTTTCTAAAAAATGTAATAATTCCAATGACAGCACCTTAGACTTATGGATTACTTAAGGGGGAAGTGGTTTTAGAGAGGCTAGTCCAAGCTTTTTATTTTGTGATGGTGTGGTAGGCTGAATGATGGTCCACCAAAGATAGCCACATCCTAATCCCTAGAACCTTGGAATGTTACCTTATATGACAAAAGGAATTTTGCAGGTGTGATTAAATTAAGGGTCTACAGACGGGGAGATTATCCTGGATTACCTAGGTGGGCCCTAAATGTCATGAAAAGGGTCCTTATAAGAAGGAAGCGAGAAGGTCAAAGGAGGAAGTGTGAGATGTGATGAATGAAGCAAGAGTTTAGAGTGATTGGAGGAAGGGGACATGAGCTAAGGAAAGCTCCAGAAGCTAGAAAAGGCAAGGACATAAATTTTCCTGTAGATCCTTCCTGTCAACACCTTGACTTTAGCTTGGGGAAAATGACTTCAGACTTACGGCCTCCGCTGTTTCTGTTAATGTGGCATTGCTGTTACAGCAGCAATAGGAAATTAATACAGGTGGATACACTGAGTTTTGGTTATGTTACTATGAACCAAATATATTGTGTAACATATTTTTGATTCAAAAAGAAATTATATGTATCCAGTACCTTTAATTGAGAATTGTATGTATTTATTCATACACTTTTACTTTTTAGTTTTTAATTGTTTATATTTTCAATTATTAAATGTACAAAATAAAGTTAAAAAAAAAAAAAGAAAATTTAAGTATTTAACATAAGGTCAAACTCAGATATTCTGATTGCATACCATAAGTACATTTGAATATATTCTGTGTTCAGCCCAGAGCTTCCCCTGTTCACATTTACTCAGGATTTGCAAAAAGTCAATAACCAACATAAGCATTAAGAAATAATATATAGGAAAGCTGACGTGGCTCAAGTGATTGTGCTCCTATCTACCATATGGGAGGTCCAGAGGTCGATTCCCGGGTCCTCCTGTTGAAAAGCAAGTTGGCCCGAGCGAAGAGCTATCCCGAGAGGAGAGCTGGCCCATGCAGAGTGCTGGCCCACGCGGAGTGCCGGCCCATGCAGAGAGCTGGCACAGCAAGATGACACAACAAAAAGAGACACAGAAGAGAGACAATGAGAGACCCAGCAAATCAGGGAGCTGAGGAGGTGCAAGAGATTGAGCTGCCTCTCTCCACTCCAAAAGGTTCCAGGATCGGTTCCCAGGGCTGCCTAAAGAGAAAACAAGCAGACACAGAAGAACACACAGAGAAAAGACAGGCAGTGTACAACAATGGGCAGGGGGAGAAATAAATTAATAAATATTTTTAAAAAAAGAAATGTTATACGATAATAATACCTTGAATTGTATGATACTTTTTGGTTTCCTAAGTGCTTTCTTGCATGTTGGATAGAAAACCAGAATCGAGAAAGAGCACAAAGAGAAACGAATTCATGAAATGGCTATGTTCATCTGCAGAGTAAAGGGGAAATGAAATTCAATATGTAAGAGTTTGGGATCATTTGTGAGGAAGAAAGTATGACTGGGTGATAGTTTGTCTTTGACCCCAAAGTTCTGTTGAATAAGTGAAACACATGGCAAAAGTATTTGAGAAAACCACTAAAGTGCTCCTCTTCCCCATCCCTGCTGAGAATGCACACAGCAGCACAGGTTGGATCTGAGCCAGGGTGGTGAGTGGGCAGACAAGAAGTCAGGAGGTCAGTTCTCCTCTACTGAACAATCCCTGCCTTTCCCATGAGAAGACAGTCACCACAAACAGTTCCAAAGGTGGACTAACACTAAGCCTCAAGAGTCCTTCCATCTTATCAGCAAATGAAAAGCTAAGAGTGAAAATTTATCCTTAAGGCCGAAATGCATCATGTTGAAATGGCACTAGACAGCTAACTGATTTAGCTCTTCACACCCTATAATCTAGTTCAATTGCTGGCTAAGTGAAAGCCAAGGGGTACCTTCCTTAACCTCTAAGAATATCAGAGTTAGGGTGAATATAGTATTCATCATTCAAAACAGGACACTTTTGAGAGAGAAAGAGGGTGATCTTAAACATTAAGCTAAAACCACAGATATAAATTGAAACTTTGCCAAGGCACACTGGAACATATGATCACCTTAATCATAGAAAATGCATTCATGCTCAATTATTCAGATAGCATAGTCCATGCTTCTACTGAGAGGCTTTCTAATACTGTGGTTTACTGTCTTTTCTCTTTGCCTCTCACTCCCCTTGGTGACTGGTTTCAGATTATCTATGTGGCTAGAAACGCCAAGGACTGTCTGGTGTCCTACTACCATTTTTCAAGAATGAACAAAATGGTGCCTGACCCTGGTACCTGGAAGGAATATATTGAGACATTCAAAGCTGGAAAAGGTAAATGAAAGGAAATCATAAGTTCAAATTTCCTTATTTGTTCATCTACTAACCTCAGAAAGGAAGTTTTTTCATTGAATGATTGTATCAGTCAAGGTCCTGGGAGAAAAGAGATGACACACTCATCTATTGATGAGAGTTTAATAGACTGTTTACAAAGCTGTGAGCAGTTTAATGAAACAATGGATAGTGCTGTACTCTGGGAAGACAAGAGAAAGTACCTTGAAAGGAGCTGAGCTTCTGGTAAAGGGAAGCAATCAACTACAGTGACCCAACAGGAAGGGACATCAGGGAAATAAATGCCTTGCCCCCACTTTTCCCAACCCCCTTCTCCAAACTCCATCCAGTGCCTCTTTCTTGTAAAGCCAAAATGTAAGCCTTTGGCCAAGAGAGCCCATTTATACAGTCCATACAGATCAGCCTCGCAGGGCAGAGAATAAGGCATGGAAGAGTAGAGAGTGAATTTGGCAGGGTCAACAAAAAATACACTGTGCACCTCTCTTCCTCCTATTTATAGCCACAGAGAGTCAAAGTACCCAGAATATCTGGTAACTACTGTATAGATTTTTCAGAGTGAAAGGCTTCTTTTCAAAACCAGCCTTTCAGGAAGCAATAGTTATTGCATAGCACTGATCTAGGCACTATGCAGTGATACAAAGGAAATAAAGATTATGAATCCCTGGCCACAAGACAAATCTCTTGTGCAGTAGCAGTGAGTTCACTGATAGAAATATAAACCAAGGAATCTAGAGCATGTTTTATCATTTCTCCTAAACAATGGAAACCCCTCTCTCCTGCAAATAAGAATTCAGCCTAGGATCTCTGTTTTCTGGTTGAAATATTAAGTATCCTCTTTTTTCCTTCATTATTTTGTGACATTCATGTTCATTTTATAAGTATCAAATTTATATTGGTACATACTATCTCTCTCCTTCTCTTCAGTGTTGTGGGGGTCCTGGTATGACCACGTAAAGGGATGGTGGGATGTAAAAGACAAGCACCGCATTCTCTACCTCTTCTTTGAGGACATGAAGGAGGTAAGAGTCAGTTTGACCTCCATCAAATCTCCCACATTTTCTCATGCATCAAAGCCCAATTAGAACACTGACGTTGTGGACTTTCCTACAGAAGAAACTTTAGTCACATGAGCGATTCTTTCATAATAACACTCTTCCCCACCTCAATTTTACCCTCAGAAACTCCTTTTTGCTCTTTTAAATATTCTGTGTATCAGTTCACAATTACCAGAAAAGCTTCCTCCTCAAGAAATACCACATACTTTGTTTATAGCACATGCTAGATTTATAGTGAAATCAACCTGTTGTATCCTGACACAAGCCATGCCCCGCCCCCAAAATGGGTACAATGTCTGCCTCAAGAGATTATTGTAAGGATTTATGAGATGATGTTTGTAAAGTGCCTAGTTGTACTTAATTTAGTAACTGCCACTGCTTCTACATCCTACCCTATTGATAAGAAGTCTTCTGAAATCTAATCAGAAGTTATAGCTCCTTTTTCTGCATATCTTAGATCATGTGGCTGATATCATGGTTTCCAAAAGAAACAAGAAACATGAATTCAGATTTCTGGGTTAATTTGAGGTCCCTTTTATTCATCCCTCATGCTGACCTTCTGTTAAATACATAGACGATAGCCCAAATGCTGGAGTCAGTCATGCTATGCTTCACCTCCATTTTCCCTCCTTCATACAACCCTTGCTGATCTCCCCCAGGCAAATATAATTACCACTTCCCATAAAATCCCATGACACTTTCTCTGTTTGAGGCAACATGTTCTTTTTTGGCCAGGTACTGTAGTTATTTGTGTGCTGCTGAAATATCTAGTACAGTTCCTTAAATATAGTAGCACTTGAGAAATGTTTCTTGAATTTATTTGAATTGTTCCTGTAACGGAACCCTCTCCAAACTCTGCTTGTCCAAAAGGTAGAACATAATACCTAATGGAAGACCCCAAATTATTTGTGTTTTGTATAACTATTTCCTTTACAGGACCCAAAGCGGGAAATTCAGAAGATATTGAAATTCCTGGAGAAAAATATATCAGATGAAATTCTGAATAAAATCATCTATCACACTTCCTTTGATGTAATGAAGCAAAACCCAATGGCCAACTACACCACTTTGCCTACCAGTATCATGGACCACTCCATCTCTCCTTTTATGAGGAAAGGTAGATTAGCTTTATATTCTAAATGCTAGGTGGGACTCCGTGGTCTGTTTAGATTTTTCATTATTTATTCTTGTCAGCAACATCTCTGTATAATTTTTGAGAGGCAAGCTTCCTCCCTTTCCCCATTCTTGTGAGAATTCTGAGTGCCTGCTTATTCCAATAGCAATCACTAAGACTCTGTCTTATTTCAGGGATTCCTGGAGACTGGAAGAACTATTTTACTGTAGCCCAGAATGAAGAATTTGATGAGGACTACCAGAAGAAGATGGCAGGAAGCACTCTGACCTTCCGCACAGAGATTTGAAAACAATTGGGGAGGTATCCATGGATTTTCTACTAGATTTTAGCCATTTGAGATTTATGACAATGGATAATTAAAACAGATCCTATGTCATTATGATAATATTTAATCCAAATGTAATCAAATCCTTGGTGGAAAGTTTAAAATTAAGTTACATGATGATTTACATAGGCATTTAAACATGATAATGTAGCCATGTGCACTAAGGTGATTTAAATTCATGATAGTATGGGCTCCCATAGGCAAAGTTCATGAAAAGAGAGAAATAAATAAGAGTAGAACTTCCACATAAGAGGAAGTGAACACAAGAAGCAAAGATATTGAGAAGTGAGTGCAAGGGAGAATATAAAAGGAGAACCAGTTTTTATCAAGAATGGTCAGGCTCTGAGAGACACGGGATGGCCCAACTCTCTGAGATATTATATTATGAGGAGCAGAAGATTAAGTGAAGAATGGAAGCAAGTAAGTTATGTATGACTGAGGTAGTCTCAAGCTGAAAATGGTCTCAAGACCAAAGAGAAAGGCCAAGCCTTGAGCAATGAAGCCAGTGATAAGTGACACGAGAGAAACAAGAAACTCAACCCACCTGTGTAAGGAATTTGAGATTGAGAAAGGGAGAAAGCTTTTGTCTTTTAGATGGACTTCTTAGTGAGAATTTTTTTTTAAGTCATAAATTAGCCCAAGAGAAAAAACATCCAATACCTCATGCAATTCAAGAAAAACTTGAATTCCACACCTCTGTGGAAAATCACTTTTTATGCTTCTTAAAAACAGGGTTGGGTCACAGGACCAAGAAGGCAGAGTAAGACACTCCAGGATGCCATTCTCCCATAGACTCTTTGAACAACTAGCAAAAACTGGCAGAGCCATATTCTGTAAAATTCCAGAGAACAGTTAAAGGGTTGCAGCAAATGGGTGAATGCCATATCAAGAAAACAATTTCAAAAACAGTAGGAGAAGTTATGGTACCTTGCTTATTCCTTCTCTACTCCCTCCCCAGTGCAGTGTGAAGCCAGCATGTGCTCCCATTGTGGATCCCTGGCCCTGTTTAAGAGAAAGCAGAGTAACTTTCATGCACATACTAGGGTGCATCTATGTCAGTGTCAATCTACTGGGTAGCAGCTTGAAAGATTAAATGAGGACACTCATCTCTGCTCTCCCTCTCAGAACTTGCCCTGTAAGGAGAAGAAGCCTGCAGACAATAAAGCAGTGTAAGAAACAATTAAGGCATACAATAATGTACCTCTGAGGAGGAGAAAATCTATTTCATAGGGAGTTGTGGGGGCATTTGAATTCCTGTAAATGGGGGAATTCCTAAGACCACTAGCAAGTACAAGTCTGGGACAAAAAAGCAGGATCAGAAAAGATGGAGAGAATCACACCCTTCACATTTGCCTTAGGCTGATCTTCTTCACAGGAAGCCTAAACCCTAAAACATAGCACCAGCCAATACAGAATCAATTTGCAAAGATTGTGAGAGGTGTTTTTGTGTGTGTGTTGGTTGGCTGGTTTTTGTTAGTTCCTAGCACTCAAGGAAACACCTGCCTTTTCTCTATTGGATATAAACTTAAGGAACACACAGCTCAGGGACTAAATTCCAGAGTTAACACTTTAAAATATTAAAATTCCCAGTAGGCAACAAAAGATGACAAGGCAAACAGAGAAACAGAAAATGATGGTCATTCCAAAGGAACAAGACAAAAATCCAGAAACCTACAATGAAGAAGACTAGACTTTGGACATTCCAGATAAAGACTTTAAACAATGAGCCTCAATATGCTCAAGAAGATAAAAGAAAACACAAAGAAAGAACCAAAATAATTCAAATGAAAAATTCCCTACAGAGTTTCAACAGCAGACTGGGGTTGACAGGAAAAAGAAAAATTGAACTCAAAGACAAGACTATTGAAATGATTCAGGCTGAGGGGCAGAAAGAATTTAAAAAAATGAACAAAGCCTAAAAGACCTGTGGTATACCATCAAGCATACAAATACATACATTATGAGAGTCTCAGGGGGAGAAAAAGGAATATTCAGAGAAATAATGGCAGAAAACTTCCCAAATTTAACAAGAGTCATGAATACTCACATCCTAGAATCCCAACAAACCCCAAACAGGATAAACTCAAAGAGAACCATGCCCAGACACATAGTAATCAAACATGCCAAGGTCAAGGAGTGAGCTCTGAAAGCTGCAATAGAAATGAAACATGTTATGTAAAAGGTAGTCCCAATAAGATTAATAAGATTAAGTGCTCATGGACTGGAACACTAAATATTGTTAAGATGTCAATTCTACCAAAAGAAATTTACAGGTAAAGCTCAATCCCAATCAAAATTCCCATAGCCTTCTTTGCAGAAATGGAAAAGCCAGTCAAATTTATATGAAAGATTAAGAGGCTCTGAATAGTCAAACACATCTTGAAAAAGAGGAATGAAGTTGGAAGACTCACAATTCCTGATTTTAAAACTTATTACAAAGCTACAGTAATCAGAAAGCACAGTACTGGCACAGACAGACATATCAACCAATGGAATCAAATTGACAGCTCAGAAATAAACCCTCACATCTATGGTTGATTAATTTTTGACAAAGGTGTCAAGTCCACTCAATGGAGAAAAAAAAACTCTCTTCAATAAATGGTACTAGGAAAACTGAATATCCATATGGAAAAAAATGAAGGTAGACCCCTACCTCAAACCATATACAAATATTAACTCAAAATGGATCAAATACCTCAATATAAAAACTAAAACTATAAAACCCCTAAAAGAAAACATAGGGTAGCAGTTTCAGGACCTTGTGTTAGGCAAAGATTTTTTAGACTTTGCACCAAAAACATGAGCAACAAATGAGAAAATGGATAAATGGGATGTCATTAAAATTTAAAACTTTTGGACCTTAAAGGATTTTATCATGAAAGTAAAAAGACAACCAGAGAAAATATTGGAAATCCCATATCTGAAAATGCCTTACTATCCAGAATATATAAAGAAATCCTACAACTTAACAACAAAAATACAAACAACCCAATTAAAAACTAGGCAAAATACTTGAATAGCCATTTCTCCAAAGAAGATATACAAATGGCCAATAGTACATGAAAAGACGTTCAACATCAATTGCCATTAGCAAAATCTGATACCATTTCCTACCCACTAGAATGGCTACTATTAATTTTTTTAAAAAGAAAAATTAAAATTACAAGTGTTGGAGAGGATGTGGAGAAATATAAAAATTCATTTATTGTTGATGGGAATATAAAAGTGTGTGGCCACTGTGAAAGACAGTTTAGCAGTTCCCCAGAAAGTTTAGTATAGAATTACCCTATGATCCGGCAATCCCACTTCTAGGTATATTCCCAAGAGAACTGAAAGCAGGAACTCGAATTAATATCTGCACACTGATGTTCATATTGGCATTATTCACAATTGCCAAAAGATGGCAGCAAGAGATCAACGGATAAACAGAACGTAGTATATACCTACAATGGAATATTATTCAGCTATAAAAATAAATGAAGCTATATCATTTTACAAATGTTTGTATGTATTGTGAGAATTTTGATTTTTACCCATAATAAATAAATAAATAAATAAAATAAATGAAGTTCTGAAACATGCAACAACATAGATAAACCTTGAAGACATATTGTTGAGTGAAATAGGCAAGACAAAAAAGGACAAATATTGTATGACCTCACTAATATGAAATAATTAGAATAAGCAAATTCAGACTCAGAAACGAGAATACAGTTATATGGGGTTGGGGTGGGCATAGAGAATGAGGAGTTAGTACTTAATTGGTATAGAATTTCTGTTTGAGGTGATGGAAATTTGGGGGTAATGGTAGTGATACACTGTGAATGTAATTTACACTACTGAATTATATATTTGAGTTTGGTTAAAAGGGACACTTTAGGTTTCATATATATGTTACTAGAATAAAATTTTGTTAAAACACAGGACTGTACAACACAAAGAGAGAACTCTAATGTAGACTATGGACTATAGCTAATAGTACAACTATATCAATATTCATTTACAAATTGTAGCAAAGGTCCCACACAAATGCAAAGTATTAAAAATAGGAAAACTGTGTGTGCAGAGGAGTATATGGGAACTCTGTATATTCTGCATGGTTTTTTAAACTACAACTTCTCTAATTTAAAAAGTGGTATTAAAAAAAACGGGCTTTCTGGCAAAACTGTCAGGATTGCCAAGTTGGTCACCCGTACTTATAATCATGTACTATTTCTTCTCCTTTTTATTAAAACCTGCCTCAAGAAAGTCACCATTTACATAAGTTATGCAGAGATCATAACTCAAGTTCACATCATGAATGGAAGGAACACCAGGTATTGGTCAACCAGTCAGGCAGGTATATTTTGTGGGATTGGTACTTTCCTGAGGCAATAAATCAGTACAGTAAATTACTACTCCACCTGGTAATAAAGTAAGCCTTATTTTCATTCTTCCATTGTTTGACTTTCTAAGGTAAGCATGCAAACCATTCACCACAGAACAAACAACCCAGTAAAGTATTTAAACAGAGTGCTGAGCTGTATTTGTGAAAGATATGGTGAAGGAACCAGACAGATTTAAAAACAAATACAATTTTATCAGGGAACGCCCACACTAAATGCCTTTGGTTCACATTCCAGGAGCTGGGAAAAAATTAGATGGCAGGCATACAACTTCCTTTCTAGAAACAACATGGATTCGGCACATAAGAGGCAACAAGAATACAGGCTATGTTTTGGAGTTTACAGCTAGGCAAAGCATGCCTATCTCCTTTTATAAATTGTAAAATTCTTGTCACTTTTATTGTAAGAATCAATTCCATTCTTATATTCTCCATAAATTTAAGTCACAGAAAATATTTCTTTCTTACAAAGCTCTAAACAATACATGAGGTACTATGAAGAGGAAGCAATGGCTTAATTCTGACTATTTAAAAATAGCCTTGCTCCCAGCCCTATAAAATAAGGATGATGGAGAAGGTGATCACCTATGTATTCTACGCAATCCAACATTCTATATGCTCATAAATATATTTTTAAAAATTTTGTTCTAATCACATATTTCACATATGACATATTTATACACACACATAATTCTATATATACATAGTTGTGCAAGATCAAATTGTAAATGTTTAGGGTTACTTCCTTTGAAACCACTCAGCCAGGATGAAAAAAAATAGCAGCAAAGGAAATAGAACTATGAGCTTTGAATTATAAAACATTTAGAATGAAAATTAGAAGAATGTGAAGACCACGCAGTTTAACAATCTCACTTTTTGGATGAGTAGACTAAGAACCAGGGAGAGGTGGAGACAGATCACCACTGAACTGGGTTGAGATCCATGATTTCCCATCTGGGACCAGTACACTTTCTCCTCTACACTATTGAATCGTGTGGATTATAAACGCTTCCTGCTTATTACATCTTCCACTTCTTCAATTCCTCTTAGCACTTAAGACAGCACTATCCCAAAACAAGTACTCTTGTTTTTAAAAAAAAAAAAAAAAAGCTTTGGTGAAATACCTTTAGAAAGGCAGTTCTCCCTGAGTGGGTCTCTGGATCTGAGCATCCATGTCATGGGAGTGTTTGTGAGCAGGAAAGACCACCAGACAGAAATTTTCCCTCAGCAAAGTAGACTCTAGCCCATGCTCTGACCCTATGCCCTTTGGAGCCAGTCTCTTTCCCAAGGTTCTTGGGCCCTTTTTTTCCTCTTAGGTATTAATACCATACAAATTCCCCATCCCATCCTACCCAACCCCACTGCATCTCCTGCCCGGGCGGGCCCTCAGGGGAGGAGACCTAGTTTTCTACTCTGCATCAAAGTCTATGTCTTCTTGTCCCTTTCCTTGTTTTATAATATGGTTAAGGTGTTAATCATAACCTTTGGACCATCTAGCTGAAGTAAATGTTAGTCCCTATTAACCTGAGTAAACCAATTTCTAGTTTGGGGGAATGTTAGCAACAAATGGGAAAGAAGAAAGTAATGCAAATATTCTCGCTGTCCTGATTTTGTGATAATCAGGGTAGGCTAAGCATTCGCTATATTAGAAACCATGCATGTGTCCCCAGACCTAGTTTTTCTCCCTAGGTCTGGTTTTTAGAATGCTGGTGATAAATGAAGCCTGATTTATTATATGACCATCCTGTAAGGTAAAAGACTATAGGTTTGGGTATCTTTGGTCAACCTTAAGAGATATAGCAGGGGGACGGATGTGGCTCAGGTGGTTGGGCGTCCATCTGCCATATGAAGGGACCTGGGTTCGATCTAGGCCCTATGGGCAGGTGCACCGCCAGGCCCTGCAAGTGGGTGAGCCGTCAGGCCCTGTCCGCGTGTGCACAGCCAGGCCTCGCGAGCAGGTGAGCTGCCAGGCCCCGCGAGCAGGTGAGCTGCCAGGCCCCGCGAGCAGGTGCGCCGTCAGGCCCCACCCATGGGTGCATTACCAGGCCCCATGAGCCACGCAGCAAGATGATGACATAACAGGAGAGTGAAACAAGGGAGAGCAAAGACAAGACACACTGAAAAACCAGGAACTAAGGTGTCACAAGCAGTAGAATGCCTCTCTCCCACATCAGAGATTCCGAGCATCAAATTCCAGGGAAGACAGGAGGAGAAGGATGAGAAGAGAGGGCAAGAAATGGACACAGAGAGTTGCCCAGCAAATGGACACAGAAACAGCAAAAATGGGAGGGGGGGTAAAAATTGGTAAAAGTAAATAAATCCTTTAAAAAATGTATAGGGGAGAAGATATGGACTATAGTTAGTAGTAATACTTTGACGATGCTCTTTCATGATTTGTTAACAATTGTTTCACAACAATGCAGGGTGTTTGTGTGGGGGGGTGATGTGTGGGAGCCCTGTATGATGTTATGCGTGTTTGTAAGTTCATGATGTTTACTGAACACTTATAGTTTATGTATGTTCATGTATGAATGATATACTTCAATAAATTGTTTTTTAAAATTAATTAATTAATTAAAATTTTAAATATGAAAAAAGTAAAAGAAAGTAAGGCATGGGAATAAAAATTCTTAAAATTTTCTTGGTATCTACTCTGCATTCTTTGGCTTGGCAGATTTAGAGCTTATATTAGAGGAATCTGATGATCAACTTTCTTCTCCTAAGATGAATACACTAAGTGAAAAAAACACCCTAAGCCCAGCTGTGGCTAGAAAAGAGCATGCCCCAAGGCAGAGCCAGGCAGTCACAGAGGTCAAACCCCTGTGAGTTCAGGATCTCAGATTCAGTTTGAACCCTTTCTTTCCCCAATGCCCTACCCCTATCAGAAGGAACTTCATCAGTCTCTACATCTTCTGACTTTTCCTGATTCTTAACGTCTTACCTTTCACTTGATGCTTCAGAGTCCCTCCTCAGGAGGGAGACAACACTCCTTAGAGAGCTCTTTACAACAAGGAAGCCTCAGCACTAGATTGGGGGGCAGTAGGAGTGGGGATCCTCGTTGTCTCCACGTTATAGCCAGCCCTGGGAGAGGCTGTCTCCTACTCAGGGCCACAATCCCACCATAATCAAGATGATGCCGCATCAAGAGTCAAGTCTCAGATGGGGACTGAGATGAAGCAACCAGACCAAATGCCTGATGAGGGCCCAAGGCAAATATCAGGACTAAAATCCAAAGCTGAAGGAGCAAAGTGACAGGGAGAGGAAGACAGGGAAGAAAAGGGCAAGTGAGCAATCAGAAAAGATTTCTGGGGAAATGCCTGAACCCTGTGTTATGATGATGGCAAAATTCATAAACAGAGTAGTTTCACCAAAACCAAAGGGCAAAAGGCTGGTTTATCTTCTGGATGTATATTAAATGACTCTGCTAATTTCTGAGAGAAAGCTGAAAAACAGAAATTCTTGACATTGGAAAAATAAACCTCCCATTGCAAAAAATGAAATTTTAATGTGTTTAATTGTATTTGATCATGTGGGTATATCTTAAATACCTACATAGTGTGAGACTTCCTTACAAGTCATCACCCAACAGGATTTCCCCATCTTATAATGATTTGTCTTTACAAACTTTCTTTGGGGATTTAGGCTGGTGTGCAGTTATGTCAAAGTAGATCTAAATCTGAAAAACTACTTTGAAACCATAAAGCAATACGAAACATAAAGCTCCATAAAGCATGACTGTCAAGGTTTCTGATAAAGGGTCTCGGATATCAGCTTTGCTTCTCATATATTGTCATAAATGTATGTTAGTAACAGAACTGGACATCTTTCATTTTCAGGTACCCAGGGATCTGAAGACTTATACTTCTCACACAAACTTAGGAAAGCACACTGTACTAATCTGCCAAAGGGGTACCAATGCAAAGAAATCTGTAAACGGTATTTATTTGTGGTAAAACCTTACAGTCCCAAGGCCATGGAAAGTCCAACTCAGTACCACAGGAGTTACTTTCTTACCAAAGTCAGCTGCCACATTTTGAAGCAAGATGGCAGGCGATCTCTCAGAGGGGAAGGCGATCTCCGCCTTCCCCTCAAGGCTTCCTCTTCCCCTTGACACTCTGTGGGCCCAGCTTCTTCCCCATCTCAGCTGTAAACTGACATAGGGCTTGTCTCTCAGGCTTCCTATATCAGTCACGACTCTCTAGGCAAATGACTCATTTCTCCCCAGGGCCCCAGGATCAAAAATGAGCTCTCTCTCTTCCTGTGTCTTCTTGAGTGAGTGTATCTTTATATCAGCCCACAGAGGAGGCAGAGACTCAACCTGAGTCACGCCTTACTGATGTGGTCAAATCAAAGCCCTAATCTTAACAGATAATTTAATCAAGGGTCCTCAAACGAATCCAATATAATCAAAGGGTATCAAACCCAGAAGAATAAATTAGTTTACTAACATAATCTTTCTCTCTTTGGGATTCACAAACATAATCTCAAACTGTCACACACACTCACATCTTTTTCAATACATCTAAGGGAATTTGCTTTTAAATGCATTTTCTAATTAAAAGATGAGGTGAATCATTGTTAAGAAAGAGATTGAAGAGGGGAAGGGAGTGAGGTATATGGGAATTCCCTATTACTTTTATGTAATCTAAAACTTCTTTAAAAAGAAAAATTGAAGCCTCAATTCACCCAACTGGATGGGAGATGGGATAATAGAAGAGTGGAGCTGAATCATTGGATCACTAAGTTTCCTTCCTTTTGGGTTTGAATTTCAGATAGGACTATTTCTTCTTCTCCCTTCAGTAGCTCCAAATGTAATCTCTAACCACATCTAAATCCCCAGCCCCAAACCTTCTTCAAGATTATTAGATTTTCAACTGCCTGGTAGATATTTCCATCCTTTAGTATTAGTCACAGTTCTCCAGAGAAACTGAACCAACAGCATATATAGATATATACACATATTAAGAGGTTTATTCTAAGGAATTGGCTCATATTACTGTGGAAGCTGGCAAGCTAGAAACTCCAGTAAAGGTGGGGCCAAAGTCTTTAGTCCAAATTCCTCACAGGAAGATGGCTACCTGGAAATTCCAGCAAGAACCAATGCTAAAGTTGAGTCTGAAATCCATTTCTGATCTCCAAAATCCTCAGTTAAGGCTTTTAAGACCTCTAACCAACTGGATGAGAAGACTCTGCATTGATAAGGACAGTCTCTTTCGTTGATCACAAATGCAATAAACTGATTATAGATGTAACCCCATCTCAAAATATCCTCACATTAACAAACAGGCAAAGGAAGTGGATGTGGCTCAAGCAGTTGGGCACCTGCCTACCACATGAAAGGTCCCAGGTTTGTTTCCCAGTGCCTCCTAAAGAAGATGAGCAAGACAGTGAGCTGACACGATGGGCTGGCATGGTGAACTGATGCAACAAGATGACATAGCGAGATGACACAACGAAGAGACACAACGAAGAGACACAATGAGAGACACAACAAGCAGAAAGCAGAGGTGGCTCAAGTGTTTGGGTGCCGTCCTCCCACATGAGAGGTCCTGGGTTCGGTTCCCAGTGCCTCCTTAAAAGGAGACGAACAGAGAGCAGACACTAAGTGCAAACAACAACGAGGGGAGCAATAAATAAAATAAATCTTAAAAATAATAATAATAATAAGGCAAGCACTTGACAAAGCAACTGGACATCAAAACAGCCAATTTCACACATGAAATTAGCCAATACATCATAGCACATCAATCTTGGAAATATTTAAAACCTATCTCATTTTTCTCCTCCTTCTTATCTTCTTCTAATAATTCCCCTTCTATCTCCTTCTTTGCTTCTCAGGCCTTCAAATTATTTAGGATTGCCAATTTCTGTTCATGACAGGATTCTCTTGAGCATCTAGGCTTAAACACAGAAGTCATACATTTTTGACTTATCTCTCTCGCATCCCCCATATTTGTCACAAGCTTGGTCCAGTAATGTCTATCTCTGCAATATTTTGCCTATCTTCTCTTTCCCATCCCCGTTCCTGCTTCAGTAGCACATATTCCATACCTGGGCTGTTATGCACACTTTTAATTCTCCTCCCAGACTCCACTCTGACTTCTTCAATCTATTGTATATTCTACTTCCAGATTATTCTTTTTTTTTTTTTTTTTTTTCAGATTATTCTTAAAAGCCAGCTCCAAGCATGTCATTCTCCTGGTCAAAACCCTTCAAAGATAAACTGCTGGCTAATCACATGCTCCTTGACATGAAACTAAAAGGGGTTCCCACTCCTCTACCCCCTATGCTCTACATCAGTGGTTCTCACACTTTCTGGTCACAGAATCCCTATTCACTCTTAAAAATTACTGAGGACCCCAAATAGATTTTGTTTATGTGGATTATATCTATAAATACTTTCCATATTATAAATTAAAACTGAGAAATGTTTAACACATAGGGATACACAAGTACTTGTTCCATCATTCCATTTTCAAAATAAAGATATTATCACACATAATGTAGCTCTGGCACACAGCACTGTACACTCCTGAGAGAATGTGAAAAAGGCAAATATCATCTTATTACTTTTATGAAAATTGTTTTGACCTCATAGATCCCCTATAAGTGTCTCAGGAACCATCAGGGATTTCCAGATCACACTTTGAGAATTGCTGCACTTGGTTAAAGTCAAACAGGACTAGCTACCCATCCCCCAAACAGGTCTAACAACTTCCAATCTCCTTGCCTTTACTCAAGCTGTTCTTTCTGGAATCCTCTCTGCCCACTACCTTTATACCATGTCAGAAAATTCTTCTCCTTTGAAGGAATAACTCAAATATCTCCTTCGTGCAGTTTTTCATGACAGACAACCTCCGTGTGTGTGTGTGTGTGTGTGTGTTTCCCTCTTCAGAACCTTCAAACCACTTTCTTTGAACCTCTTCTATTGTAGTTCTAATGTTTCCCTCTTCCATGTTCCTCCTTCCATTATTGCTAGTTATGAATTCATCTTATATCTTTCTTATATGTTTATCTGTTGTTCTTACCTTTCCAATGCTATCACCTTCCTGATTTTGCTTTTGGGAACTGCCCTTCCCCCAAAATAGATATAGTATCATGGTACTACCAGTCATTGAGCTCCACCCTTCCCTGAGGGTAAACAAATGACCCAAGCTAGACCAACCAGATGTTTAGCCCTGAAATTTTAATTGTAATCAGAGACTAAATCTACTTGGTGATCACTCAGCTCAGAAGATGTGCCTTGAAGAGAGGCTGTCCTTTAGGTACTGCTTCCTACATTCCCACAGCAGCTTGCTTCCCATCCTGGTTCTTCCACTTTTCCTTCAGTTTTGGTGAACTTAACCATGGACAGTTTCCATTGTTTGTAATCAAGTAACTCTAATAAAATATGCTGGTTTTTTTGTAAATAAAGTTTTATTGGAACACTTCCAATAATGCCCCTTCATTTCTGTATTATCTAGAGCTGCTATTGCACTCCTACAGCAGAGGTGAGTGGCTGTTGAGAAGCAGGGTGTAACCTGCAAAGCCTAAAATACTTACTATGTGACTTTTTACAGAAGAAGTTTTTTGACTCCTGCTATATACAAAGTGAAGGCCAGTAAATGTTTTTTTTTTTTTTAATATAACACTGGGTGCAGCTTAGAGCACAGATTTAATGGAGGAGAAACAAGGAAAGCAAACTGGACCCCTGTACTCTATTCTTTCTTCTCACAGGTCCCCAAGATTCCACTCTTCTTCATGGCTGTCGTTATTTGCTCGAACCATCTACTTTTCTCTCTGCTCAGCACTACACAAAGGGAAGCAAAACTGCAACACTCTCCTTCCTCCTGTCTATGAAACTAAGGACATTGGCACATTTGTTTTAAGACTTTTATATCTCATTACTAAAAAAAATAACTAGGGAAGTAGCAAAACACACAAGTCTAAGATCCAGAAATCATACAAAGCTCTGATAAAGTGTCCTGTTCTTCTTTGTATTCTCAATGACTAGAATAGAGCCTGATGGTCAACAAATATTACATGGATGGATGGTTGGGTAGACGGATGGTCGAATGATAGTAGCCCTAAGTCTACTATGGAAGTATCAGTATCTCCTTGTTCTTGCTCTTTTACTTCTGAAAGGAGAATCCTTTGGCCCTTCACCATTTTTTTACAGAATCCCTAGTACCCACTTTCTGGCTTTCTATCATGATGCCAGAGAAAATATTTAAAGTTGTAGCCATCCTCAACAGATCCCAAAGGGGTCACCTTAAGTCTCAAAGGAACTCCAGAGAGCACACTGTCCTCCTAATGTGGCCTCTGATTTTCATGGGAAGGGTGCTCATTTCAGGCATTTCCTCTAAACGTAGGAATGAATTCACCCTGTGTGCTCTTGTGCCTGGAGGACAGAAATACAAGCCCGATTCCATACTTAGGTGTAGTCAGTGCTATCCAAAGTAAACTCTTTAATCTCTGGTAGGTTGACACAAGAAAACCAGTTCTCAGAGAAGAAAGCTGTAGCAACACAAGGCTACAACTTGGCCAAGAACGTGGCCACACACCTCAGTGGTGGGGCCCATGATGACTGGACTTCTATGCTGTCAGTTAGCCTAGATCAGGGAACTCCTCCTACAGCTTAAAGGAGGACCTGGTTAAGGTCACTGCCAACTAAACCTGGACCTGGACCTCACCTGGTGATACTCTGCTTGCCTTTGAACACCAACTGTAAGTAATCATAAATATCAAAAAGAAATCAGGGACAGGAGGGGAAGAGGAGGGAGGGGAGGAAAGAAGAGAAGAGGAGAGAGAACTTTTTTGTAGCCCTTTCTTCCGTTAGTCCTCTAAATGAAACTGATTGTGATACTGCCCCATAACCTGAATCATCAAATTGCCCTTTACATATGAGACCACTTGGATGAATAAAGAATCACAGTAGAGGATAAGGTAAATTATAACTGTCTTAAAGATGTAGCCCAGAACGCCATCAAGCATTTGGGAGGATTTCAGGAGTAGGCTGTCCTGTGAGAAAGTAACTTAGAAATCCAGCCTGGAGATGTGACCTCAAGGGAAGTAGCCCAACCTGGGATACTTCTCACATGGTTGCCCATCACACAAGGAAACGAAGCTATAGAAAGTGAGCTTAAATACAGAATAGTGTGGTGCTCAAAAGCCTGGACCAGGTTAACAGTCTGCTGGGGGCTCAAATCCTGGCTCTGCTGCTCTGATCTGAAATAAGATGCTGATCCTTCTAGTGCGTCAGGGTCATCAGCCATGATATGGAGATAACCATGCCAGCTACCATGTAGGGCTGCTGAGAGGTCTAAATGAAATCGTAGATACGAAGCATTTAGAACAATTACCCACATATAGTCAGTTATATATTAGTATTACTATCATCATCATCACTGTTAATGTCATAAAAAGAGGTTTAAATTTGAAGAAAGGAAGCTATTAAACAGAATAAGCCGATTTGTTCATCGGACCATGGATAACTTGAATAACAATACGGTGTTTAAAAAACACTCAGACTGGCTGACATTCACATCACTTAGACGTGCATAGAGGCAAAATACTGGATTAGATGAGCCTGCTGTGCAATAGAGAGGCTAAGAACTTTAACAATTTCTGGAACAAAGTCTATCAGAATAGGAAGTCCTGGAAGAACTGAGGCAGAATAAAGAGCAGCAGCCCCAAGGAACACTGTCAGTGGTCCCATCAAACTATTAGAGTTCAGTGAGACCGTGAGCTACCTGGTGCCACGCTGAGATGCCCCAACCAGGGATCTGTTCCTGCTGAAGTTCTTCCTTCAGAAGTCACAAGTCAGAAACTCTGTACCTTAAGCGACCCTCCAAACCCGTTTCTATGAAATTACCCCATGCACTCTGAGGAACAAGTCTAAACCTGAAAGATATGTTTGAACATATCCCACGGATCTGCTTGTCCTTTGGTTTTGGATGTAGAGCTAAGAAACATTAAGAAAATAAAAATTTACTATGTAGCAAAATATCATAATATTCTGATTATAAAGAAACATAAATCTGACGGAAAATATGGGAAATACAGAAAAGTAGAAGGAAAAGAAAAACAGTTGTAATTGGATCCCAGTTTCTCATCATCGCCAACTCTTGGTATATCCTGATTTTTCTCATTTAGACAATTGGTATTTAATTGTGATTTAATTTGATTTAATTATGTTAAATATATTTATTGGTCCATAGATTCATTTGTGAAGTACTTGTTCTAGTCTTTTGCCCATTTTTCTGTTGGGTTGTTAGTCTTTTCCTTACTGATATGTAGGAGTTCTTTATATAATCTAGACATGACACTTTCTTAAAAATGTACTTGTTTTTAAAAAAGATACTTAGATTACATAAATGTTACATAAAAAAAATATAGGGGATTTCCAAATGTCCTGCTCCCTACTCCTCCCACATTTTCCTGTGTTAACAACATCCTTCATTAATGTGGTAGATTTGTTACAATTGATGAATACATTTCGGAACATTGACACTAAGCATAGATTATAGTTTACATTGTAGTTTACACTCTCTCCTGCACAATTTTGTAAGTTATGGCAAGATATATAATGGCCTGTTTCTGTCATTGCAATTTCATTGCAGTGTCATTCAATGTCAATAGCCAAGTCCTGAAAATGTCCCCATATTATACCTGTTTTCCCCTCTCCCTCCCCTCAGAACTTCCGGTGGCCACTGCCTCCACATCAGTGAAAAAAAGTTCTTCCGTTACTAGCATCACAATAAATCTATAGCAGAATACCAGTAAGTCTACTTTAGTCCATTGCTCATTCCCCAATCCTGAGGATTCTGGGATGGTGATGCCCACTCTGCCTCTAATTGAGAGGGGGCTTAGATCCCATGGGACAGATGGATGGGACTATCTTGTCTGCAGTTGCAGACTCTCTCTGTTTCTCGGGATGGTTGTTGTCCATCATTATCTCCTTATTAGCTATCCTGGGTGAGTCTGATGAACCGGAGGTTAGGTGGTGCAACTCTGTTGAGATTCAGGACCCAGCCAGAACATGGACAGCCCAAAGATTTAAGTCTCTTAGACATACATCTATCAACACTATTACTAACTATGAGTTCAAATAGAAGGGCAGAAGAGCCATGTGTAGGGAAACCATAACTGAGTCTGTCACACTGGAGCATAAATTCCCAAGTAGTGCCCACTGGCAAGGCACCAAACTCCTGAGTTGTCCTCCCTGCCTATAGTGTCTGGATGTCACCAGAGTCCTCAGGAGCACTGCTATTTGAGGCAATATTTTCTGTGGCATTTAATGAGATCCTGCTGAAACGTGCATAAGCGTAACCTCTGGAATGACCTCCCGAGTCCCTTTGAAGTCTCTTAACCATTTAAACTCATTTGTCTTTACCCTTTCCCCCTTTTGGCCGAGGTCTTTTTCCAATTGCATTGCTAGTTGGTGGTTGGTAGTAATCCCTCGGTGCCAGGGAGGCTCATCCCCAGAAATCATGACCCATGCTGGGGGGAAGGTAATGTATTTACATGCTGAGTTTGGCTTACAGAGAGGCCACATTTGAGCAACAAGGAGGCTCTCAGGAGGTAACTCTTAGGCACCCTATAATACTAGGCTAAGTTTTTATTTCAAAAGTAAAGGTTCATAAGTACAGTCATCAGTATCAAGGGTTCGTCAGTGGTCCATCCTCCTTCACTAGTCACTGCCCTTGTAGTCAGGGGGTTCTTGCTGTCCCATTAGAGGATGTGGCAGAGCTCCCCAGCATGGAAATTCAATATTCTTTCAGTTATTGTGTAACTCTCCACCCACCGTGACATTGCCCCATGAACACCTGAACACATTCATATGCCTTATAGGTATGTCCCAGATGAACCTCCTCCCATGCATCCCCCATCACTGACACCCCAAAATCAATGATCCTCCACTGCTGCTGTTATAACCCTTCTGTGATCCAAAACTTCTTCAAAAATGAAGCCATTAAAATAGCCAACTACAATTAATAAGAAAATGAAATAATGACAGTTTTTAAAATAACAAGTAAAATACAAAAAAATTAAAAATTTTTGGAATAATAAATATAAAATTAAATAAAAATTTTTGACGTTACTTCTTTCATCGCTGTAATATCTGTTATCTTGTATGTACAGTGACATTTTCTTCCATTTATTCCCCCAGTGTCTTATTTTTTTCTTTTTGTCTTCAAAGAAGCTTTCAGTTACAGGAAAGTGACATACAGAATATAGAGGATTCCCATATACCCAACAGCCTTCCCCTTTTCCCTTTTCCCCTATTAATAACATTTTACATGTGGATGGTACATTTGTTATAGCTGATGATCAAATATTGCAACATTGCTAATAACCATGGTCAATGATTTACATTATGGTTTACATTTTGGACTGTACACTTTTATAAAGTTTGATGATATTTAACATGGCCTGTATCCATCATTCCAAGATCATGTAGAACCCTTCCATTGCCCCCAAAATCTCCATGTTCCATCTATTCTATTTCTCCCTCCCTCTCCCCTCGGGACCCATGACAACCACCAAGCCTCACTCCTTGAAGAACAAGATTCATAGTTACTTGCAACAACACTGAGGGCTTAACATACTGGCCTGTCCTCCCCTATTATGCACTGCCTATCCTCTCCAGATACTCCTGCCCCTCTATTTGAGAACATAGCAGGACTCCCCAGGATGGGAGTCCAACACCTTCCCGCTCATTATGTGGGTCTCCATCCACTGATGTAACACACTATGACAAGATGAACACTCACACACTCCCTAGAAGCCTGCCCCAGGTGTTCCCTGTCCCGCATGCCCCCCATCCAACACCCTAAACCAGTAGCCCTCCCCTGCCATATTTGCCAAAAGAAAATTCCCAGTGTTGAAGTTTCAACCACATACCGGCAAATCTCCAGAGTTCACCTGCTCCCTCCCCAAACCCACCCCCCAGTTCCATGGGCAGCCCAACCCACCCTCCCCACCCTACCCCCCTCACAGACCAGCACTGCCCAACCCAATAGCACTCCTGTAGGTATGAGACTTTTGACAGCTGTTTATTTTTCAAATATCTTCTCCCACTGTAGCTTGTCTTTTTGCTCTCTTAATGGTGTTTTTAATGAACATAAGCTCTTAATTTAAATTTAGTCCAATTTCACACTTGCTTCCCTTTCTGGCTTTTTTCAACTGGTTTAATACATCTTGGCCTTCTCTAAAGTCATAAAAATATTATTTTATGTTTTTTTCTAAAAGCTTTGTTGTTTTATCTCTCACATTTAGGTTTAGGATCCATTGTAAATTGTGGATGGGGTTGGGATAGGGGTGAAGATGCTTTCTTTCCAAGTGGATTTCCAGTTGATCCAGCACTATTTGTTACAAAGATCATACTTTTCCCTTCCCCACTACATGTCACCTTTACTATTAATCAGGATGCTCTCTATGTGTGTCTGTTTCTGGACTCCATCTTCTGTTTCATTGGTCTATTTGTCTGTCTTTGCACGGATACCACACTGTCTTTATTAACGTACTTTTTAAATAAATCTTGATATCAAACTGTAAATTCTCAGGGTTGTTCTTATACACGGTTGTCCCGACTATTCTTGGCCCTTTGCATTTCCACATAAATTTTAAAAATAGCTCATCAATTTTACCCCAGAAAAAAAATTTAGGCCAGAATTTTGCCCAAAGCATGCATACCCACTGTACAAGAATGACCGTTAAAATGAAAGCAGGTCTAGGAATCTCCAAAGAAGACACCAAAGTGTCCCTCAAAAGAAAGAATCAGCTGAAGACAGATTCCTTTTTGTGACCAGAGACCACAAAACACCCCTGCATGTTAGAATTGCCCTACCCCTTACATCTCCTCCTTCACCCCACTTTGACCCTACTGGGATCCAAACCTGCAGCTAATGAGTAGAGTAGGATATGGTACTCATGGAGAGAGCAGAAGGCAACCCCATGCTGTTCCCTACATTCAGGCGTTAGCATGGGAATGATCAAGAAATGTCTTATCTCTGAATGAAAACTGAAGCAGTGATCCAAAATTAAAATCTTGGATTGTATACAATCTAATTGCAAAAACACCACTGCTCTTGCTTAAAATAACAATAATACTATCTATCGACTAATTGTGGGCAAATAAGTCATGGGCACGGCCCAAGATTCCATCCAGCACTCGGGGAAGATCATCCCCGGTGAAAAAACAAACTGAAGGAGCAGTAAGAGGCAGATTGTATTTTGGTCACATCCAAAAAGTGGTATGCCCACCCCACAGTGACAAAATCCCATCCTCATCAATGACCATAACCAAAAATGACAGACTTTGGTATGTAGTTTTTCTGTACATTTATAAACAAAGCATTTTTAATAGGAACATACAGAACACATTATTTTGAAACATGCTGCTTTGCTAACTGTATTACCAGTATTCCTCCATTATTCAATATTCTAAAATGTGTATAGGTTTTTCCTGAAAAAACATAAAACATTACCTAGTAACTTAGGAAATCCTGAAAGTCTGTTAGTACTACCCCAAGACCTGGTGAGTTACAGTCATGTGGCCACTTTTCTCTAGTTTAAAAAGGGGTAATTATCCTTACATAACTGGATGACAGCAAGGACCATGAAACTTATACAGGAAGTTCCCAAATTAATTTGGTTCCAGAGTTGTACTTTCAGTGTTTTGAAACTTGAAAGACATTTTTCTAAGAAACAATGTTATAAATGAGTACTAGATTTCCAAGATGAGGACAGAAACCTACATTTAACACATAATGTACCTGAAACACTACACATTTTCAACAAGCCAAAGGTAAAACCAGTTATAAATAACCAACAACTGCAAAACTAATTATAAACAAATAGGAGATAATTACATTTATTTTGAATGTTGGTGCCTTAGGACAAAAAGCTCATTTAGTTAGGGGAAATGATAAGTGGAGTTGAAAACTTAAATGGAGAGTTTAAGACTTCTAAAGTATTTTGGGGAGCTTTAAAACTTTATATCAGTGATTCTTAAAATTATTTCTAACTTCCCAACTCAAGGCTTCTCTTTCCCCTAAGAATGCCACAACCCCATTCCTATAGCGATCAGCCATGGTTGGCGAGGAGCTGGAGCCAGCAAACGAAAGGGAGAGAAGGAGAACAGGAAAGAAAGGAAGATATTAGAAAGACAGGGTAAGAGAAATATTTGATTTGTGTTTGCCTAGGTGACTGGGCAAGAAAGAAACAAGAAAAGGAAAGGGAAGAATTCAAGCAAATGAGCCAAGCTAAAGGAGAAAAAAAATGGCCTGTGAAATGCAATTATGTGAATTGTGGTTGGTCAAAAACAGGAAAAGACAAGCCAGGAGAGACATGCCAGGGCAGAGCTGACCTGGGTTCACGGTCCAATAAGCGAGATCCGTAAAGTAATGAAACCTTAAGTGTTTTGCCTAGCTAGTTCAGGAGCTGGCTGCTCAGTAGCAATTCTGAACGGTTGGAAATAGACTCCTACTCCCACCATTCCACTTGGACACCGTATCTGTGCAACTAATTCAAGAATTACAAAGTCTCCCCCAAACACTTGCACCTTTGCTTCCCCAAAGGCAAGAGGAGGAATGTTTGCTGAGTCATTCCGGATGCTGCCCAGAGCAGAGACCTTTGCTCCCACCACTCTTCAGATCCAGCTCGCTGGGCAAACAGATGCTTTGTGCCAATGGCCAAAGACAACTTGGTTACTTCTCCCTGTTATAAACCACGATCAGATTCCTTGTAAAAATTTTCAAGGGGGAAATGATAGCTTTTGGTCTTTCTGGTGGTGAGAAGCTGCTGTATAGAACTTCCCCTAACTCCAAAGTAAGAACTCTTTACCAAATTCTCAGAACGTACTCAGAAGTTTCCAGCAAAGAGGAAAATAAATACGGATGGTCCTTACATAGGAGCGAGGGCCTGGACCAGGGGCTGGCGAGGAAGGAGACCAGTGCACAAAATTCCAGGAGGCACTCATTCTCAAGGATCACGGGACCCTCCTTAAAGCTTGCACCTGGTCGTCTCATTCAGCTCACCCTAGTCCCAGTCCTGGTGTTAACTAAAGTTTTCATTCATTCATTCAATAAATATATTAATCAATCATGTTGAATAGGTACATAATGAATGTCTACTCACTGAGTTCTTACTATGCAGCCCATTCTAACTGGAGATGCGTTCATAAAAAATGATACAAGGTAGATATTAGAACTTGTCCTCCATTTTATGGCTAAGACACTTGAGGCCCTGGGAAGATAAGTGATTTGGTCTTTGAAGTAAAAAAGGATAAATGCTGTAAAAGAAGGGCAAATAAAGCATATTGCACACATAATATATGATTCAATTCATACAAAATGACCAAAATAGGCAAGTCAATACAGACAGAAAGTAGATGAGTGGCTGCCTAGGGCTGGGGATGGGGGGATGGGAGCTTTAGGGGGTAACTGCTAAAAGGTATGGGGTTTCTTTTGGGGATGAAAATGTCCTTACCTTGTGATGATAGTTGCACAACTCTGCAAATATGCTAAAAACTATTCAATTGGACATTTTAAACGGATAAAGTATATGGTCTATGAATTACATCTCAATTAAGCTACTGTTTAAAACAAGCAGGTAGTTCACAATGGAGGTTGCTTCAGCTGGAACCTCAGGGAAGGCTTCGAGGAAAAGACGGCTTAGAAGTTGAAGTATTTGAGTCTGTGGAAATGAATGAAGAGCGTTTTTGGGAGGGAGAACAGCAGGAGCAAAGTAGGGAGGCCAGAAACTATGGGCACTATACATGGGACAGTAACTCAGTTCAGGGGGCATGTGGGATCTGTGATGGGGGGTGTAGCAGT
The DNA here is from genome assembly GCA_026826555.1 of Tolypeutes matacus. NCBI lineage: Eukaryota > Metazoa > Chordata > Mammalia > Cingulata > Chlamyphoridae > Tolypeutes > Tolypeutes matacus. Next base: position 59,367,962 of record JAKSZT010054030.1, on the reverse strand, counting down.
TTGGTATTATTTATGAATTCCAAAAATAGATATTGGATTCTGTTCGTAAACTGGTATGTCCCTCTGGGTGTATTAGATTGTATTGGATTCAGAGGTTTCTCTCTTACTTGATTAAATTATGATTAAGGCTCTGATTGGGCCACGTCAGTAAGACATTGAGACGCTGTCCCCTTGGTGGCCAGGGAATCACAGAGAAAACAACATGGCAGAGGAGACAGTTGTAGAGTTTTAATGCTGGAGCCCCAGGAAGTAAATACACAGAGAAGCAGATATGTGAGAAAAGACAGAAGCCTCCATTAGATCTGGCAGAGGCCCCAGAAGAGAGACGAGCCATTCACCTGATAGTTTACAGCTGGCCTTGTGGAGAGAGCAGAGTAGCTGGGCCTAGAGAGAAATAAGCCCCAGGAGAGAGGTGAGACTTATCCCAGTCCACAGCTGATATTGGAAGAAGCCGGGACCACAGACCCTGAAGAGGAAGAGGAAGACTGAACCCTTGCCAACATCGGCAGCCATCTTGCTCCAAAATGTAACAGACTTTAGTGAGGGAAGTAACTTATGCTTTATGGCCTGGTAACTGTAAGCTTCTACCCCAAATAAATTCCCTTTATAAAAGCCAACAGATTTCTGGGATTTTGCATCAGCACCCCTTTGAATGACTAATACAGGGGGTGTAGTCACATGAAAGAAGGCCTTGAATTCCAAGCTAAAGCATTCAGACTTTGGTCCATAAATCACCAGGGGATAACTTGATCTGAACCAAGCTTATTCTCTATGCTGTGTGTATAAGACACTTGAAAGGGAAAAGAACAGAGTTAAGGACCTATTAGGAGGTTCTGCAAAATTCCAGTTCATCAGCTGTGAATGTGGAGGGAGCAAATAGGAGCATTAGTTACTGACTGCAAATTCTGAGCTATGGGTTTTCTTTCTACTTGTAGTTGTACTCAATAAATATATGTTAAATTAATAAATGACATTATTAAATAGGCAAAGGAAGTCCAAGGTGATGCTTCAGGAGAGAGCTGGAGATATGGCCAGAGATGTGGAGATGTGAGCGAGAACAGGAGCTGAACAGACAGTAGAAGAGGGGAGAGACGGAACATGCAGTTCCGGATGTTTCTAAGATGGACAGAAATCTTAGCAGAGTTGGAAATGAGGGATTTTAACTTCAGAGAGAGATTATGAGTTAGAGCTAAGAATTTGTATCAGCCAAATGGAGTTGAAGTTGAAAGCACTGGAATAGGTGAAATTGTCAAAGGGAAAAGAGCCAAAAGAATAAAAATCACTTGATAGAAAAATCTTTGATAACTAGAGGAAGAAGTATCACAGGAGGCAGAGAAGAAGCACTAGGGAATGCAAAGTCGAGGAAGATAAGGGAAGCCTTTGGTAGGAAGAGCCGCCGGGATGCATAGCAACACAGAAATTCAAGAAAAAGTGCAGAGTTACAAACAAGATTGGGAGTTGGCAGAACTGCAGCAGTGCAGAAATTATTTAACACATTGACCATTTTGGTTTCTCAGGTAGCCAAGGATACTGGGGAATATAAATTTCCTCTATGACGTATATCCTTGGTAGGACAAGGCAAGATCTAGATAAATACACAGCTAAAACCTCTAGACGTTTTGGTCCTACCCGCTTGCATATAGGTTTGCGTGGAGGCTGAATACAGTTTGAGAAGAAAGGAAAGAAGAAACAGCATTTTTGAGCACTTTCTACGTATTAGGTGAGGTGTTTTTATTAGCATTGTTATATTTAACCTGACAACATCAGTTGGAGACAGGTACTATCACCCATGTTTTATGGATGCAAAAAGTGAATCTCATATAGGTCAAGCAGCCAGGAAAATAGAGAAGGTAACCAAGGAGCAGGAGCCGATATGGAGTTAAATGCATGGAATCCTAGAGCCAACTTTACATTACCCCACATTCCAACCCAGTTTAGGTTCCATGCCAAGCCTGGGGAGGCCTGAGGAGCATGCACGTCAGGATCTACCTGCGGAAGTCATTTCTTCCGTGTGCACAGAACACCATTCGGTACACCCAGGGAGAAGGAAGAGAAGTTAATTCTGGTATCTTTGGTCTCTGTGTGTTCCTTTACACAGCTCTCATTTTTGCATAAACCGAAGGAAGCTGAGATTTGCAAAGAGGTCAAAGCCAAACTTGAGCAATCATTTACAGTTCTTCCTCCTCCGGGGAGGACATAAGGGTTTGTTTCTGTTCAGTAGCAAGTCTTCCCATCGTGGCTCCAATTTACCACACCTTTAGTAAAAGCCTCCAGAGAGCGCTGCTACCTGCTTAATGACCTCACGTGCCCCTAACCCAGTGGTAGTTTGAGCCTCTGCAATTGCCATACCAAGCAAGGGACTTCTGCTCTGCCCCCTTGAAGGCACTTTCCAGATTCACTGACCCTTGGGAAGGTTTTCGGGCTTCTGATTTTCACTGGAACTTGAAGGTAAATATATTTTTTTAAATGCTATTTAATTAGCTTATTTTATCTTTAATATACTAAGATAGGTACAGAGGTTTTAAAACTGTATAAATAGAACTGATTAATGTGAGCTAGATTTAAGATTATTATCTTAAGGAGCCTAAAAATAAAATATCCAGTATTTGTGACAAATAGACCCACCCTAACAATGTTAGACCTAGAAATTCAGAACCCGAAGGCAAAAATCTCCTAAAACGGGTTTTTAACCTTTTTGTTCCACGGACCCCTTTTCCAGTCAGGTGAAATGACTACTACTGTAATTTATTTATTATATACATTCATAAGTGAAGGAAATGCTAGATTTCAGTTAGAGGTCAGAGAAAATAAAGACGATAAGTTGATTTTTTCCATTCAAGTTCACAGACCCCGTGAAATCTTTCTACAGATCCCTGGTTAAGAACCCCTGTCCCAAAGTATCCTCCCCATAATGCCATCTCTCTTACTGTCCTGATCTTTTCCCCTTTACTCCTTGTAGACCAGATCTATTTCTCTGCCTGGATTATTTCTTCTTCCCTTAAAGACCCCTCCTTCTTCCTCTAAGTCATTGCATAAGACAAATGCTGGACCTGCAATGGTGACTAAGACAAGGCACCCCTGCTCCAATGGGGGGCCTAGACATATAAACAATGACTGTAGTACAGGAGAGTAAGAACCATAAAACTTACACACACAGTACTACAGGATTTCTGTCCATGGAAATCAGGGAAGGTTTGACGAAGGCCTCGTACAAGGCCTGGGCCTTAAAGGATAAAAACGTCCCCAGCTGGTTGCTAAGGCAGTGGCTGAGCCTATGTGCCCTGTGTCCGCGTGGCTAAGCAATGAAGGGGTTGGGGAAGGGTGATAAGGGTTTGGAATGTCTCCTGTGGGGACTAGGAGATCCCTCTGCTCTCACACCACTTCCCTTTTGCCTGACAATCCTGCCGCTCCTACTTCCCTCGCATTTCTTCCTTTTTTGCCAGCTTTCATCCTGCCCTGTGAAGGCCACAGTAGAAAGCATATTAAACTAGAAATCTAAATTATTTAACCTCTCTGCACTTGGGAGCAGCAGGTTCCAGTGGCTCCTCTGTCTCTACCCACTCCTCGAATGTTGCTTTCGGTCAGGACTCCATCCTACATGCTCTCTCAACTCCATCTCCTCTTCCATGTACCATTAATTTACATCCGTAACTCTCGCATCCATCCCCCAGGCGTCAGTTACTGCCCATATGGTGATAGCACAATGCCTAATGCAGACTTGGCAAATTTCTTGAATGAATGATTCTCAATTCGTTATCTCCAGGCCAAAGCTCTAAGCCCACATATACACCAGCCTAAGGGCCCTCTCCATTTGAACATCCCACAGGTGCCTCAAAGTCAATGCGCCCCCCATTAAACTTATCTTCTTCAACCCAGCCCCACACAGGAACTGTTCATCCTCCAGTTCTCCCATTCTCAATAAAAAGCATCTCCATCTACTCAGTTACCCGAGCCAGAAATATGGAAGCTATTTTTTTTCCTCACCTCCCCACCATCCCACATCTGAATGAATAATCATTAACTGTTATTGATCCAACCCCCCCAAAAGCCTCTTAAATCCATTTACATCTCTCTATCCCCTCCACCATAACCTTAATCAAAGTCATGTTCACCAACTCTCACCTACATTACTCCAACACTCTCCCAACTGACCTTTCTGTCTCCATTTTGGCTCTACTCCCATCCATCCTCACCCTGCATCCAGAGTGATCTTTCTAAAATAAAAAATGTCTGACTATGCTGCCTCCTGCCTTTAGGATGAAATTCATTCTCCTTAAGCACACTTACAATGCCTTCTTATCTATTTCTCCAACCCCAATTCCAGACATTGTCCTATGGAGCAAGTTGCTACATGGTGTGTCTTGGTAACACAGGCTCAGGCACACCAGAAAGTTCCAGCAAATGACTGCTTCATTTCTTACCATCTCAAAGGGTCCAAAAGAGCAGGATAAGAGCTCCCATCATGGCCAATCTTCCAGGAGGCCAAACTCCTAGGGTCAGGGTTGGTGGGTGGCAGCTCCACAAGCTCCTCTTGGCATCCATCGGAGGGGGAGACAAATCTTTGCTGCCAAGGGTGGGGTATTTAATTGACCCATGAGGATGGGGCCCTGCCACTGAGCTTTCCCACCCTGATAAGCAGCTGGGGCTGCTCATTCTGGGTTTCCAGGTCCAAGGTATGGCCAAGCCCTTGCATTAGACCAGGCATCTCCCGGGGTGGCAGGAATGGAAACATTGAAACATCTGCACATAATAGAAAAGGGGGTCTAAGAGAGGGCTGGGAGATAGCTGCTGAGCGGGTCTGTGACTTTCCCAGCACCTCCCTTAAAACTCTAAACTTTAGGAAAACTCTTTCTAATAGGAACACACCATTCTCTCTTGTGCCTCTGGGCCTTCCCATGAGCTTTTCTTCCTGACTGGAATGCTTCAGCCCCACCTAGATTTAGTATTTCAATCCACTTTTTATAGTTAAATGTAATACAGATTCAGAAACCACATAAAGCAAATGTACAGGCTAATAAAATATTAGAAGGCAAGCATCCAGGTTAGAGGGTAGACCTTGGTCAGGCTCCCCTGCCCCAAAATACAACAGCCTCCTTCTCCCCCTAAAAATAGCTTCCATCCTGACATTTATGGTAATCACTTCCTTACTGTTCTTTAGAGTTTTAGCACTTCAATAAACATCCATAACTATAGTAGTTTAGGTTTGCCTGTTTTTAAACATATCTTTTCAGTCTTTTTTAATCCATAGGTTCGCCTCTAACTTTTTTTTAATTCCCTTGTAATGTCTTTGTTGAAGAAAGTTTATTCTCGTCCTGTAAACTTTCACACAGTCTAGATTTTGTTCATTGCATGCCAAGGCAGAGGTTAGTAAGTTCCTCAGTTCTCTGAATTTCTGTAAATTGGAACTTGTTGGATCTAGAAGTTCAATTGGATTTGGGCCCAGTGTTTTTGGCAAGACTTCATAAGCAATGTGCTCTTAAGAGTTGCATAATGTCTGGTTCTTTCTACTGGTTGTTAGAAGCCACTGATGCTAAATGCCTAGGTTTCTTAATTCATTGAGGGCTGCAAAAGGACATTACAATTCTATAATTCATTGAGAAACATCCATTCATCTACTATTTGGTTATGAAGTGGTACAGTTAATAGAAAAAAGTCAAGATAAATGATTTTTTATTTTAAGATTTTATTTATTTCTCCCCACCCCCTCATTGTTTGCACTTGCTGTGTCTGTTTGTTGCGTGCTCGTCTTCCTTCTAGGATGTACCGGGAACCAAACCCGGGACCTCCCATGTGGAAGGGAGGCACCCAGTCACCTGAGCCAACTCCACTCCCTTCTTTGTTGTGTCTCTCATTATGTTTTCTTCCTTATGTCTCTTGTTGCATCAGCTCACTGCACTAGTCCATTGCGTCAGCTCTCTGTCCTGCTCATCCTCTTCAGGTGGCCCCGGGAACCGAACCCAGGACCTCCCATGTGGTAGGCAGAAGCCCAGTTGCTTGAGCCACATCTGCTTCCCAAGATAAATTATTAATTCTTTCCTTTGATTTGCCAGTTTTCAATATTAAAAATTGGTTTCCAATCTCCAGCCAAAGGCATCCAATGAGGTTTTTTTTATTTTATGTTGTTTTTTATATATTGTTTATATATATCTCAAATTTAACAGTTTAAACAACACAAATTTATTATCGCACACTTTTAGATATCAGAAGTCCAAAAATGATGTCTCTGGATAAAATTAAGGTGTTGGCAGTCACATTCCTTACTGGAGGTTCTGGGGGATAGTCCACTTCTAAGCTCATCCTGGTTGTTGGCAGAATTCATGTCTGTGTGGCTGTAGGACTGAGGTCCATCCCCGTTTCCTTGCTAGCCTCTAACAGGTGGCCATTCTATCCTTCTAGAGTCCATGCCTTGGCTCATGACCCCTTCATCTTCAAAGCTCGTGATGGCAGGTTGCATCCTTCTCATGCTTCCAATCTCTTGTGCCTCTTCTTACACTGTATCTCTCTGACTGGCCCTTCTCCCTTCCTCTTCTGCTATTCGGTGCCCTTGTTGATTACATTGGACCCACCCAGATAATCCAGATCAATCTCCCTATCTAAGGTCCAAAGCCTTAATTCCATCTGCAAGTCCCTTTGCCAAGTAATATAACTTACTCTCTGGTTCCAAAGTTTAGGGTGTGGACATCTTGGCGGGGGTGGGGGTGGGGGTGGGGGTGCATTATTCTGCCTACCACAATATATGTTTGTAAAAGATAGAAATACATCAGAATAATAATAATAATTCCTGTATTGTGGGATTTGGGATTTTTTCCTTGTATGTTTGGACTTATTCCATATTTTCTGCATTGTATATATTATACTCATAATAAGAAACAAAAGGCGATTTTTAAAGAAGGAACTTGTAGACAGGCAGACGATGGTTGGAATCCCAGCTCTACCACTGATTATCCATGCAGTCTTGGACAGGTTATGATCAAGTGCCTCTTCATACTTATAAGAGTAATAATTATTCCTTCCTATTAAAACTGTAGCACGAATTAATAGAGAATATTCGTAAAGGACCTAACGTAGAAGGCCCGTAAAAATATGCTCTTTCTCTTCCTATCTGCCTCCTGAAGTTGATCATAGCATAATCTCAGGACTATGGTCCAAATACTTCTTTTCTTGATACGTTATAAATACATCTGCTCCTTATATTTGCACTTTTTCAGTAATTATTTGTCTTTCATATCCTGAAAACACATTGAGACTCCACCTCAAGGGCTCAACTCACTTTGTAAGCTGAGGCCACCATGAAAACTGGCCTTCTGAGTTGGAGCACCCAGTTCTCCCACCCATTCCATTCCATTTTCAGCAATCGTTCACTGTTACCTATTCTGTAAAGACCCTTTCAGCTTAAAGTTCTATTACTCATTTTATGCAAGAGTTAAAATAAGCTAATATATATAAGATACTCAGCCCAGCATGGCAAACTGAAGTATTCCATAAATGTTAGCTGTTAAACTATTATCCTTATCATTAGTAGTAGAAGCAGTAAATGTCTTCTGGAATCCCGGTAGCCAATTATTCTGGAGTAGTAGTGACCCACTCCCCTGCTTTCCCCATTTCATGCCTTTTAAAAGTCTCCTCTGTTCTCTACCCACAAGGATCTCCGGACCCCGAGACAGTATGGCCCTGACCACAGAGTTGAGGAAACAGCCACAGCTGAGAGAGGTGGAGGGGATCCCCCTGCAGCCTGCAACTGTGGACAACTGGAGCCAGATCCAGAAATTTGAGGCCAAGCCGGATGACCTCCTCATCTGTACCTACCCTAAATCAGGTGGTTGTGGGGGAGGGGCAGCACAATCCTCAGTCTCCTGAGTCAGCACGGGCTTCTCACACAACTTAGAGTTCCCCTTGATGGGATGTTTGCACTTATTCAACAAAACGCGCTCCTGCTTATTGTGGCATGATGGTGTTCGCTCTCAGGATGCTTAGTGACCCTGCATTTACCTGGGGACAAACAGAATGGCTTTTCAGGACCCAACCAGCCTGAACTCTGCCAGGGACTGCTCGTGGGTAGGAGGATTGTGAGGCTTTGCCTCTGCTGCCTCCTCTAACCACTGTCTCCAAAGAAAAGGGGGAGGAAAAGGATTCCCACTCCCCATAAAGACCAATATCCAAAGAGTGGCTTTTTCCTGCACTGACATCCATCTGTTGTGGCTAGTGGGACCCTGAACTGCAGGGAGGCTGCAGCAAACACCAGTCTCCAAGTCTCCTTTGCTTATGCTCAGTTCACTTAGGGGCAGATTGTTTAAGAAGTTTCTGCTTCTCATCCTTTCCATCTGGGCCTCAGGGACAACATGGATTCAGGAAATTGTGGACATGATCCAACAGAATGGGGACTTGGAGAAATGTCAGCGAACAATCATTCAGCACCGCCATCCTTTCCTTGAGTGGGCTCGGCCACCCCAACCCTCTGGTAAGAGCTCCTCTTGCACTGCCCTGTCTCCTTCCTTTCTTTCCCTTCACTTAATTTTCTTTCTCTCTCCTGTCTCTTCTCTCCCTCTCTCTTCTGTTTCTGTCTTTTTTCTTTCTATTTCTCTCTCCTTTCTCATCTGTCTCCTGTTCTCTCTCCTTTTCATTCTCTTTCCCTCTTTCGTCTCTCTTTCTTTCTCTGTCTCTCCATCTTCATCTCCATCTCTCTTTCTCCATCTCCACTATTATCATCCCACACTTTCAATTCTATCACAATATATTCTCTCCTTTTCTCTTCCTCTCATCCTCTTTCTACACATTGTCTAAGACAATTTAGCAAAAAATAAATCACCAAATAGGAAGGATGAGTGTTGTGTCAGATTCTGCCTTATTTTCATCTTAAAAACCTTCTCTCTGGTAACATACACCTTTAGGACAGACAGAGGAAATAGGAACTAGCTTATGACAATTCACATCCCTCTTCCCTCCTTACCCCACCCACATAAAAGCCCTGTATAGCCAGGGGTATGCCTGATAATTGGCAAAATATGCATTTGGAGCCAATTATTTATGTTCAGTAAAGAAGCCTTTTTTTAAGTAATGCTCAACCTGGAAGTTTTTCTCTTCACATCAGATATGAAGCTCAGAAAGTCAACCCAGAAAGCAAAAGAAGCCATTCCAGCTGCAGAAGTATTCTGCAGAACAAGCATTAGAGGAAAAGGCCTACATCCCTCTATTTCAGCATTTCACAGATCAATGTAAAAGAAAATTGGGAACAGAAATAGTTAGTGCTATGAAAACATAGTCAATGCAACTCTAGTGTTAAAGTCTGAACTTGGAGAAAATTCAGACTATATAATTACAAAATAGTGAATGTATTGGTTAGAGAATAGACTAGAGTGCTGTCATCGGGGTGGGGGGAATGTGGCCAAAGAATAGTTCCTAAAGACGATGATGCCTGAAACAATGGACTGTTATTGCTGTTACTGAGTGTGCATCTATCTCTAGTGCCAAACTGCAAGCTCCCTGAAGGCCAGAACCATGGTCCCCTTAACTTTGCACTTCCACAGGCCCATATCCACAATACTGGCTGAACTATTTATCCCACACAGCCATATGCTCTTTGGCTTCCCTGCCAGGGCTAAGCTCTTTGTGCAGAGCCTGAAGGCCAAAAATGACTCCATTAACCCCTTCTTCCCTGCTAGGTGGGCTCTGGAATGGAAACTGCAGCCTGACTATTGTCTCTGCACACTCCCCCACCCTGCACTCTGGGGTTCTTAGCAGCCATGGCAGTGAGGTAGATGGGACCAACCCAGTGAACTTTGCTGGTGCATCAATTTTACAAAAAGCAGGAGGGGGAGGAAGAGAAAGAAGAAAATACATAACTCATATGAATTTGTATACAAAAATATTGGTGGGTGTCTTTAGGTAAGCCCCAAGCCTATAAAACCCCCACTGCCTCTGCTATAGAGGGATGGGTGGTAGGAGAAGGATGGGTTTCACTGCTTGTCATCAGTGGGAGGGTGCCTGAGAGCAGTCTGGTGATGGTGATGATTGGGTGTAGCCTTCCCAATTAGAAGGCTAAGTGCCTTTTAGACGCTGGCTGGCTCTTTCCCACAGGTTATTAAATCAGATGTGACTGAAAAGATGAGAACTGCTGATGCCAGGAAGGTCATTTGCAAGCCTGAAATCAGATTTTCTGGCAGATTACCTGGGTCTTGTTCCCTAGGCTGGGTCTGACAGTCCAATTCCACCTGTCCTTTGCCTTCTATCCTCTATTAATATTTCTCTCATATTTTCCATCCCTTTGTATATTTTTTCTTTAGCTCTATCACTATTTTTCTTTTCAGCTATGTCTGTTCTGCTGTTTAACCCTATCATTATGGGTTTTCACTTCTAGAACTTTCATAAACCCTCCCAGTCTTTTGTAGTCCCTTTTTCCTTGCTCATGTTTTCATGTTTCTCTTTTATTTCTTTAAACATTTTAAACAAAGTTATTTATATTTTTTATAAATCATTCCAATAACAGAGATCATGGGGGGCTTAATTCCCCAGTTTGTTTCTTTCTATCTCTTGCTCATGGGGCTCATTTCCTCATTGTTTTGTAATTTTGTATTGAGAACTCATTTTTTTCTCCTGATCTTAATCTCACTCCTGGGTTAAAGCAGTCTCAATCCAGAATACTTTAATTTCTGCACCAAGCAGGTAGTGTAAGCAAGCCCATGCAAATTATATAAGGACAGTGGTGTGATTCTGAGTTTTCAAGGAAGTCTTTTTTTTTTTTCTGCATCCAGGACCAAGGCAGAGACAAAGAAATTACCTTGTCTCCCTTTGCCAGTGGGTGAGGTTTTTCTCTCTCGCTCTTTCACTGAGGTTAAGAGGCATTTGAGGTTTTTCAGCTCAGTGCTGGGATCTCAGTCCTTCTCCCCACCTTATGAAAGCGCAAAGCTTAGTCTCCCGGTGTCTTTAAAACCAAAGACCGCAGGTTTCTGGAGTCAGCAAACATCCTCAGGGCTGCTCACCTTTCTGTTTTGAATCTCCCCCTTTATTTTGGGGCCCTGCGCATTTCCCTTATTTTCCTGTAAAGCTTGGTTATATTTGCTGTGTTTTAATCAGAAATCACCAGGTGTTTTATAACAAGAGAGTTCTTTGTAATAGCCAGGCCACCGTGTTGACAGTCATAGAAGCATCTGGAGAGTCTTGAGGAGTGATTAGGAACTAAGTGCAAAGAGGTAAAGAGAGGGACAGATGCATTCCAGGCAAGGATCAGGCGTGTTAATAACCATGAAGGGCCCATGGGAGCTACAGGTGATGAGGGAGATCAGGAAAGACACTAGGCAAGGGGCGGATCTGCAAGTCCTGCAAAGGAATATGGTTTCCAAGTTTTCTTTTTAGTACCAAAATCCTTCTTTATATTAAAAAAAAAAAAAAAATGATTACTGGGGATTCCTAATATATAAAATAAATAAAATCAGAGGTGATGAGTTAAGCATATCCCTTCCCTGCCACTTCCAAACACCCACCCTGCCCCCACCCACACACACACACACACTCAGATCTCAGGTTGCAGACTTGAAAGAAAGGCCACTGTAAGCATTAGGAACAATACAAACTATTCAAAGTTTTCAAGCAGAAGAGTCACATGATGAGAGCTACTCGAAAGCAGTAACAATTTAAAGGCACTTCACTTACATCTCAAGGTTAACTCCAGACGTAGGCCCTACCAGTTTGAAAGAATCTCCTTCATCCTTTTCGCTGGAATCCAGCATAAATTCTCCCTCCTCTGTAGGCCCAGGAGACTGAGCCTATGCAGCAAGGCTCAAAGATAAACCAAGAACTTTCTTTAAAGCAGAGAGAGGGAAATTTGCACTCAATATATGTGATCAAGCTTTCAAAACGTGAAAAAAGCAGCAAGGTTACTCCAAGAATGAGAGGCAGGGGTGTAGAGAGGAATTTTCCCACAGGTTCCTTTCTATCCACCACACCCCGTCTTTAGAAAACTAGGCACGGACAAGAGAAGTCCCCTTCATCAGTCCTGTTGCTCCGAGATCTGTGGATGCTGCTTAGGATATGAACCCAGGAATGTCCAAGACCCTCACAGCGCATCAGGACAGGTGCGAAGGTCAGTGTGGGAAGTTTCCTCAAAGCATAAATTGTTGATTCACATACAAATAAAAATAAATCAACAACAACAACAACAAAAAAAAAAAAAAAAAAAAAAAACAAGAAACAGAACCATAAATAAAAATTTTTTTAAAGTGTTGATTCACATTTAAAATAGAATGCTATTTTGTTATCAGTTTTTATTTACCGTTTTGGAAAATGCCCTCTTCCTTTCAACCAGCTTTTCTTACCCTTCATACAGGAGGTATTTGTACATATCATCTATGTGTCAGGGTCCAAATTCAATGTTGTCACCTAACAGCATCGATTTATTCCAAATCCTTGGAGCTACTTAAATTCTCAGCATTAACTAGACTCTGTCACACGGGCATTATTTGAATACGCCTCTTATTGCTACACTATAGTTTTAAGCTTCTGAGAGAGAAGGAATTTCTTTGTTGCCTTTTCACCTAAAATTAGTTTAACACAATGATTGCCCAGAACAAGTGCCCAGTAAGTGCTTTAAATGAGAGAGTAGAAATTGTGACTCACATGCCATTAAATGGATATATTTTTTAAGATGAACCAAATGAAACATGCTAGGCACACATGGTGATCTGCTGCAGAATACACAGGAATTTGCACTGGCAGGGACTAAAGAGAGGCCTGGGTTCCAGTCCTGGCTAGCTCTGCCTCAAACAAGGTGGCATTTGTCCATTCTCAGCTGCTGTTTCCTCATCCGTAAAGTGACAGAGTAAATTAATGCTAAGCTCCCTTCTAGCTCTCAAGCTCTATGATTCTACAAAGCTGAAGGTAATATTAAGAATCCCACTGTGAAACCAGCAGAAAGATAGGCAGACCATGGACTGTTCTGAGCAGAGCCTAGAACATAAGTTCCCATGCAAATGTTTCCTCTTGACTTATCTTACAGGTGTGGAAAAGGCCAAAGCAATGCCCTCTCCACGGATACTAAGGACTCACCTTCCCACTCAGCTGTTGCCTCCATCTTTCTGGGAAAACAACTGCAAGGTAAGACAGGCAGGTTACCCCAGTGACAGAAGAGCACATTAAGTCTATTGACTTAATAGCTGTAAACTATTAAGTGAATGGCTTCTCTCTCCCCAGGGCTCTAGGATCGAAACTGACAAAGTTCTCTCTTCTTCTTCTGTATCTTCTTCTGTGTGTCTTCTTGAGTGAGTGTCTGTTTCTACAGCTCATCAAGGGAGCTGGCATTCAACCCTGAGCCACACCCTACTGACATGGTTGAATCAAAGCCCTAATCTTAACTTAATTTAATCAAAGACATCTCAACTGAATCTAATAGAATCAAAGGGTATCACACACAGAGGAACAGACTAGCTTACAAACATAATCTCTCTTTTTGGAATTCATAAATAATCTCAAACTCTCTCAAAAGGGTAAACAGATGAGCAGTGTTCTGGAGGGGGACATTTATCTCCAGCCTCTGGAGACTCTAGGCTCTTCAAAGCCAGGACTTTATTTCATTTATTTTGTACCTTAGTGCCTAAAAAGTTCCAGGCACATAAAAGATATTAAAAATGAATCAAGACCTGTGCAACTGAATCAATTTAAGGATACAAACTGAGATGTTAGCCTTGGTAACAAAGAGGGGTACTGCTTTATCAGAGATGGAACCCTCATACACACATATAATTGTGGACCACTTGAAGGACTACATCCTCAATGGATGGATGAACAGAGCAGAGGCAGTAAATGCAGACCCAAACAAACCTCTCTGTCTTGACCTGAGCTCTAGTCTCTCCTGAGAATGTGTAGCCACAGGCCCACTCTCTCAAGGATTTCAGATTCTAACCTGTACATCTTACATTGTCCAAGAAACTGCAAGCTGAGAAATGTGCACGAAGTGGCCCCCAGTTGCCAGTTCCCCCAAGATGTCTAGCAAAAGCAAACACAAATCTTCCCTGGAGGGACATAATTTCAACTCAGGCCCCACTTGGGTTCACCATTCAAAATTTAAAAATACACAAAGAAACAAGCCACCATGAGAGAGAGTCTGCAGACAACAAACATCAAAATTAGATCTCAAGAACTTCATATAATAAAATTATCAGATATAGAAAATAATGTTTTAATTATATAAATAAGTGAACAATTGAATCAAAAATAAAAGAAAGGAACAAGATACTATTTTTAAAAACATAATTAGAGGGGGCAGATGTGGCTCAAATGGTTGGGCATCCATTTCCCATATGGAGGGACCTGGGTTCGATCCCCAGGACCTCCTGGCAAAATAAAGAGAAATACAGAAGTACGCAGGCACGCCATCAGGCTCTGCGAGCGGGTAAGCCCCCAGGCCCACTGAACCACAAGATGATGACGTTACAGGAGAGAGACGCAGGGGAGAGCCAAGATGAGACACATCGAAAACCAGGAACTGAGGTGGCGCAGGTGGCAGAACACCACTCTGCTACATCGGAGGTTCCCAGGATCGAATCCCAGTGAAGACAGGAGAAGAAGGATGAGAAGAGAGGGCAGGAAAGAGACACCATTTGTTTGTGCCCAACAAATGGACACAAAAAAACAGCAAACCTGGGGGCGGGGGGGTTAAAATGGATAAAAAATAAATAAATAAATCTTTAAAAAACAAAAAATCAAATTAGAAAATAAATAAACAGAATTTCTATAACTGAAAAAAATATATATTCATTGAAATTAAAAACACCGGATAAGTTACATACAGCTGAAGAGTGAATTAGTGAACTTGGAGAGGAGAGTGGGATGAAGGTTTGAGAAGAGAGGAAAGAGTCTTGTGGCTGGTGGTGAAAAATGTGATATGCATCAAAGAAGACATTAATGATTATCAATCAGCAATGAAGTAAGGCGAAAGCCAATCAGAGATTTAAAAATCTTAAATATTTAAGTGGACCAAATCAACATTTTAAAAAATTTTCACAGATACTTAGCAGGTTGGAAAATTAGAGAAGAGAAAATGGGTCTTAATATTTGGAAAACCATGATAGCAAAAACACCTTCTAGAGTAGGGTCTCTCAACCTTGGAACTATGGACATTTTGTGCTGAATAGTTCTTTGTTGGGGGGCAGAGCTGTCCTGTGCATTGCAGGATGCTTAGCAGCCCCTATCCCTGGTAGGCAAAATCAACCTGGATGACAACCACAGTTTTGGGGTAATAATAGGCACAACACTACAATAGCTGGTCATGGGTCTGGGTAGTCAATGAAGCCATATCATGAAGTCACAATGAGATAAAAGGTCAAACTTGGTTAAAATGAAAAGGCTAGGAGGGTGGAAGGAAATGAGGTTGTAGTCAAAATGAATCCTAAAGGGATGTTTTGTAGGTGCAGAAATGAAGTGATTAAGGATATGAATAATGAAGTTGCAGAGGGCAGAAAAACAGTAATAGCTTTTTTCACTTTTTTGCTCAGTGACCCAAACTCTTAACGATGCAGTTATACTGCTTCTCCATGAAGCCAAGCTGATGGTGTTAAAAAGGTAATCAGCATATACATGGAAGTTTCTTAGTCTGATGGAAGCTTCTAGATAAAGATTGTCCTCCTGATTCCACTAGGGTAATCAGAAGTTGGGCTAATTAATAGGACCCAGTGAGGACTAGAGAGCAGAATCATCAGAGAGACAGGGACAACAAGTGGAGAGGGAGGTCGGTGAAGCCAAGTCACATTGCCAAGACGGAAGAGCTGAGCCAGGTTTGCTCAGCCAGGTTTGGTTAGCCATGCTCAGGATGATTCAACCTAAGTGAATTCTGTAAAAACTCACTTTTTATATATTTATCTACATCCCCTCTTACCCTAAAGTTCCTTTATGTAGCTCGAAATGCCAAAGACTGTATGGTTTCCTACTACCATTTCCAAAGGATGAACCAAATGCTTCCTGACCCTGGTAGCTGGGAAGATTATTTTGAAACCTTCATCAGTGGAAAAGGTAAAGGAAATCCTTCATAACCTTGTGATCCCACTCTACCCTAAGCTGACTCTAGAGAATCACATGTAACATTTTGATTTCCTAGAAGGCTATGTGCTTCATTAGGCCTGTCCTGCCACAGAACCGAGACTGGGTAGGGCAGGCTGGCTGCTCTCATAGTGTAGACACACAGCCAGTAGTAAACATCTCTGACCCAGCCTGAAAGCCCTTATTAGAAATTACCTATAAATTCACCCTCATTCCAAAGGGTGTCCTCTTTTCCAATATGAGGGCATATAGGATTGCATATAATAAACGTGAAGTCACTTTAGATACATGCTGGGGCAAATTACTTCAGAGGTTGCTCCAATTTATATCACCTTCAGAATCAAACAGATCAGTACCCTTAGGGTTTATCTGAACCAGAATTTTTCTGTCTCTAATGCACTTGAGGGAAAAAAAAGTTCTAGTTAACAGTAGATATTGTGTAGTCCCTATGTAGACTGTCCTGTTTCCCTTTTGTCTGTTACAGTGGGTTGGGGTCCCTGGTATGATCATGTGAAAGGATGGTGGGAGATTAAAGACAGATACCAGATTCTCTTCCTCTTCTATGAGGACTTAAAAAGGGTGAGTAAAAAAACTCTCAGAAGAACCACTTCAGACCCAGGCACAGAGAAATCTGAAGCCATTTCATGGCTATAATTCTGGAAGGATATCCTAAAGAATACAAGTTAGTTCTTCTGATACCCTCTCCCACTCCAATCCAATGTTACACTTACCACAGGATCCAAAGCGAGAAATTCAGAAGGTGATGCAGTTTATGGGAAAGAACCTGGATGAAACAGTGCTAGATACCATTGTCCAAGAGACATCCTTTGAGAAAATGAAAGAAAATCCCATGACAAATCGTTCTACAATTCCCACATCTATCCTGGACCAGTCCATTTCCCCCTTCATGAGAAAAGGTTAGTGGTCATATACTCACCTTGTCAAGTCACATACTTCCTGCCTCTTAGCTAGAAAATACAAGGTTTTTATTAATTCCAAGACGACATAATTTGTCTCTTCATAATATCTGTTGCTAATAATTTTAGAGAATTGATCCTATGGTAGGAGATAGCTGTCTGGGGTATTGCTCGGGGGTATTTGGTTGAAAGGAACAGAGAATTGCTTAAGCTAGCCCTAATAAGAGGATTCCTGTGGAGCATTAAGGGAAATGGAATTTCATAGATAGCTAGAACAGGAACTATTGTTGATCGAGACTTCATGGGGATCCCTGGATCTAAGGGAGCTAGGATCTCAGCAGCAGGGGATTATGGCTCTTTCCTCTACCACTTACTGAACTTTTCTCAACTTTAAAGTTTCTGTTACACTCAGTTTCTGCTCATAACTTGGTCCTGACCTTGACCCAAACCTACTCTAAATTATGCTATTCAATTACAACTACCTCTGAAAACCATCTCATTCCCTTAATATTTCTTATTATATATTTCTTATTTCTTAAATATTTATTTCTTAAATATTTCTTATTCCTCCCAATAGAAGAACTCTAATTGACCCTGCTTATATTCTTTAAGGGTGAGAAAAAAAAAAGTTTTATTGGTTTTAATTTAAAAAGCAATATATGTTCATTGTAAAAATTGAAATCAATACAGAAGTATCTTTTTTTACATTCTCTTCACCAAAACCCCACTGCCCAGAAGTAACCACCAATGGCTTGCCAAGATTCCTCCCTCTCTGTCCTATAAACACTTTTCTTTTTCACAGCAATGGAAGCATAATGTACGTCCTGCTTTGCAACTTCCTCTGGTTTTTTGTTTCTTTTGTGTGTTTTTGTTTTTTTGGTTTTGGTTTTTGGTTTTTGGTTTTATTTTGTTTTGGGTTTTTTTTGCAAATGATTGGATTTATTTAATTGTATTTCCCTATCTATAACAGCATCACATACTACTGAAACGAACAAAACAGTATGGAGAAAGTCAGAACAAGAAAAAGTCATTCTGTTTTCCATCTACCAGATAATCAGTGATAATGGTTTGGCGAGTATCACTTCTTCAGGTCCATAGTACCTACTTTGTTTTCTTTCAAATATATATGCCCTCCTTTCCTCAGGCTCACACAAACACAAGCAAAAATATATACCAAGATGAAAGCTTACTTACTAAAACACAAATTGTGGTCATATTATACTCTCTTGCTTAACAGATTATCAGATATCCTTCCACATCAATAGATATAGGTCCATCTAGTTCGTTGTTTTTAGTGATCCCATGTTACACCACAGTATAGATGCATAATAATCAGTCCAACTATTCCCCTAGTGATAGACACGATGGTATTGTCATTTACAATTTTTGTCTTTATGAAGAATGCTACAGTAAATATTTTGTACATATGTTCCTATGTCCTGATGCTTTTACTTCTGTAGAATAATTTTCCAAAAGAAGGATTGGTGGGACAAAGATTATTTTACCCTTTTTTAAGATTATTTTAATAGTTACTACTTATGGAAAAATAGTATTTCATTCGTATTTTTCCCCAAAGTCTTTTTATTGAGCTATAATTTATGTGCAATAAAATGCACAGATAGTAAATGTATTTTTCTACAAACTTTAATAAATGTATACAATCAGCACTTCAGTCAAGATATTAAACATTTTCATTGCCCCAGAAAATTCCTTCTCATGCCTCTTTGTAGTCAATTTCCACCTCTGAGATAATGACTGTGTGAATTTCTATCACTGTAGATTAATTTTACCTGCTCTTAGATTTCATATAAGTGGAACCATCCAGTATGTACTCTTTTATGTCTGGTGCCTTTAGTTCAACAGAATGTTTTGAGATTTCTCTGTATGCGGACTTTATTGTCTATAGTTCATGCTCTTTCATTTCTTACAGTCCACGGAGTGAATATACTACAGGAGGGGCCAGTTCATGTCAGGTTACCAGCTCCCTTGGGTCAGTTGTTGTTGCAGTCTGGCAGTTTGATGTAATTATGAATTCCAAAAATAGATATTGGATCATGCTTGTAAACTGGTCTGCTAATATGGGCATGATTAACTTATGATTAGGGCGTTAACTGGGCCACATCAGTAGGGCGTTGAGCCCCACCCCTTGGTGGGTAGGGGAACCAAATATAAAAGGCATGGCAAAAGCAGAGAGAGCAGTTTTGATGTTGGAGTCTTGAGCTGGAGCCCCGGGAAGTAAGAGAGTTTGGTCGCGAGGAAGGAGAGAAGGCCCCAGGATAGAGACAAGCCATTTGCCTGATAGTCTACAGCTGGCCTTGTGGAGATAAGCAAAGCCTAGAGAGCCTCATAGTCTACAGCTGACCTTGTGGAAGAAACAGAGGCACTGAACCTGGAGAGAAACGCAGCCCCGGGAAGAGAGGAACTCTAGAAGCCTGAACCCTGGCAAACGTCAGCAGCTGTCTTGCTCCAACACATGGCAATGGACTTTGGTGAGGGAAGGAACTTATGCTTTATGGCCTGTTAACTGTGGACTTCTACCCCAAATAAGTACCCTTTATAAAGACCAACTGATTTTCTGGTATTTTGCATCAGCACCCATTTAGCTGGCTAATACAGAATTTGGTACCAAGAGTGGGGTAGAAGTCCACAGTTGGCTACAGCCACTGCTGAATGCCCAATCTGCCAGCAGCAGAGACCCACACTCAGCCCCCGATATGGTACCATTCCTCGAGGTGACCAGCCTGCTACCTGATAGCAGGTTGACTACAATGGACCACTTCTACCATGGAAGGGGCAGCGATTTGTTTTAACTGGAATAGACACATACTCTGGCTAGGTGTTTACATTTCTGGCACACAATGCTTCTCCCAAAACTACCATCCGTGGACTTACCGAATGTCTTATCAACCGCCATGGCATTCCACACAGCATTGCTTCTGATCAAGGAACCCATTTCACAGCAAATGATGTGCGGGAATGGGCACATGCCCATGGAATTCACTGGTCTTACCATGTTCCCCATCACCCTGAAGCAGCTGGATTAATAGAACGGCGGAATGGCCTTTTGAAGACTCAATTACAGTGCCAACTAGGTGGCAATACCTTGCAGGGCTGGGGCATGTTCTCCAGGAGGCTATGTATGCTCTAAATCAGCATCCTCTCTATGGTGTTGTTTCTCCCATAACCAGGATTCATGAGTCCAGGAATCAAGGGGTGGAAATGGGAGTGGCACCACTTACTATTACCCCTAGTGACCCACTAGGAAAATTTTTGCTTCCTGTCCCTGAAACCTTAAGCTCTGCTGGTTTATAGGTTTTAGTCCCAAAAGGAGGAGTGCTGCCACCAGGGAACACAATGATTCCATTGAACTGGAAGTTAAGACTACCACCTGCCACTTTGGGCTCCTCTTACCTGTAAATCAACAGGCAAAGAAGAGAATTACTGTACTGGCTGGGGTGATTGATCCTGACTATCAAGGGGGAAATAGGACTATATCTACATAATGGGGGTAAATAAGAGTCTGCCTGGAATGCAGGAGATCCTCTAGGGCATCTCCTAGTAGTGTCATGCCCTGTGATTAAAGTCAATGGAAAATTGCAACAAACCAATTCAAGCAGGACTAACAATAGCCCAGAATCTTCGGGAATGAAAGTTTGGGTCACCCCACCAGGCAAAGAACCATGGCCAACTGAAGTGTTTGCTGAAGGTAATGGGAACATGGAATGGGTAGTGGAAGAAGGTAGTGATAAATATGAACTTCGACCATGTGACCAGTTACAGAAACGAGGACTGTAATAGTCATGAACCCTTCTTCCTTTGTTTCATTATGAGTATGATTGTATATGTACACAAAATGAATTTGTTTTCTTCCCCAGCCTTTTCCCCTATCATATGAAAAGTTGTATTAATTTCATGTCATAATATTTAAGGATGTCAAGTTTAAGAATGACTATTACCCAAGGACTTGCACCCTATTCTGTGGGGAATTAATGCTTTTTCGGTTGTATGCAGGGGAGTTGAACATTGTTAGGCAGAAATATATATGTATGCTTGTCTGTTATTGTTTTTACTTAGAGACTAAGTATGGTTTAGGGTAATGTGTATGGCTGCCAAGTTGACAAGGGGTGGACTGTGATGGTTAGGTTAATGTGTCAACTCGGCCAGATAATTGTGTCCAGGTGTTAGGTCCAGCAAGCACTGGGCTAATTGTAATACAAGAGCATTTATGGACTTTGATCACCAGTGAGTTTACTGCATGGATGGCTGATTACATCTGCATCAATCAGGGAGATTTCATCATCAATGGGTGACACTTTTATCCAATCAGTTGAATGCCTTAAAAGGGGAAGTAATTTCAACATTCAGAGAGAATTTCCCAGCTCGTCTTTGGACAGCCAACTTCTCCCAGAAACTCATCAAGGACCTTTCATTGGACTTTCATCGGAGCCCCTGGTTTGCAGCCTGCCTGCGGAACCTGGACTTGTGCATCCCCACGGTCGCGTGAGAGACTCATAAAATCTCATATTATTGACAGATATCTCCTGTGGATTCTGTTTCCCGATTCTGTTGATTCTGACGAATACAGTTGTCCACCAAATTTAGAAGTCCACATCTCAGCAGAGCACCCTAGCACTGCTCCTCAAAGCAGATTGCTGCAGGTAGAATGGTATCAACCAGAAGGGGACGTTGGGTAAGGCAGGCATGCTGAAGGCCACGTCCAGCGTGGGCATTTCACAAATTTACTAAGGACCACTGAGTCTTTCAATTAGAGAATGACCCTCTTCTCTCATATTCCCTCTTTTAGGAACTGTGGGAGATTGGAAAAACCATTTCACTGTGGCTCAGAATGAGAGGTTTGATGAAATCTATAGGAAAAAGATGGAAGGAACCTCAATAAACTTCTGCATGGAACTCTGAGAGGACTTAAAAGGTGGAAACAAGAATGTAGAAGCTATCTTCAATCCTGCAGCCCCAGCCAAAAGAATTTCTAAATGCACATTGCGGAGTATAGTACTACAAAATTACTCTGAGATTACTCACATCATGTAACAACTTCATTTTTTAAAATGATCATGTCTAACACCTATTTTCTCAACAGTTCTTTCCAAAGTAAGAAATAAAATGGCTCAATTAAACTAAGCAAAATATAAGACTTGAATATTGCAAGGATTTTTTTAATCCTCATTATTCTGACAAAGTGCATGCTGGTTTCCTTGTCTGTGAAATAACAATACCTTGAGTACAATGACACAAATATCTATGTTAATGTCATTATTAATTACATGAAATTTCTGGAGATTTTTTCCTATCATTCCCCTACATTAAAACAGTGGGACTTAAATATAATCTATTTTCAAAAATGTCACTTTGGGATATCCTCAAAGCACAAGGGCATATGAAAATTAAGCACAATTTGTGGCTCTTGTTCTCTTAATAAGAAAATATTCTACATATATTGATACTCTGTGATCAGAGAAAAGAGTGGTTCAAACATGAGTGCCACATTAAAAGTCTCAAGGCAGATGCCACAAAGCACATGTTGACTGCAAACAAGACCCATCCCTCAGGCACATGTCTAAGTGACTTGCTACAGGTAGTTTAGCAGCGGAAGTATGTGGCCAGCTAGTACTTTGTATTCATGACCTCAGTGGGAGTGAAGGAGGGAGAATCCCACATGCTACAAGTGTTCTGGTTCTGGTTCACGGTGTTAACCATTCGTAGACAACAGCCTACCTGATTACTGTAAGTCCTATAATGTATTAGCTAAGTCACTAAACAGTCTGCACAGCAGAGTGCAGTTCCCATGGTAGAAAAAACTAAGATTTGGAGGGCATTTCCATTTCTGCCAAGACATGTAAGAAAAACTTTCTAGTGGCCAAAGAGAGTAACATGAGACTCACAATAACCCAAAAATAAAGACCTACCTGTGACTCCAAGGGAGCCCAGCATCTCCTGTTACTATAGTGCAATAAGAAGAGGTCCCCATGATAAGGCAGGCACATACCACATAACACTGCTCATCCATCAGGCCAGGTAGTAAATGCCAGGCACCGTCTTCTGCACAGCCCCCAAGCAGGCCAAGGAACTTGGAGCCTGATCCCAGCCCCACACAACTAATTCGTTCAATATTTCTCCTGATATAATGATGATAAAAACTACTGACATTGTCATTCTTCCCAATTTTTAAAGCACTTTCACATCATTGTCTCAGCTGAGCTATTTTCTGGGTTATAGACGTCCTGTTAGGAGACCAAACATAAGAACCCCATCAAGAAGGCCACAGGTTAAGTGAGAGCAGTGGGAAACCCGTCGAAGAGAGGAGGGCACATCTGCCCGGGAGGTCGGGAACTGGAAGTAACAGTCAGGTGAGGTAAGCTACAACAGTCTTGTTTGGGGACAAGTTGGGACCTAGAATAGGAGAGCAAAAAGGTATAGGAAGTCATGGAGCATGACGATGGCTCTGTCCTGTGGCCAGGATGGGGAGCAAAAGTGGGTGGGGTCAGGCAAGCTCACTTTCTTTCTTTCCCCCACTGTTTATCAGGGATACTGTTTATCTAATTACAATAGTGTTCTCTGTAGACAGAAGCTATGAGGTTTGAAAACACTGGTTAAAGTGATTAAAATACTTTTATTAGCAATTTCTAGATTCTTTGTAAGAGCAGGGAAAGGTTTTAATCTATGCAACTATCAAGTAAAATTTGGCTGTGCGTACTGGCAACCAGGAGTTCTACTTGCATGAATACCTACGAACTTCCTGTAACAAAAAAGTAAAAAGGCACGTGGGAAACCGTGACTGGACCAGGGCTAAGATGCAGAATAGAAGGGGGGGCAACATCCTGGGTGTTCAGAAACACGTCAGTCCTGGGCATTCAGGGAATTCCTGTACCGGCTCTCTCCTGAGTTCTGCTGTTTGCCATCAGAAGGCACACTTAGAGAGCAAACCTGTGTGCTCTCGAGGTCCTCCAAGCCATCCCCAAGGAAAAATGGCCCAAGTGCCTTTATGGTGGAGAGGGAACAACAAAGGAAGGACAAGGAGGAGAGATGTAAGAAGACAAAAACTTAATAAAAAGAGATGTAGTGCCACGTCATATACGAAAACAGAAAATGCGGGAGTGGCTTCCAGAAGCATCAGTTATAACCTGTTAAAAGGAGATTTCTCCTCGGAGTCCTATGGAGAAAGCAGGAGACAGGGGAGTAGTTCTGCCTGGGCAATGGCCGGTAGGTCTTAGAGAAATTGGGTCTTAGCTTCAATGCTATCCCCTCTGGGGAGCGCCTCAGACCAAGTCACGTGAAAAGCACGTACTTCCCATACTATGCCAGTTGCTCTGTTGCCCTGTTGCTCTGTATTTACTTCTCAACTTACTTGTCTGTTACCCCCCACTAGGCTGTAAATTCCTTGTTATTCCCTTCCATGACTTAATCACCATTTTATTCCCAGTACCTAATGCAGTGCCTGACACGTAACATGTGCCCAGAAAATACCTGTTGAATGAGTGAATGAATACATGGATAAATGAACTGCAGGTAGGTGGATACACTTCAGATCACAGATTCCCAACTTTGCCCTTTTCTTATAGACCCAAATAGTGGCGTTCCAAGGTGAGGGCTGTAGAAGCGTACTTATCCAACTAAAATTCTCACTACTTTTTTGCTGTCATCATGCACCAACAATCCTAAACAATGTCAGTGATAAAATGCTCCAACCCAGGAGAGGGGAAGAAAAACCCTAGAACTGGCCTAAATTCTGAAGGATTGCTTGGTTACTACTGAGTTTTAATCATGTGTGTAAGCTTCAAATGAGCACTTTTTTATCATGTAAAAGATTGGTATATAGCTCCCTCTAGACTGTAAAGCCCTTGGTGTTTGCCTCCATGTCTTTTTCTCCTTTGTGTGAGGGTGAGGGAACTTCAGGTACTGAGTCAGCCTCCGCAACAGGACACACGGCAGAGTCAGCAACCCACGTTCCTTTCCAGGGTAAATTCATACTGTTCAGAATCCTTCAAGCTCACTTTAGGTAAATTTTGTGCCTCCATCTCCTGTAATATTGAATAATATTAAAACAGTAGGTTCAAAATAAGTAATGCTAGCACAGCGACTGTAAAATCGAAGATGCAGAACTTGAGTTTCTTCAATTCTGTCATTCTAGGTAGCCACTTGGAGTTATCATTTGTATTCAATTTGAAATTCTGAAATTTCAAATAGTGTGAACTGTGAGATATAACTTTTTTTGTTTAGTAAGTGTAAAGTTGACTTCGTTCAAGAAATAGCTTACTGAGTTTGATTATCATTCAAATTGATATTCATTCCCTTTTCTAATTGCTAATTATTTGTTTTTAAACAAAAGAATGAATTGGGAAAATGAAACATAACATCATGGTATAATTAATAATTACCTGAACTGGACTTAATTTTATAGACATTTTAGTTTCATTAAAATTGATACATTCTCACTTTCTTTTCTGGCATGAGTCTATATACAAAAAGAAATTTTTTTTTTAAAGTTTCTTTATCTACATTTCTTTTCTGACCATTATTATTATTTGTTTCCACTTATGATTAATACCGGAAATAATTTTGTAGTGTCGAGTGGGAGAGGTAAAAAATTTTTCACTCCAGGGTCAGAAATAGTCCCAATTTACAAGCTGCATTCTTATTTGCTTCTTTATTTAAACTCATTCATTCTCTTTCCTTTCCCCTCCCTAGAGAGCAACTGTTGGGGACTGAAACATGTACCCCACAAAAGACATGTTCAAGTCTTAATCTGCATTCTTGTGGGTGTGAACCCATCTGTAAAGAAGACCTTTGAAGATACTATTATTAGTTAAGGTGTGGACTCATTTGTGAATAGGATCTTCAAAGATCTTATTTAGAGGAGGCCAAGTTGAATCAGGGTGGGCCTTAATCCATATGACTGGAGTCCTCAGAAACAAAGGAAGGTCAGATGTAGTCAGGCAGTGGAAGCTAGAACAGAGTAGAAGCCAGCAGTCAGCTAGGGAAGAGTGGGAGGCTGGTTTTGGGAAGCCAAACAGCACATCTTACTGCTAAAGCTTTTCACCGTATGCACCTTCAAGCCTAGGATTATTTTATACATATAAATATTTATATTACCTCCATTCTCCCGGTTTCTCCCAATGGCAGTAGGAGGCTGTGGCTTGAATAATCCAAGCAAAATTTCAACAAAACACCAAAGCACTGGCATGCACACGTGAGTACACACACACACAAGCACATGCACAGTTAGAAACAACAGAGTCAGGCAACATCGTCTTCTATCCCTGCCTAGAAGCCATAACTATTTGGAAATAAATCTTCTTAAACCTGCTTCCTCCTGGGCTCTTGAGAATTCCCTGAGCTATCCACGCAGTTTCCTTATGTTCTTATTTTATATCATATTTTCTCCTCATATCTCAATTCTCCTTCTATTAGTTCTTGATTACAGAGGAAGCAGAGGAAAAAAAAAAAAAAAGATTCCTAGTAAATTGGCAATTTATATAAAGTATAAGAAATAGCTGCTTCATAGCCTTAGGCCAATTTTTTAACCACTCTGGATTGTACTTCCTTACATATAAAATGAGAAAGTTAGAAGAGAATGTTCTAAGGGACTTGCCTTCTTTGCTTTAATAAAATATTTACTGAGTTTTAGGCACTGTGTGATGACTGGGGACCTACAGGGGAGTGAGAAAAACAGCCCTAACTCCCACATAGGAGTTAGGCCATGGTACAGACAGTGGAAAGAGAAAGTACTTCAGCAGCAGACAAACTGGATTAGGATCCAGGTTTTGACACTTTTGAGCTGTGTGAACTTGGACAAGTTAACTAGCCCCTCTGGGCCTCCAATTCCCTCTTCAGAGAAATGTCTACCTCACAGTTTTGTGGAGCTTTAAGTGAAATAGCAAGTGCAAAGCAGCAGCTTTTTGTTGCACAGCATGTGCTAGATATGTGCTAGTGTCCTAGACCCCAACCACAGTCCTCCCTACTCCCAAAAAGGCCTATAGTTGAGATCTATATAAAGCACTGTGGGGGCACAGGGAAAAGAGAACTTGAAGTTGCCTAGTAACATGAACTCTCTCACCTCTAAGCCTTTACACTTGCTGTTTTCTCCCTGGAACATTTGTCTATCTACTCCCACTTCCCATCTTCACTGAAGTGATACCTATTTATCATACCCATATACCTATATAGCTATACCAATATATCTCAGTTCTGACCTGAGATATAACTTGACCATCACCCTCCAGTTTACTTTAGTTGCCTCTTTTATGAGCTCTCCGAGCACCCACTTGTTAGGCAAACACTAGCAGCTCTATTGCAATTGCCTGTTTGCCTGTTGGTGTCTTCCCACTCATCCCATTGAACTCTAAGATCCTTGTTTCTTCTTCAAAAGTGTATCCCCAGCACCTGGCATACACAGCTTAGTACAAAATAGACTCAATAAGATCTTGGATTACTAACAAATGAATGCATGAATGAGTGAATGATCAAAAGAATGAATAAGAACAGGAAATTCTTAAGAGGAGCTGGCAGAAAGGTTGCTAGTAACATGACCTAGTAACATGGCTGCTTCTTTATCATAGGTTTTTGTAACACTCATTACCAACTGCGGATGGACATATGGATCTAGAATTATACTGCAAAATGTAAGGGATTAAACAGAAATGCTCACTGAAAAGCAGCTAACAAAACACCAACCAGGGTGGATTTGAAATTCCATGATGAAGACATTAATAAATGCAAGCAAGAGCTTATACATCTTAGACACTTTTCTTGAGTGGGTTTAACGGATGACCACTCTGGCAAGAAGCTGTGAGTGGCCCTTTCAGCACTCTGACCCCAAGGAGTGTGGGACTCTCAATCAGAACATCCCAGTCATAAGAAATGCACAGAGAAAATGTTCACAGAAAAGAAATTCAAAAGAAAAAATTTTAATAATAAGATTGCCAGATTTTTCCTGCATAATCATATAGTGAAAAAAAAAAAGATGATTGATAGCAATACATGGGATCTTAACACATTTTATGCCTGAAGATGATACAAGTAGTCTATCTTATGGCTCTTGTATTTTTAGAGTAGTGTGCTGGAGTCACATGAAGCAAATCCCATCCCCGGGACACTCTTTATGCGCAATAGCACACAGGTGAAAATTAACATGTCAAGATTTGGGTTCTTTGACTACAGACAGAGCTAATTTACTACGTTTACAAACTGACTGAATTTTTCCAATGCAAAACTCTGCTGCTTTGGCACCTGTTTTCAAAGTTTGAATTGACTGCCAGGGACAATAAATTGCAACAGTTTCTCTTAATTCCTGGGCCAGAGGTCTCAAAGGATCAGCACCCTCAGCATCACCTGAGAACTTGTGAGAAAGGCACATCCTCAGATTCCACCTCAGACCCACTCAATCAGAAATTCCGGGGAAATTCGTGCCAAGCTTGTTTGTTTTTGTAATAGCTAAGAAAAATGTCTTACTGGCTATTAATTGTATAAATAAGGTTTCAGAAAGAATGTTTAGCCTACTTACAACTTACAAGATTAAATTGTATTAAAGAACTTTTATATGTTCATTATTCCTACAGCATACATTTACTGAAAATCTATGGCCCTGCTGTTAGTTATCAAGAACATTTAGACTATTGAATCAAATTGGTTAAGATCTCGCCTTAGAAACATTAATTAGCAATTATTCTAAACTGTCATATGTAATTCAAAGTAATTCATCATAATTGCTTTAAAATAATTCTGAAAGCAGGAAGTGGATGTGGCTCAAGCAATTGGGCTCTCGCGTACCACTACCACGTGGGATGTCCCGGGTTTGGTTCCCAGTGCCTCCTGGAGAAGACGAAGAAAGACAGAGAGCTGGTACAGCAAGCTGATGCAACAAAATGATGCAACAAGGAGAGAAAAAGAGGAAAGACAATGAGAGATACAACAAAGCAGGAAGCTGAGGCGACTCAAGCAATTGAGTGCCTCTCTCTCCCACATGGGAGGTCCCGGGTTTGGTTCCCGGTGCCTCCTAAAGAGAAGATTAGCACACAGCAAATGGACACAGAGAGCAGATAGCGAGCCCAAACAATGGAGGTCGGGGGGGGGGATAAATAAATAATAAATCTTTTAAAAATAAAGTATACTAATTCTGAAATTAAGCTTGGCCTTTCATCTCCACTTCCTTCCATTAGCTCAAATTTATGAGGTTTTCCTGAAGTTATTCCCAGTTGTTCTCAGGTCTTTTGAAGAAGCCCCAAGAATGGCTTGGCATACCATGTTGCTAGCTAATTATACCCCATAGCAAATGTTAGTTTGTAAAGGAATTTAAAATTTCTTGACCATTACACAACCCCAGGATTCCAGTGCAATGTTAATTCACAATATTCAGGAATCTGAGTCACAGTGGCCTCCCTGGCTCTTAGAAATTCTTCCCATGGCCCACGGAGAAACCATCCCTTTCTGCATTCAATGCAAGGGGCATGGAAATAAAAACTATAAAAACTATCATGAGCTCCTGTGACAGAACTATCAAAATTTTAGCAAGAGATGGTGTGGGAAAATAAGCCCTAATATCTTCTTACCCCAAGGAAGAAACTAGTGGCCTGACAATATTTGATCTCTTCTATGTGATTATTATCATTAGGAGTCCATGTTATTGAAACTGGTCCATTCTGTGGGTGTGAACCTATTGTAGATGGGACCATTTGATTAGATTAATTCAGTAAGCCATGACCCATAGTGGGTCTTAATCCTCTCACTGGAGTCTCTTATAAACGGGATGGGCACAGAGAGAGGGGACTAGAGAGACACACAGGAGCTCAGAGAGAAATACCTCCTCCCACAGAAGCTAAGAGAGAAGGTAATCAACAGAACCTGGGAGAGAGAAAGCCAGGGAGCAGAGAGAAAGCTGGAGGAATCCAGAAGCCGAAAGCAACCAGACCCAGAGAAGAAGGGGGAGACAGGAGCTACCGCCATTGTGCCCTGCCCTGTGACAGTAGTCCAGGATCACAGCCAGCCTGTCTTCAGGGAGAGAGCTTCGCCTGATGTCTTGATTTGGACATTTTTTCTCAGCCTTGGAACTTTAAGCTTATAAATTAATAAATCCCCATTGTTAAAGCCAACTCATTTCTGGTATAATGCCTAGGCAGCCTTTTGCAAACTAAACACCAACCCAAAGAGTTAACTTGGTTGATGCCATGTTTGAAGAAGAAATTTAAAAGGCTGAATTCTTGGATCTTGTGACAAGAAAAAAAGGAAATAACAGGACCCAGACCTGAGCAATGACACTGGAAGCTTGTCAGAGGATGCAATATTAGCGTAAAACAAACAGAATATTATTCTATTTACTGAACAAAACAAAAAAGAAAAATTTACTAAACTTGTGCAAACCAGGATAAAGAAAGAATCAAAGAAAGCAAGGAAACAAAGTCTGGGAGAAGTTCTTTAAATCCACTCCATCACCAAAGTACCCTAGTAACAACTTACTGCTCTTCTCTCCTTTCAGAATCCAGAACATGAAATTCTAAAGATGATAAAACTGATGGATAAGAAGCAGGATGAAGAGAATGTCAAAAGGATTGTTAAGCACTCTTAATTTGAAGATATGAAGAAAAATCCAAGGACCAACTACACAACTTTGCCTTCTGAGTCATGGACCATTCCATTCCCCCATTTATGAGATAAGGTACCTACACTTTCCAGTCATTGTGGATTTCTTTAAGAACAATACTC
This sequence comes from Tolypeutes matacus, assembly GCA_026826555.1. NCBI lineage: Eukaryota > Metazoa > Chordata > Mammalia > Cingulata > Chlamyphoridae > Tolypeutes > Tolypeutes matacus. Next base: position 59,337,309 of record JAKSZT010054030.1, on the reverse strand, counting down.
TTGCATAACTAATATTTTTGGAAAGAATATTAATATGTTCATTTAATTTTTAAATATACTGTCAATAACTGAGGTTTTCTCAAAATATTACTCTTTGAAAGGAAATAGATTGGGATGTGTCCCTGTAATAAGAATTAGTGCTTTTCAGTTACCTTCTAAAGTTTCACTTTAAAGAGAATGTGCTCAGAATAGACTTCCTACCCAATATCTCAAGTATGACTTCATTGTCTTTCAGGGACTGTAGAAGACTGAAAGAATTACTCCCCGGTGCACAGAATGAGATATTTGATGAAGACTGTAGGAGGAAAATGGCTGACACTTTTCTGACCTTCTACACAGAACTCTAAAGAGAAAGACAAAATCCAGACTACAGAGGGGCAATATTTCTACCTTATCTCATGGTGTTTTGAATTCACTTTATTTCTACTTTTCCCTTGGAAATGACTTTCTGAACTCACTCAAGTTCTTCAGGCAAGAACTAGAAATTATGTACCTTTTTCCTTTCAGCACACACCTGAAAGATAAACACAATTCTGTTATCTAAAAGGCTGGTCTTACTGTTCCTCAAAAACTGACTGAACAGTTCTAACAGAAACTATGGAATTTAGTCCAAAAAAATGGTGGTAATGTCTCTAAACCAAGGTTCTGAGATGACCTGACAAAGTTCTTCCACCCCTTCACCTGGTCCTGACCCTAGACCTGTTTCTACTTCCCTTCCCAAGAGGAGCATTTTCTCTAAAGGCAACTTTGCTTTGAGGACTCCCTGATGCCTTTGTAATACATTCTTAGAACTGAACTACAGTCTAAGACCTCCCCTGCCCTACTTTCCTTCTTTCCCTCCCTCCTTCACAGGGGTTAGACCTGCACCATGCTCTGACAGCTCTCCCAAACTTCTCGAGCTCCGCACACACACACGCACTTTTTCCCCCACTGGCATTTTTCAATAAATCTCTTGCTTGCTAGGCATCTGTTTCTCACTTAAAAAGTGAACATTATTCTCCTTTAGTTAGAGTGACCATTATGCGGCATTGTTAATTCAACTGTGCAAATAAATATTAGATTGAATCATTTGAAATTGGCTAAAAAAGAAAACCTAAAATATCAGAGGGCTAGCAACTTCAGGAAGACTGGAATTTCTAAAATGTCAAAGCTTGGAGGAGAGGCCCTGGTGTTGAAACTCAGACTTCTGGGCAGGCAGCACTACTTGGCTGGTGCTGGTGCCTTGGGTGGGCTGGTGAGGCTGGTTCTACGATGGTAAGGAAAACCATAAACTGGACTCAGCTGCTACAAAAAGGAACTGCCACTGAAGGACTGAAGGAACATCTCTGGGTCATGCTCACAGGAGCAGGAAGCAGAAGGGAGCAAGTCCTTTATTCTTCCTCTTGCCTTGCAGAATTCCACTGGTGCCCCCAATAGACTAACAGGGAACCAGGAATGTGGACTGCAGGGTACCAACCCCAGCATCACGAATAAAACTACGGAATGGTGAATGTGGACCTGAGAGGCAATAACTTAAGAACTGGGCCAGCCAATATCTGAGCAATTTTTAATGCAAATATCAGGAAAATATCTAAACTTATCTAAAAGAAATGAAGCAAACAGACTATAATTTAGCTAAACTCTCTCCCTCTCTCTTCCATATGTTCTGGGATTTCAGATGACCAGGCCTTCTCTGATGATGATCTCAGAGCATGGTGCCCACATGTGAGAAGCCTCTTGGGGAGGAAGCAGTGGTAGTAACTGTGATTGAGATTGAGAACTAACTGTGGATGGGAAGTTAAAGTGGATATTGTAAGCTCTGTACAATTTCTATGACTGACCAACTGAGGAAATATTTCCCAGATGATCTTTATTATGGTTTGCTTGAATTTTATGGTTAGTGCAGTAAGTCAGAGGACCATACTAGGAAATAAATGAACATTGAATATGGGCTCTAAAATCCATTCAAAGTGACCAGAGAAAAATCCCATAGGTCAAGTCAAATCAGAGGCTAGGAGGAATTCTTGGGCAGAGTTGGACACTTGGGCAAAAGCCTGATTCACCCACACAATGACAAAGAGCCCATTCATGCATAGCAAAATGCTAAATATACTCCAGAGTGAGTGACATGTACAATCCTGACATGGGCAGACATCTACCTGAGCCAACAGCTAGATGAGATCAATAAGAGGCTACCCTTCCTCCCATACTACCAAGGAGAGAGAATCTAATAATTAGAAGAAGCGATAGGAGGTTATTCAGATAAGTGGTCAGGTAGGTCTTTTAGCATCATCAAGTTAAATGTCCTTTTCTATGTATTTGAAAACTGGCAGCTTCTATGAAAGTTGAACATGTGCCTCCTCAGTGATTCAGCAGTTCAAATCCTAGGTGTAGACCCAAGAGAAATGAGTGCATGTGTCCATAAAAAGACATTTATGAAAATTTCCTAGAAGCTTTATTCATTACAGCCAAAAACTGGAATCAGCCCATATGTCCATTAAAGGAAGTATTATAGATACAACAATAGAAATAAATGAATTACTGATTACAATATCGATGAATTTCAAAAACATTATGTTGAAAGAACAAACCTATTCATAAAGGAGCACATAATATATGATATCATTAATATGAAGTTCAAGAACAGTCCAAACTGACCTATGGTGACAAAAGGCAGAATAGTGGTTACCTTGGCCATGGGATAGTGGTGAAAGGGCAGGAGGGAACTTTCTGAGGCAATAGAAATGATCTATATCTTGATTGGCATCGTGGTAAAATGAAAATCTAAACTTAGGGTTATGCATTTCACTGTATGTAAATTTTACCATGATTAAAAAACCTTCTATATCATATTAGCTCTCAAGTGTTATAACCTAACCTTCCATTTATGGAAGAATAAATGACTCTCTAAGTCACTCTTGGCAATTGGAATGAAATTCAAAACTGAACTGTTCCAACTGATGACATCAACACTTGCCTCTAACATGTGACATATTAACAGGAGTGAGAGAGTTCAATTCTGGAGAATGTTTTTCTCCAAATTTCCATGGATGACCTAACCCAGAACAAAGAATTGCCAGGTAAAGAAAGGGAAGAAAGGAGGGCAGTTCTTGCAGATTTGTTCCAGGCAATCCTTCAGTCATGCTTTTCAATCTCTCATCTTTTGAGCAACACAGGATCCAAGAAACGACTTCCTGGACTTGGGCCAGGCCCCTTAGCTGCCTCCCCATTGTCCTTCCTTCTGGCAGCATTAATGTAGAGCCAGTAAGGAAGGACAAGGTCTATCCTGGCACAATGCTGGAAGATTTTTGTTTCATTAAGGATGTACAGAGCCAGGCAAATCACCTCTTTGTTTCTATGAGCATACATACCTGTCACTGACAACCAAAGCTCTGTGCTGAAGGCACCAATTATATAAAAACTGTGTGAATCCCAGTTTTCATTTACTCTTCCCTTTCTTCTGCTGGTGCCAAAGAGTAAGGTGGAGGGAAGAGCCAAGGAAAAGGTGAAGATAAGCGAATTAGAATGGAGCTTGATACCTCCAAGTGAAGTTTCCCAAGTGAATGGGATCATTCTACAGCAGAAGCTATGTGACATCTGGGATGAAATCTGGAACTTCCTAGCTAAGCCTGATGACCTGGTCATTGCTTCCTATCCTAAAGCAGGTACAAAACTGTCATAAAACAAGGAAAATGGAAGTCAAAGCATTTGTCGGCTCTTTTTAGGAACAGGTAGGTCGTAAACTTCAAGAGCAAGGAAAGCAGTGTACTTGTCTATAAATCAGGTAGAATGACAAAAGATCTGAATTTTTCTGTAAAAATATAATGTTATTTTTAGAGATAAAGTAGTTTAATTTATTAAAATATATAACTAGCAAAAGCAGATTATTCTGCTTTTAAAAATCCATGTTAATAATTTTTTCTTTCATTCAACATTTATCAAGAACCTTCTAAATGTCAAAGACTAGACTGGGCATAGTGATAGCTCTTTGTCCTGATGGCATTTACAGTCCGGTCTGGAGAATGACATTAAGCAAATCATTACACAGACCTGTGATTACAACCTGTGATAAGGGCTAAGAAGGAAATGTAGTGGGTACAATGAGGGAATATTAGGAATCCTAACTTATATCTAGAAGGTATAGTGAAGAATCTGAGCCACTGTGACTATTACACAGGAGGGTTTGTGTTTGCAGGACTTGCTGATGGGTGATATGTGGGTGTTGAGGGAAAGAAAAGAGACAAGGATGACTTCAGGTAGATGATGGTGCCAGGCACTGAGTCAGGGAAATCCAGAGGATGACCAGATCTGAGAGTGGGACAGGGAGTCTACAATCTATTTGAATGAATTGAAGGTGATCAAACGTAAAAATGGGAAGACAAGATGTATATGTTTCCATTTTCCAGATGAGAAATATAGTAATTTGCACTAGGGAGGTAACAGCAGAGATGGTGAGATAAGAAAATACTGGAACATAGTTTGGATATAAAATTACTTGAGGGAGCGTGGCCATGGAGGCGGTACTGGGGGCGCGCGGGATGGCGCGGCGCCTGTTCGCGGCGCTGCGGGGCTGGGGCCCGAGTTTCATGGCCATGTCAACAGATGCTCACAGGTTGACAGCAGAGGAGAGGAGCCAAGTTATACTTGCCCTTAAAGCAGCAGGATGGTCAGAATTAAGTGAGAGAGATGCCATTTACAAAGAATTCTCATTTAAAAATTTTAATCAGGCATTTGGCTTTATGTCCGGAGTTGCCCTACAAGCAGAGAAGATGAATCATCACCCAGAATGGTTCAATGTGTACAACAAGGTCCAGATAACGCTCACCTCACATGACTGCGGTGGACTGACCAAAAGGGATGTGAAACTGGCCCAGTTTATTGAAAAAGCAGCTGCTTCTGTATGATTTCTTCCAAAATGCATGCAAAATCTTATATGCATCTTAGTTGCAACATATTTGAAGGCAGTGTACAATCAGTGCTTCAAAACAAAATTATTTAAACTTGAGCCTGGGGTATTTTTCATTACATTTAATCACAGACATAAAGTAAACCAACCCAAGTAATTATATTATTAATATTCAAAAAGAGAAATGGCATTCCGAAAGATCAGAAATTAAGATGGGGACAGATAGTCATACATTTTATAACCCAATAATCAGGAAGTTATGGTGACTTTACAAATGGATTGTACTGGAGAGTAGTTATAAGGTGGAAAAAGAATTACGAACTCTGCAGGTATAGGGTTTTAATCTTTGATAACAATTCTGATGGAGCTAAAATCGATCTGGATTTTAGCTGCTCTTAGTTTCTTAGATTATAAAAGTCCCAAAAATTTGGTGAGCTACCTTAGTATGTTTTATCCTCACTTTTCAGATATAGAATTGAAGGAGAGGACAAGCTTCTTGATTGTGGTTTCCAGAAAGGTGGGGCAATAAAAGGATTCACTTTCATAGTGACCTTACCAGGTCCTTATTTGACTCACTGAGTTAAGGAGAAATTCAAGTCATTTTCCTCATCATTTACATGTTGTGACCCCTGAACTGAGGGGTCTGTAGACACTAAGCTAGAAACACCTTTGGTATTAGCTTTTTAATGAGCTCGACTTAATCTGTGTGTCAGTGACAGGAGTTAAAAGGAATATAAGTAATCTCATTTTAAGAGTTTCAGTTACACTATTCTTTGAAGGAACTCAGTAATGTACTTACTGATGAAATTATAATGTATCTTAAAATAATTTATATATCCATCCAAAAAAATAAAATAAAATAAAATAAATAAAATTACTTGAGGAGTGACAGGGAAGGATGAATCAAGGATGACTCTCTTCTGGCTTGACTAATTGAGTGATCCCATGTACTGGGAGAGAAAAATCTAGGAGAGGGAAAGGTGTTGGCCCTTCAAGTGAGGGCGGTGGGAAGGTGACACTACAGTTCAGTATTGGATATGTTACATTTGAGATGACTTTAAGACCCCCAAGTATAGATATCAAGGCAGCTGTGAGCTATAAAAGATGGAGGGACGCTCCCCCTAGCTGGAGATATAATTGGAGTTGCCAAATATGTAGTGGAGCCTTGAGTTCGGTAAAGCAGAGTATGCGAAAGGGATCTGGGTGTACATGGTTTATTGAAGGGGTGGTCTTCAGGAGAAAACCTGTAAGGCGTGGGTAGGATGTAGAAGGGGAAGGGGCCAAGCAGAGATGTGGTCTCAGGTAAAGCCTAACCTTGGCCTGATCCATGGGGTCAGGGGGATGTGGTGGGGAGAAGAAAGGAGGCATGGCGTCCTGAGGTAGGAGGCGCCCTTCAGAGCAGGATGCTTCTCCAGCAGAGTAGAGCTGTGAGGTGTTAGCAGCCAACATGGCAGCTGGAGTGAAGGCATCAGCCTGGTACAGGGGATCTGGGGAAGCCTCCAAGAGTGTCCAATAAACATGGTATTTAAAGTGATAGGAATCAATGGGATCCTATAAGGAGCAAATGTAGAGTAAAAAGAAGGCACCAGAAAAAGCCCTGAAAAGTTCACTACTTAGATATTGGACAGAGAAAGAGAAGCAAATCTTAGAGCCAGAAATAAATTAACTGACTGCCCATTCTGATCAAATTAATCGGATGACTGGCACTACCTCTGGTGCTCTGTAAACAGTCTAGAATGGCATCAGGCTGCCAGTCCTATCAATTCTATTCAAATAGAATCTATTTGAACTCCCTGAGGAAAAACGGCAGAATTATCACAGACAACAAGGCCTGGGTTTTTTACACAGAAAGTCAAGTTATTTGGGATCACACTTTTACCAGCCTCCCTTTCAGATAGACTTATTAATATGGAAGAAGAAATAAGATGTTAGCAAATGGGAGAAAATTTTGAAACAAGACACAGTGTTTATTAATTGCCTACTATATGCTAGGCTCTGCATATTTTCTCTTCTAACTCTCAAAACCACATGAGAAAAAAAATGATGCTCAGTAGGTTTGAGTAATTTATCCAAAGGCAGAGGTAGCATTCAAGCCCACACACATCCATCTAGAAATTCTATTGCATATACATCTCTTTTAAGTGCATCGTTTAAGTATAAAAATGAATAAGGCACATATCTGCCCTCCCTCTTTCAGGTGAGGAAAAGATAATCTTATTCGTCTGTTTCAGGTCCATGTAGTAAGCAACACAAGTGAGGTACTAACAGCTATATATTAATTCTGTTAATAACATGCTTCTAAATTGTAAGTTACAGAAAATCAAAAAAAAAAAAAAAAAGAAAAAAAAAGAAAATCAATAATCAGGTCCTCAATTCTTTCCTTCTGTTTTTTTCAGGAACCATGTGGACACAGGAAATTGTAGATCTGATACAGCATGATGGAGCTGTGGAGAAAAGCAGGTGGGCTCCCATTCAGTTTCAACAACCTTTTTTGGATTGGGTAAGATCAACAAACTTTGGTAAGTCTCTCCAAAAAAAAAAAAACAAACAAACAAACAAAAAAAAATAGTAATCATCACATAAAGATGGGCAATTTAGCAATAGAGAGCTTGAAAACCTGACCCATACTGGCAAAATTTCACTTTAATACACAACTTTGAATACTGGAAAAAAACTTTTTTTTTCCTTCGTGCAAATCTAGGTAGATCCCTTCTCTTAAAAATATATTTAGCTTTATTAACTAACAATAGAAAGGTACTCTCTCTCTCTATGAAATGAAGTGTTCGAGTTTTTTGTAAGTGTGAAGGTGTGTCTACATTGTCCTATGCCAGTGGATTCCCTGCTTTCCATGTGGGACCCCGGGGCCAAAGCCAAGAGGACCCTGGTGCCAAGGACTCCTGGCGTCCAAATTTGGAATTCATAATACACTTGAAATGGGAATATTATAAATGGTGGTGGAGTTAGAGCTAAGATTTTCATAGCACTTACAATGGGCCAGGCATTATACTGAACACTTCATCTATAAACTCATTCACTCTTCATAACACACTTATGTTGTAGCTGCTACTATTATCCCCACTGTACAGAAAAAAAAATTGAGACACAAAGAGGTTATGATTTACCCAAGGTCCCACAGCAAGTATATATCTGAGTCAAGATCTGTACCCAGAAATTATTTTTCTAAGGTCTATGCTATTAAACTGTGTGTGTGTGTGTGTGTGTGAGTGTCCTATATGGACTCCAGGTACATTTTGTGTATCATCTGAAGTATATGATGGAATTAAGTAGACTCTGGGGAATGGCATACTGTACATGTTTAAATCTTCAATACATTGCCCTTCACTTGGTACATCATTTATTATTATGCAACTCTAATAACATTGATCCATTCAGAACAACTGACTCATGAATGTCTTTGAAAAATGAATGTTATTATTATTCTAGCAATGGTAGAAATTGTAACAATGATATAAAGGCAGCAGTCACCAGAGGTCCTGAGGGGAGAGAGAGGGAAGAATAGGTGTAACATGGGGCATTTTGAAGACATTGGAATTGTTCTGCATGATATCGCAATGATGGATAAAAGCCGTTATACATTTTGTCAAAACCAATAAAAATGTGCAGTGCAAAGTATAAACTATAATGTAAACTATTGACCATGGTTAGAAGCAATGATTCAATAAGTGTTCATCAATTGTAACAAACGTACCACACTAATGAAAGATGTTCTTAATGGGGGGAAGTGTGGGGGGAGGGTATATTGGAATCCCCCTCCTTTTTTTTTTTTTTTTTTGATGTATCATTTATGTAATCTAAAGCTCTTTAAAAAGAAAGGAAAAAAATAACAAAAGAATAAATGAACAAACTAATGGCCTGAAACCAAACTCTGCTCATTTTTTTTTTTTTTTGAACTAGCATAATATGTGCTATATTTTCAAAACTGCTCGGTGTCACACCAGGTGATTATAGAAATGTGCAAAAAATGAGGGTTAAATATAATTCAGACCAGATTTTGATGGGTATACTAGGCTACCCCAAGTAATTTGAATTTTACTCAATAAGCCATACATAGACACATCCTTGGATGGACACTACAACAATTTATGTAATTTTGATTTTTTATAGATAGTCATTAAAAAATAATGTAGGCATGTTCTGGATTGTCTGGATGATCAATTTATAACTTAAATCCTACCACATGGTTTTAGTATTTGGCATTTGTATTAACAAATCTTGATGCCAAGCAGTACTACTTTGATTACTGACAACTAATGGGATGAGAAACGGAGAGGGGGATTAATAATAAATGATGCACCAAATGAAGGTAACATATCAAAGATTTAACATATACAATGAAACATAAATTACTAAAAGGAGAAAGGGAAGAATTATTTTTAACATCTAGGAATGAAAGCCTAAACATGACATAAAACCCATAGAGCCATAAATGAAAACCTATAATAAAATCAACAACACAAAAATTTAAACTTTAGAAAAATTAAAGAATGAACCAGAACAATTTTTGCAGGAATTGACCAAGCTAATGAAATACCTTTTCAAAAAAAAAAAAAAAAGAAATACCTTCTCCAAGGACACTGAAAACTCATCTCCCTGTGCAACTACTGCCTCCATCCTTCTAGGAGGAAGAGTGCAAGGTAATTTTGAAGCAGAAAATATTCATTGAGACAGACTCAACTCATGAGAATGTCAGGATCATCTTATTGTGTCAGAACCATTGTCCAATCATCCCCTTGTTGTATCTGTGGGGAGCACCAAGGGACCGAATTTGGGACTTGCGATGATCTTCATGTTCTTAATTTCTCATTGATAAGGACTCACTCAGTATATACCTACATTGAAAAGAGAAATAGGACAACATCTAATGGGCTCAATTCTGAGCATCCTTAGCCCCCCAGTAATGCTATGAGGTGGAAGTAAAGATGAGCACACTGTAACTTGAGATGTTGCACAACTTGTGCAATTATGAATACAGTGTAAGCAGAAGAGATGGGCTGCAAACACACGTCTTCTTGATTCATCAGCCCATAATCTTCTACTTCTTTGTGCTGCTTCCTACAACCATGAAAACCTTCCTAAATTGATACTTGCTTGGTCTTGGGATAATGAGTATTTAAATAATTGGAAGGTAGCCTTGAAGGAATCTTAGAAACCATATTCTTCAACATCCTCTTTATTTCACTTGTAGCTAAACTGCCTCCTTTAGTCATCTAAGGATGCTTACAAGTTCTAGTTAATCTAGACATGATGGAAACCAGATTATTGTGTCCTAATTTCATAAACATCAAAATTATTTTCCATACTGAAATCTATAGGGATGCAGATGTATTCTCATATAACATCAATAAGTAGGTCACTAAAGAATTCATTTTAACTCTCGCAGAGCCCCAAGAGACCACTGATTTCCTTGTGGGATAAAGAAGTGACTTGCTTGTGGGCAAGGGTTGCCCATGGTCCTTGGCACTAAGCTGAAGCAATCCCCCACCTTCCCTTTCTGTGGGACAGTTCTGTGTCCTTTAAAAGGCTTGTCACAGTCTATACCTTATGCGTCTACAGTTCTCTAGAACTTAGCCAGGGTCTTAATCACTCCTCCTTGCTGACCCTAGTATGTCTTCCTATCTAGATCTAAAGTCCAAAGGAAGAAAGAAATGCCTGAAAACAAATGTCAATATGTTGTTAGTGTAGATAGAGCCAGGCTTGGGATGGGGGTAGCAGTAAAATAAGAATAATAACAATTATAAGGGCAATCTGGTGAGTACAATAATAGTGAAATACATAAGGCATTATGGGAACAGGAAGTAGACAAGGAGAGGCAACAAGGGGTAACAATGGAGTGGAATCACGAAAAGTAAACAGGAGTTTGTCAGGATAAGGGAGGGGAGGGCATTCCTACATACCAGAAGAACAGAAGCAAGACTGTGGGACTCTTCTTGCACATAGGAGAATATATGCAAGGCCAAAAATGAGACTTGAATGGTAGGGAGGAGCCAGAGGTAAAGGACTTTGTGGCCATACAAAATGGACTTTATCCTATAGGCTACTTGAGTTCCAATTAAGGTTTACATAAGGAAAAGATATGATCCCATTTACATTTTAGGAAGCTCCTAAGGAGAAATTTGAAGGTAGGAGATGAACACCAGAACTAGGCCAAGATTGAAAGCAGAGATATCAATGAGAAGATGGTGACAATAGTCCAGGGAAGACTTGGGAAGATGTGAATTAAAGCAGAGATCGAGAGGAGATGAATTTCAAATGTGCACAGCAGATACAGGACCTGGACATCCATTGGCTATGGAAGAGAAGGAATAAAGAAAGATCTAGGGAAGCGGCTGTGGCTCAATCAGTAGGGCTCCCGTTTACCATATGGGAGGCCCCGGGTTCGGTTCCTGGGGCCTCCTGGTGAAGGCAAGCCCGCCCGCATGGCGTGGTTAGCTGACCCAGCGAGCACAAGCAGCAAGGGGGGGATAAAATGAATAAATAAATAAAATCTTTAAAAAAAATAAAAATAAAAAAAAAAGAAAGATCTAGTATGATTTTGTGACTTTAATTGTGTTGCTGGTAATGCCATTAACAGAAAGAGGAAATGAAGGAGGAAAAGTGTATGAAGGCGAATTGAATTTTGAACCTGTTGAGTCTGAAATGCCTCTAGGACACTCAGGTGGAAATAAAGATATATGAGTCTGTAGCTCAGGAGAGAGGTATATACTAGAAACATATATTTGAGTTATCAATATATGAAATTTAAAGCAATGGAAGAAGATTTGGGGGAAAAAACAGGAAAATATGCACAAAGTGAGAAGAAGTCAAAGCCCTAAAGAATATATTTAAATGAAATGATCTTAAATTTTTAGTGGTAACAAACCCCATTGGGAATCTGAAGGAAGTTATGTCCCACTTCTGACAAAAATACACATCTACTTAAAATTTTGCTTACAATTTTGGGGAGATTCACAGGCTCTTAATTTCCATCATTTTAAGATCCTCTAATTTAAGAGAGAAGTAGAAGGAGAAGGATAGCCAGAAAGATTAGGGGAGAACCACAAAAAAGTGAAACCACAGAAGGTGATACGGGTGGCCTGTGGGCAGTGAGCGAAGGGGCAATCAGAGAGCTGGTCAAGGGCAGGTCACGTAGGGCTCTGTAGACCAGGTTGAGAATTTTTTACTAATCCTAACAGCAATGTACAGATATTTAAAAGTTCTAAACTGGGGAGCAATCTCATCAGATTTGTGTTTTTAAAAGATCATACTGGCTGCTGGATGATGACTGGAAAAGAACGAAGATATATTCAAATCCTTTAGGACAGGAGTACCATACACACTCTGTGCATGCTGTTGTCCAGTTTTTTAGCACCGTTTACCATTTATTTTCTGTTTCTTCTTACCACCTTAGATAATCTATGTGGCACAGAATGCCAAGGACAACACGGTGTCCTATTATCATTTTCAAAGAATGAGCCAAGGACTCCCTGACCCAGGAACCCAAAATGAGTACTTTGAAACACTCCTGGCAGGCAAAGGTGAGCAAAGTAGAAGGAAACAGTCTTCACCTGTTTCTGCCGAAAATAAGGTTTGTCCATAAAATTCAGCTCAGATTGCCTGGTAGGGAAAGACAAGAGGCAAAAACTCTGAGAGTTATGTTATGGCCCTGGCTGTCATCTACTGTGCTCAAAGGATTTGATTTGGATCACAGTACACTCCCTGAATTAGGTCAAAACAGTATTGTAGGGTAACAGCTCTAAGCCTAATCTAAATGTTTTACATGCAGTAACCTGTTTAATTTTTAAAGCAACCCTCTAAGCTTGGCCACAGTATCCATAATCTACAGATGGCAATTTGGAGAGTTTAGTAACTTGCCTATGATTTCACTGCTAGAAAATGGTTAGAGCTAGATCTAAGCATAGGAAGGTTCAGTTATGTTCAAATCCTGTAGGCTAAGCTGCCATGCTGAGGTCTCCCTAATTGTCCAGATGTTCAATTAGCCCTTAACTCGAGGCCCACATGTCAAACTGCTTAGGTGACGTTCTGATGCCTAAGAGGAGGTACCTCATATTTAACATGTCCAAATCCAAACTCTGATCTTCCAAAACCTGCTTTCTGATTCTTCTCCCCTCCTCTCCCCCTTGTCCACCCTGTTCTAGCCATACTGGCCCTCACTCCTGCGCTAGGGTCTTTCCTTGCTGTCCCCTCAGCCCAGGAATGCTCTCCCCTTTCTTCAGGGTCTTACACTATGTCACCATCTCAGAGGGCCCTTCTCTGACCAGCCTATCAAAATGTCAACCTCCCACCCGCTCCCATAACGTTCCATCTCTTACTATTTTTTTCCGCTATGTGTGTATTATGATCTGACAAACTATATATTGCACTGTTTTATCTTTTTTGTCTCCCCCGCAAGAACGTGCCTGCCATGAAAGCAGGCCTTTTCGCCTGTTTTGTTCACTGCTGTATCCCTGAACCTAGCACCGTGGTTGGCACCGAGTAGGCACTGTACAATAAGTTTTAACACATCTTAATTTTACCTTGTGAGGTAGGAACTATTGTCAGCCCTCTTTCAGCGATAGGAATAAAAAACCTGAGGCTCAGGGAGGTTAAGTAACTTGTCCAAGGTCACACAGCTTTATCAGAGCTGGGATTTGAACCCAGGCAATCAGACTCCAGACTGTGAGATAGTAATCTTGCCAGCTTCCAAAAGGAAGAAAAGTAGTGCTGGAAATAGAGACAGGAAGTATGAAAACTAAGTCCTCCTGTTTTAGAGTAAGATCTACCATGCTTTCCATTTGTATCCCAAGGAAACAACTCATTTTCTTCTCTGGCTTTTCCTACTCTCGGCTTCTCATGGCCCATATCTGTCTGTGTCTTCCTTTCAGTGATATGGGGGTCCTGGTGCGACCACGTGAAAGGCTGGTGGAGGAAGAAAGACAGTCACCCCATTCTCTACCTTTTCTATGAAGAAATGATAAAAGTAAGAATATTTTTGAATCCTGACTTTACAGTACTTTTTCTGTATCAGCTCCATGATAGAATTGAACGAAAGTAACAGGTGAAAGTTTATCTAAGCAAAATATTTGCATGCCAACTTCAAGTTCTCCTTCTGCTTTGCATACAAAACACCTAACAAGGTAACCTATTTACTAGACTCCCCAAGAGGCAGACTATTTCTTCCTGTTGGCCCAGCACTCTGGGATCAATTCCCACCTCATGGGGAAGCGTGGAAGAGATTTCCTATTTGAACTAGAAGTTTTCTCCCTTTCTAGGTCTCCAGGTTCCTCCTTCCAGCATTTCTATTTCTTCCCCTAACTTTCTCTGACTTCAGAGGACAAGAAATAAGAATCTAAACAAGAAAGAACTGGGGGTCGGATGTGACTCAACTGGTTGGGCGTCCGTCTCCCATATGGAGGGACCCGGGTTCGATCCCCGAGACCTCCCGGTAAAACAAGAAAGAACTAATAAGGAAAATTACCCCCATTTTGATGTTTGCTTTCTGCAAGTATTACAACTCCTTCATTTTAAATAAAAGTTCCCCATTAGCAATATCTTTTGCAGTGTAATTCCTGATTCAAAGTCTGTCTCACAAGTTTATATTTAAAATAAATTAAAGTATGATGCAGAGTATCCCTGGCTGATGCATTGTTCTCTGAGCCTTGGCTCATGACTTGCATCACTAGTCCCCTCGTGTCCTTCATTAACTATGGCTTTCTTTTCCTCTTTCCCCTCTGAGTCTTCAAAGACAGAATGCATTGCTCCTGTTCTTCCACCTAGTTGGCTTTGTGTCAAAATCCCTCCATACTTCCATCCTTGCACTCAGCAGCTTTCATAGGTGTCAGAGTGCCCACTGCTTCCCAAGCCCTGTGAGCAGTTTTATTTTGTTTTTTTCACCGCCCTGTGCCTGTGAGAGCGAGCAAGCTTGCAGCAAGGGCTGGCCAGGAGCCAGAGGACTGACAGTACCAGGTCGGAGAGCAGTTCGAGGCCAGGAAGAACACGCAGACTAGAAGAGCAAGTCAAGGCAGAAGAGAGAAAGCATGGAAGGGGGAAACTGGAGATGTCCAAAGGAGACAACACTTACCCCTAACAGAAAACCTTGGGGGTCGGATGTGGCTCAACTGGTTGGGCATCCGTCTCCCATATGGAGGGACCCGGGTTCGATCCCCAGGACCTCCTGGTAAAAAAAAAAAAAAAGAAAGAAAACCTCGTCTTCGCTTCCAGATGAGGTGGAAATAGATCTCAGAGTACAAAAGGACCGGCTATCAGATAATCTCTGGTAGGCCTAACATCAGGAATGAACTCAGTTCCAGAGAGTCACACAGACATTGTTCTCATCTGATGGCCCATGTCAAGAGCATCATGGCAGAAGCAGGAAGTGGGAGAGGGAAGCACTAAAGTGCTTCTGGACTACGCAAGAGCATGCGGACTCCACACATTTTTGTTTCTCCAATCTCAAGGAAGAACGTCTTCTTTATTTTGAAAGAGAGTACCCTTTCTCCCAAACAGCTGCTTATTTGCAGACTGGGAAAGTTAACAAGTTACGTTTAAAAGGTTCACAAATTAAACCCTTCTCAGCGTGTCCAGTTAGCAACAGCTATAACCCAGGATGAAACACTTTTTATTATATATTTGTACTTTAATTGCTGATTTATTGATTTGACATTTCCAAATCTACCAAAAATATTAAACATAGCTTTTCAAAATTACTTTTAAACATAAATGTTTTTAAAATAATGGTTTAAAATGTTTTAATCATTATTTCCATTCTCAGTTCTTTGAGGACTGACTGTTGGTATATTTGTAATATTGTTATATTTGTTCCTTAGGGAGTTTTCTTTTCTTCTACTTTCCCCCACAGGATCCAAAATGTGAAATTAAAAAGGTATAGAATTCCTGGGGAAGAACCTAAATGAAGCGGTTTTAGATACAATTGTCTATAACACTTCCTTTGATGTAATGAAAAAGAATCCTGTGACCAATTACATAAATGACATGAAAAGGAATCATAATGTTTCTCGATTCATGAGAAAAGGTAATGTGTACATCGTCTTTCCTCTGATAATAGGAAAAACCATAGCAATTCATAAATGGCTTTCTAACCTTCAACTTCACTGAAACCACTGTTTATAGTGTTTCTGGAAAAGAGTTCTTCAAAGCACTATTTCCAAAAGATATTGCATGAGGCATTTATTTCGTGATCAAATATGTTTGAGAAATTCTACATACCATCCCCTACATCCTCACTGAAGCACATACACATATGAAAAGTTCCTGAGAAGAAACTTGTTTAACTCTGTTTAACCCAAAGCTCCAAATATATATTTGACCACAAACTCTTTCTCAAATAAAGCCGCAAAGCCAGTGTTCCTTCCACACATTCTGGAGAACAGTGGCTAAGGTCATAGTTCTTAAGAGCTGAAAGAGAGGGACCCTAATGGTCCTTAGTCCACTATTCTTATCCCACACGCTGAGTCATCGGGGCCCGACCAGACGCAGCCCTTCAGCTCCAGCCTGAGGTAAGTCCCCTGCCACCACATCACTAACTTCTTAAACAGAGACAAACTTTTACATGAACCTGTAATTGTTTTAGGAAAATGCGGAGGAGGGGAGCTTCTAGTCCTTTTTGGGTTTGAAAATAAGCAAAAAAAATAAGGCTCAAAGAAGAAATTTTCTCTCTAATTTGGTCATTGATTAACTTAATTATCTTTTCTGCCAACTTGAAAATGATATGACTATATTTCCCCTAGACAATTAAGCAAATTTACATTTCACACATGAAAATAACATTAAACAGTTCAAAGAACCTAAATAAATCAGGCAGGATGCAACAGTCAGAAGAGAACTAGCTTGCTAGAGGCTCTCTGACAAGATTGAGGTTAAAATTTTTTGAATATTCTATCACACAAGCATGAAACAAAGTTAACCAACTCTACCATTCCTTCATATTCTGTTGCTTTAATTACATGTTAACAGCAATAGAACTGTACACCAAAAAGAAAAGAGAAAAAAGTCAATTTAAAAGAAAAACGTATAAATCTGAGGCTGTGCTAGTGTCCAAGTCAAGGCATCATCAGGCGACACTTTCTCGCTGAGCTGTGAGGGATCAGGCTCGTGGCAGGGTTATCTAAGGACGCTCGCTCTAAGCTGCAGCTGTGGGCGATCAGGCACATGGCAGCATCCACTCAGCTCTCCCCTCTCCTCCCAGCCTTGTTGCTTTTGGTTTCAGGCTTCTCCACCTGTGGCTTTTCTGTCTCCTGGGTTGATTGATTTCAACTTCTGGAGGCTCCTATCTGTTTCTGACGCTTTTTTCTGTGTCTGTGGCTTCTCATTCCTCCATTTATAAAGAACTCCAGTAAGAGGATTAAGACCCACCCTGAGTTACGCAATCTAATCAAAGGCTTTTAATGAAGAAATTTAATCAAAAGGTCCCACCTACAATAGGTTTACATGCACAGGAATGGATTAGCTTTAAGAACAGGATTTTCTGGGATCCACAAAAGAATCAAACTGCCACAGACAGAAATAGGAGGAAACAATATAGTTTACTCTCAAATATCCATTTTTCCTTCAAGAAGTAGGTTATACCAAGTATAGCCAGGTATAGACAGGTTCTTTAGGAGCAGAACCAGGCATAGAGATGTGTGTGATCTGTTGGGGAGTGAATTGTTAGACAGTGATTTATTCAGAAGTGAAGCAAGCAGGACAGGGAAGGGAAAGGAACCATGAAGAAAATGATTTCAGGTAAGACCTAGGAAGGTGAGCATTGTGCAGTAGATGCTATCTCATCTGGAGGCAAGAGAATAGGGCTTTTCTACTCCAAGTGGTGGTGGGAGGATTTATAGTTTACCGGCACTTTGACACAAAGTAGCAGAAGGTTATAAGCTGGATGGAATATCATTTGACCATAAAAATGAATGAAGCACCTTCGGGAGCTGGGGGAAGGGCACATCACCCTAACCAGGCAATGCAATCCCAGGAGGTCTGGGAAGGGCAACACAACTTCAGGTATTCCCAATGAAAAGGAATTGTAAGGAAGAACTGTGAACAGAGAGGGAAAAGTACATTAGTAAATAGGAAAAGAAAACACACTCTCCTGGTTAAAGCTTGAGGCCATGGCTGGGACAATTGCCTAAATCTATAATTACATACATAACAAACTGATGGTTAAGCTAATGTGTCAACTCGGCCAGGTAATTGTGCCCAGTTGTTTGGTCAAGCAAGCACTGGGCTATTTGTAATAAAAGGACATTTATGGACTTTAGTCATCAGTGAGTTTACTGCATAGATGGCTGATTACATCTACATCAATCAGGAAGGTTGCCATCAGCAATGAGTGACGCTTTATCCAATCAGTTGAATGCCTTAAAAGGAGAAGTGATTTCAGCATTCAGAGAGAATTTTCCCAGCTCGTCTTTAGACAGCCAACAGAAACTCATCAAGGACCTTCACTGGACTTTCATCGGAGCCCCTGGTTTGCAGCCCGCCTGCAGAACCTGGACTTGTGCATCCCCACGGTCAAGTGAGAAACTCATTAAATTTCATACTATTAACAGCCATCTCCTGTTGATTCTGTTTCTCTAGAGAATCCTGAATAATACACAAACCATGCGCAGGAAAATAGACATCTGCGGGGTATATAAATTTGATGGCTCCAGTAGAATCAGTAGTCATGAGCAGCTTTCAACTATAGGCTTATCTATCTTGGCTGACCTCAATAACCAGAGATTATAAGAAGAATGCTCTTTGATGTCTTAAAGAAACTTTCTCTTACCACTGTCATATTTTCTCACATCTCCCACTGAAACCTTTCCTTTGCTTGGCATGAGTCACTTCCAATTGCCTTTAGAGACATTTCCCCCATCGTTCTGTTATCTGCACTCTCTCCTAATGTATATTCCTACCTGATTGCACATGTGAATGGTTGTTTGTTCAATATGATTAAATATGTTTCAGTAAAAGTTCAAAAGCCATATTGTGAAGCAAGAGATATAACTGCAACCAAACCAGAGGCTAAGAACAGTTCATGTCTTTGGTTATGATCTAAGTTCTGAGCTCATTGGAAGCCAAGGAAAAAGGAAACAGTAGTTCTCAGTGACTTGTGAGTAAAATAGAAACTCTAGGCAATATGGAGAAAAAGATTTTGTTTCATTTCTTTTCACTTTATTTTGTTGTCACCATTGTTGTTTTGGCACAGAACACTGAGAGGAGTTTACCATGCGCAGTCTAACATTAGGGACTTTGATCAACTTAATGGACATGTAAACTGTTGACCATAATCCACTTCCTTTTTTTCTGGGCACCTATGGACTTAGGTTGCCCAATTAAAAACGGGCAAATGATCTGAATAGACAGATCTCCAAAGAACATATATAAATGGACAATAAGCCCATAAAAAGATGCTCAGCATCATTAGTCATCAAAGAAATGCAAATCAAAATCAGAGTGAAATACCACTTAACACTGACTAGGTGATTTCTTTCTAGTCTTATGACATTAAACATTTGTTTTGATTCAACAAATTAGCAAATTTTGTTCTGATTTACTTCATACCAAAAGACTCATTATGATTTTCCACATAGATGTGCTTTGAGGCAGAGAATGTACTGGACTTATAAACGTCAAACATCCTATGACAGGTGATTCTCACTGTAATAATAATAACCATAAAATAATAACTATCATATCTTAAGTGTTTTAAAAGTGACAGAATCAAGCCAATGGCTTTACATGCATTATTTCACTTAATCCTTATAATTAGTCTTTAATTATAGAAACAACTCTATGCACATTAATTTTACAACACACTGAAAAAAGCCACCCAAGATAACGTAAGTATTAAAGAAATGGAATTCATACTTTAAAATCTTCCAAAAAAGTAATCTCAAGACCCAGATGGTTTCATAGGTGAGATACAACAATTCTAGAAAAATTCTTTCAGAAAAATAGAAGATGAAGGAACACTTCCAACTCATTTCATGAGGCCAGCAATAGTTTGATATCAAACAAGGAGAGTACAAAAAAGGAAACTACAGATCACTACTGCTACATGAATACAGACCTAACAGTCCTCACCAAAATATTAGCAAACTGAATCCACCAACTTATAAATAGAATAATATACCACAGCAAAGTGGAATTCATCCCAGAATGTAAACATTGTTCGATAAATGAAAATTAATCAATATAACTCATCATATTAACACTCAAAAGAAGAAAAACCACATGATCATGCCAATTGGTTCAGAAAAAGCATCTGACAAAATTCAACATTCATTCATGATAAAAAGTTCTCAGCAAATAGGAATTACAGGAAATTTCTTTACCCTGATGAAGGGCATTTACAAAAAAATCCTACTTCTAACATCATACTTAATTATGAAAGATTGAATGCTCTCTCCTAAGATTGGGAACACAAGGATATACACTGTCACAACTCCTACTCACCATACTGGAAGTCCTAACCAGTGAAATAAGGCAAGAAAATAAATAAAAGGCATAAAAATGGGAATGAAAGAAATAAAACTGTCCCTGGTCACAGACACCATGATTGTCAAACCTAAACCTAAACCTTATACCTTATGCTAAAATTAATTCAAAATAGATAATGGATCTAAATGAAAACTATAAGAATCTTTAGAAGAACACACAGGGGGAAATCTTTATGACCTAGTGTTAGGCAAGTTGGTGCTCTTAGACATGACACCAAAAGCATGATCAATTAAAAAATTTTTTTTTTTTTTTATAAATTTGCCTTCATCAAAATTTTAAACTTGTTCTTTAATTCCAGAGAATTAGAAGACAAGCTTCAGACCGGGAGAAAATATCTGCAAAACAAATATCTGACAGAGAACTTGTTCTAGAAGACATGAAGAACTCTCAAAAGTCAAAAATAATAATAAATAAATAAATAAACCCAATTTTAAAAGGAGCAAAAGATTTGAACAGACGATTCACCAAAAAGGATATACAAATGGCAAATAAGCACATGAAAAGTTATTCAACATCATTAACCATTAGGGAAATGCAAATTAAAACCACGATGAGATACCACTATATACCTATTGGAGTGACTTTAAAAATACTGACAGTACCAAATCCTGACACAGATGCAGAGTAATTGGATCTCATGCATTGCTGACAAGAATACAAATTGCTGCAGCCATTCTAGAAAACAGTTTGGCAGTTTTTTAACACCATTAAACGTATATTTACCACATCACCCAGCAGTGGCACTCCTACTTATTCGCCCTAGAGCAGGAGTCAGCACACTCCCGCCTGCTGACCAAATCCAGCTCACCACCTGTTTTAGTAAATAAAGTTTTACCCACACAGCCATACCCGATCATTTACTTATTAGCAGTGGCTCTTTTCATAATATAATGGCAGAGTTGAGTAGTTGCAGCACAGAACATATGACCCTGCAAAGCCTAAAATATTTACCACCTGGCTCTTTATAAAGTTTGCCAACCCCTTCCCGAATGAAATGAAAACTCCTATTCACACATACGCAAAAATCCGTGCACAGATTTTTATGGCAGCTCTATTCATACCGGTTAAACGCTGGAAACACTCCATATATCTATCATTCAACTACTGAACAGATAAGCAAGCTATAGCACAACCATAAAAGGGAATCCTACTCAGCAATAAAAATAAAGGCACTGCTGCTACATGAAAAACTTGGATGAATTTCAAAACCATTATGCTGAGTAAATGAAGCCCATTTCAAAAGGTTCCATACTGTATGACTCCATTCATGTTACATGTGGGAAAAGACAAAACTATAGTGACAGAGAACAGAGCAATGGTTTCCAGGGGTTAGGTGTGAGGGGAGGATGTGACTAAAACTGGCAGCACCAGGGGGCTGGGGGGTGATAGAAATGCTCCGTTTTCTGATGGTGGTGGTAGTTACACAAATCTTTTTTTTTTTTTTAAGATTTTATTTATTTATTCATTTATCCCCCCTTGCTGCTTGTGCTCGCTGGGTCAGCTAACCACGCTGTGCAGGCGGGCTTGCCTTCACCAGGAGGCCCCGGGAACCGAACCCGGGGCCTCCCATATGGTAAACGGGAGCCCTACTGATTGAGCCACAGCCGCTTCCCCAGTTACACAAATCTAAACATCTGTTAGGCTCCACAGACTTGACACCAAAAAAGTAAATTTCACTTTCCACAAAAATTTTAAAGCAGGTATATAGAGCCATGCTCTCACCCATAAGATTTATATACATAACCCAGATAATCTTCTTCATTCTTTATGACCATATGTTTGTGAAGACTTGATGAATCATACTGCAATCTTGCTCCTCAAGTATGGAATGTTTTTATTTATTTTTTTATTTTTATTTTTATTGCGGGTAAAAATCAACTTTTTCACAATACATACCAATATTTGTAAAATGATATATAAATACATATGCATATATGTGCATTTGCTTACATAAATGTTATTTTTATATATGCATATATTTTAAAAGATGCTTATATAACATAAATGTTACACAAAAATTACAGGGATTCCCATGTTCCCCACCTCCCACATCTCCCACATAAACATCTTTCATCAGTGTGGCACATCACCCTCAATGGATATACACATCCTGGGGCTTTGCCACCAAGCATAGACCACAGTTCACATTGTAGACCACACTCTCTCCCACACGGTTCTCCATGGTATATGCTGGTGTAAAATGGCCTATATCCGTCGCTGAAACGCCACTCAGGACAAGTCCCAAGTCCCAAAAAAGCCCCTGTATTTCAACTGCCCTTCCCCTCCCTGCCCCGAAAGCATCCAGTGGCCACCGGCTCCACCTCACTGTTATAATGTTTTTATATATTTATATATAAAACATATATTTTATACATTTATATATAATGTATGAATGTTTTTTAAAGACATGTCCCCAAGAATTTTGGTGAAAATACAAAATACACCGATTTGCTAATCCCATAATGAAAGCAAAATTTTTAACTTAGCTAAATAAGCAGCTTTGGAATTAAAGAATATTCAGAACAGAATTCCTTACTTTGCAAATTATTTGGGCCCTTCTAGTCAGGTCACTTGCTAAGGTTCCCACAAATAGATCACAGCAGATTATGTGATCCATCTCTCCACCAAATGTCGAACAAGACCTTGATCACCAAGATGGTTTATTCCCAGATAGTTTATCTCTGGCTACATGATGAACATTTGGGAAAACTTATGAAACTGGGTGAAAATGGGTTAGATCTGCATTGCGGTGCCCTCTACCCAACCACATAGTTTGAAAAGTCTATTTCCACTATAGATACTAATAGCTAAAAGGACAGCCTAAGGGCAACCAGAGGAAGGTGGGACCTTTCATAGACTTGTCACAGGGCGGTAATGGGGTAGAGACACACTTTGGCAGTAAAAACAACACCCCCCCCCCCCAAAAAAAAAAAACCAGAAGCCCTAAATGTTCTTGAAACCCAAGAGGAAAGAACAGAAAGTGATGGCTTTACCTTTTACCTCCTCACAGGTGTTTACGTTACCCAGAAGCTTGGTTTTTAAATCCCCACCTGTATCTAAGACAGGGGTTCTTAACAAGCAGTCTGTGAACTTGAATTGAAATTCAAAAAACCATTATTCTTGTGGAAACATATTGATGTGGGTGTGATATATTTATTAAATAATACACAGTATAGTGTGGAGTTGTAAGGAGTTCTTGGTTTTCACCTGACTGGCAAGGGACCTGTGGAACAAAAAAAGGTTAAGAACCCCTGCTCTAGGAGCAGGCAAAAATTCAGCTGACAGTACTAGTATTTAACTAATCACTCACTCACTCTAATTCTGATCACTGCGCTTTGTTCTTCTTTGCTGACTCCACACTCCTCCCCGCCCCCCTCCAACACACACACAGACACACACACACACACATCTCCCTATCTCAGCCTCCAGTATCTGCTTGAACACTGCTTTGACATACACTTTTTTTTTTTTTTTTTTTTTTACCGGGAGGTCCCGGGGATCGAACCCGGGTCCCTCCATATGGGAGACGGATGCCCAACCAGTTGAGCCACATCCGACCCCCTGACATACACTTTTGCCTGTCAAAACCCTTGTCTTGACCCTCTCTTATGTTACCAAATTGGTATTTCCCAGCGGTCTTCTGTATCCCAGCTCCTTTTTATTTATTTATTTATTTTAATTTTTTTATTTTTGCTAATTCCATAAGACCTGGCTGCCCTGCCTCACCTAGCCTCTTCTCCAGGGATAGGGATGAGATAGCATTGATCCAATGGGATGGTTCATGGAGAGAAAGTTTGTCCCAGATACATTGTCCCTGCTAGGTTAAATGTGCATTTTTCTAGCTTGGTATATAAGCCAGGCTAGATGATATAAGTTAATAACAATTGAACATTCACTTCAATTTGGGAATGAGCTCAAGTATATACCAGAATATCACTAAAGAGCTTACCTCATAATAGTTTTTAAGAGTCATGCACAACTTTGTGATTATACCAAATACCATTGATTGCACACTTTGGATGAATCGTACGCTTTATTAATATATATCAATAAAATTGATTTAAAAAAAATTCCTGAGAAAAAAAATTGGAACATGGATGTTGCTTTGAGTAAGCCAAATATCCCAGTAAGAACAGAATAGTCAAATTTACTCAGATAATCAGGGTATCTACAGAGAGCAGCGCTGAGGATGGTTGCCCCCTCACTAAGGAAGAAAGATGGATATATGTCACCCCAAATGCAAAAGGAACGGTAGTGTAACAAGTATATATGCCAGGAACTGAGATATTTTAAATATGACTGATAGTTCAAACGCATTTGAACTGCTAGCAACCATATTAGATAGATAATCTTATTCCCATTTTACAGATGAGAAAACTGAGGCTTAGAAAGATAAATAAATTTCCTGAGGCTTCATCGCTGCAAAGTGGCTAAGCTGGAATTCAAACCTATATTTTATAACCTTTGTTTGGAATATGTACATCTAAGTCCATTTACTAAGAACATATTTTCAGACTTGCTCAATTGTTTACATTATGCCTAATAGCACTTATGTGAGTCTTGTTCTTCCATGAATTCCCCAAGTCACCAGCTAAGAAATTGTTCCCAGTGCCTTCTGGTTCCTGCTAGACTGCCAACTATCTTCCTCAAAAACAACACTAGAGAAAATGTAAGTGGAAAGGGCAGTGTGGATTCCGGGAGCAAACAACAATAAAATCATGAGAAGCCCCTGGGAAGACCCAACCCTGACTTAGACTGGTATAAGTATAGGGCTGGGGGAGCAGCCTGGACCAGAGGGACAGCTGAAGGAAGCAGTGACAGGAGTGAATTCATAGAGGAAAGCTGCTAAGGTTCTGCTTTTGCCTTTCTCATCCTTTGCGTAGGGACCATTATTCCCTGCCCCTAAATGGTGATAAGTCAGTGACAGCAACCCATACCACCCGTGCCAGTACCTTTCAAGTAATACTAGGGCAGTCAGAAAGCCCTGCCATAGTGAGGCGTTGATGAAAACAAGTGCATATACACTATTAAAAAGACAGAGAACTACAAGTGTTGGAGAGGATGTGGAGAGATAGGAACACTTCTTCACTGTTGGTGGGAATGTAGAATGGCACAGCCACTATGGAGGACTGTTTGGCAGTTCCTAAAGAAGTTGAATACAGACTTGCCATGTGACCCTGCAATATCACTACTGGGTATATACCCAGAAGAACTAAGAGCAGTGACACGAACAGACATCTGCACACCGATGTTCATAGCCACACTATTCACCATTGCCAAAAGTTGGAAACAACCCAGGTGTCCATCAACAGATGAATGGATAAACAAACTGTGGTCTATTCACACGATGGAATATTCTGCAGCTGTAAGAAGAAATGAAGTCATAAAGCATACGGCAACATGGATAAACCTGGAGGACATTATGTTGAGTGAAGCAAGCCAGACACAAAAGGACAAATACTGTATGAATGCATTACTATGAACCAAATATATTGTGTAATATATTGTTTGATTCAAAAAAAAAAAAAAAATTTACATGTATCCATTACATTTAATTGAGAAATGTATATATTTATTCATCTGTGTTTACTTTTTAGTTTTTAATTGTTTATGTTTTCAATTATTAAATGTACAAAATAAAGTTAAAAAATAAATAAATAAAATAATAATAAAAAAATAAAAAATAAACAGGTGCATATAGACAGGCCTCCTGCAAGCCTTATCCGCCTACCCTCCAAACTCCCACAGCTCATGGGTCTCCAGGAGACTGCTTCCTCCAGGTGCTACTTCATTAGAAGGGCTTCAAAGGGAAACACTGATTTTCAACTTTTCTTTTTTACTTTTTTGGTATTTCTTTTCTGAATTTTCTCAAAGAACGTAATTTATTTATGTAATAAGGGAAATGAATAGCTATTTTATAAAATTAAAGCAGTCTGAGAAAGTTTTTTAAAACTAAAGCTGTGATCATAATTGCCTGGAAAAAGAGTCGGTAAATAGGACTGATCAACAGTTCAGAAGTAACTGGGATTCTCTGGCCTGGGGCTCATTCCCTCCCTCTTTCCATAAACTCACTGGGACTGGCACAGCTGCAGGCCTGGACTTCCACCCTCTTCAACACATGTTACCATGTGTTGATACCCCCAGGAACAGAAGCTCACAGGCTAAAATAGCCAGATACCACAAAAGAGACAACATTTAGCTAAATGTGAGAGCACATGTTATAAGAAATCATATGCAAACCAAAATTAAGTAAGAAAAATGGAATAGTTGAAGTAAAGAACACAATAGATGGAATAGATACATTTTAAGAATAAATTAAGGAGGTGGAAGTTCAGATTGAAGAATTCTCCCAGATGATAGAGGAAATGATAAAGAGACAGGAAATATAAAAGAAAACTGAGATAAGAAGGGAGGCAGAAAGAACTAACATCCAGACAATGAGAGAAAAGTAAAAGTGGAAGGAATTGTTTAGTGGACCAATGGCAATAGATTTACCAAAATTAAAGAAAAACACATCACATTGAAAGGGCTCAGAGTGATGGACAGGAGAGAGATGGGAAAACCCACATGGAGACAAAACTACACATTTACAAAGAGAAAATTCTAAACAATTATTTTTAAAGTATTGTAGAAAAAGAACTATATCTACTAGCTCAGTTCCCAAATAAATTTATAAATTCAGCATAACCCCAATCAAATTTTTAAAATCTTAATCTAAAATGTACATAAAGAAATAAAAGGACTGAGTGGGAGAGAGTGTGGTCTACAGTGTGAACTGTGGTCTATGGTTGGTGGCAAGGCTCCAGGATGTGTAAGTTCATTGAGGGTGGTGGGCCACACTGTGGGAGATGTTTGTGTGGGATGTGGTGGGAGGTGTGGGAGGTGGGCAACATGGGAATCCCAGTGGGTTCTGTGTAATATTTTGGGTAATCTAAGCACCTCTTGAAATATATGTATATATATATATAAATAACATTTTTGTAAGCAAATACACATATATGCATATACATTTATATATCATTTTGCAAATGTTTGTATGTATTGTGAGAATTTTGATTTTTACCCATAATAAAAAAAAAAAGGAGACAGTAGGAAAAAAATTTAAAAAATTAAAAAAAAAAAGAAATAAAAGGCTCACAAATAGCTAAATCAATCCTTAAAAGAAGATGTGGAAGGGGGACTTGCCCTATCAGACAGCAGAACACCTGCAGAGCCAGAGTAATAACTCACCTTGTGGCATTGTCACCAGAGCAGACAAACAGTCTGAAGGAACAGAACAGAAAGCTCAGAGAGTGAAGGTTGAACACATGGGAACTTAGTGTATTATAAAGGAGGCATTACCAATCAGTGGGAAAAGGACTTGTTAATAGAGGATATTAGGGAAAATAGTTTAATATATGGAATAAGTAAAACTGAATTCCTATCTAACAACTGAAACAAAGTTGGGCTCTAGTTATATTAAAGACTGAATGTAAAAGGTAAAATTATAAAGGCAAAATATCATTTAGTTCACAAAGTTAATAACCTATCTTAATGACCTAAATGCAAAAGGGATTTTTCTTTATTTTTAAGATTTATTTTATTTATTTACTTTTTATCCATTTTAAACCTGCCCCTCCCCTCCGTTTTTTGCTGTTTGTTTTGTGTCCATTCGTGGGGCAATTCTCTGTGTCTGCCCTCTCCTCTCATCCTTCTCCTCCTGTCTTCACCAGGATTCGATCCTGGGAATCTCTGCTGTGGGAGAGAGGCATTCTGCCACCTGGGCCACCTCAATTCCTGGTTTTTTCATGCATCTCATCTTGGCTCTCCCCTGCGTCTCTCTCCTGTTATGTCACCATCTTGCTGCATGGTTTGGTGGGGCCTGGGGGCTCACCTACTCGCGGGGCCTGACAGCGAGACATCGCACCTTCTATATTTTTTCTTTATTTTACCAGGAGGTCCCAGGGATCTAACCAAGGTCCCTCCATGTGGGACACAGATGCCCAACATTTGAGCCACATTCACCCCCACAAAAGGGATTTTTAAAACAAACCTTCCGAAACACAAAATCTAAGGCAAAAATATTTAATCAATTTGATATATCAAAATTTGAAATTTCACTTCAACAAAGAATACCATGAAAAATAGTTATAAGAAAGAGGACAGAAGAGCAAAAGATATTTGCAATGTCTAAAACCAAAAAGGGCCAATATTCAGAATACACAAGAAACTCACCAATCAGTAAGAAAAAGTTAACAGCCCAAATAGAAAAATGGACAAAGGTAATTTTCAGAAGAGAAAACCTCCCCAAATTAACAAACATTTGAAGAGATGCTCAAAACCATTAGTAATTAAGAGTAAATGCAAATTAAAACAATGAGCTATCACGTTATACCTATTAGACAAGCAAACAGTAGAGAAATAGCTCATATAATATTAGTGAATAATAAAGTATAGGCAAATATAGCTATTCAGAAAAGCAATCTGGAAATATTTAATCTAAATAAGTAAACAAACATTCTTTGACTCAGAAATTTCACTTGTGGGTACATACCCCAAAAAAATGCTTAATCAGTTCCATAAGGGGACCTGTATAAAAAATATTCATGTTCATGTTTCCTGCAGCTTTATTTGTGCTAGCTGGGAATTAAAAGTTATCTGGGTATCCATTACTAGAAGGTAAAATGTGATGGATGCACATCATGGGATATTTAAAAGCAGTTCGATGGGCAGCAGTTGTAGCTCAAGTGGTTGAGCACCTGCTTCCCATGTACGAGGTCCTGGGTTCAATCCCCAGTACCTCCTACAAACAAAACAAACAAACAAACAAAAAAACAACTCTCATTGGGAAGCAGATGTAGCTCAGTGGTTGAGTGTCCCTTCCCATGTATAAAGTCCTGGGTACAATTCCCAGAATCTCCTTAAAAAAAAAAAAAAAAAAGACAATTAAAAAAAACAGATTTATCCACACACCCCCGTGGGGGGTTTTTTTTTTTTTTTTTTTTTAAAGATTTTTAGATTACATAAATGTTACATTAAAAATATAGGGGATTGCCACATGCCCTGCTTCCCACACCGCCCACGTTTACCCACATTAACAACATCCTTCAGTAGGTGTGGTACATTCATTGCAATTGATGGACACATTTTGGAGCATTACCTCTAAGCATGGATTATAGCTTAATTGTAGTTTACACTCTCTCCCACACAATTCTGTAGGTTATGGCAAGATATATAATGGCCTGTATCTGTCATTGCAATGTCATTCAGGACTATTCCCAAGTCCCGAAAAGGCCCCCATATTACACCTGTTTCCCTCTCCCTGACCTCAGAACCTCCAGTGGCCACTGCCTCTACATCAATGATATAAGTTCTTCCATTGCTATAATCACAATAAGTCTATAGTAGAATACCAGTAAGTCCACTCTAGTCCATATTACATTCTCCAATCCTGAGGATTCTGAGATGATGCCCACTCCACCTCTAACTGAGAGAGGGCTTCAGTCCCATACGGCCGATTGATGGGACTCTCTTGCTTGCAGCTGTAGACTCTCT
Organism: Tolypeutes matacus; assembly: GCA_026826555.1. Lineage (NCBI taxonomy): Eukaryota > Metazoa > Chordata > Mammalia > Cingulata > Chlamyphoridae > Tolypeutes > Tolypeutes matacus. The sequence continues at coordinate 59,307,404 of JAKSZT010054030.1, read as the reverse complement.
TAGTTCCTTGGTATGGTGGTTGTCCACCCTCACCTCCTTGTTAGTTGTCCTGGGTTAGTCCAATGAACTGAAGAGTAGGTGTTGCATCTCTGTTGAGGCTCAGAGCCCAGCTGGCACATGGACTGCCCAAAAATTCAAGTCTCTTGGATGTACACCTACCAACTCCAGTACCAACTATGCCGAAGCCATCTTGCCAGAACTCCTCTGAAAGCTTTAAAATATTGTGCTTAGTGGAAAGAATTACCAAATAAGATATATAATACAATGTAATTTAAATAAATTTTAAAATATATGCATTCAAACCAAAAATACTTATTTTGCAAGAGCATATACAAACCAAAAGATACAGTTTAAATGTCATCGTTTCTACAGGATGAGGAGAATGGGAGTTGGGTATAGGACAAAAAATAAGAAAGAGAGGTATTGCATAGACCAGGCATTATAATGTGTTATGAACAATCACCTCAACCCTCTCTACCTTATCTGTGAATAATTATGCCTCTACCACTTTCCAGAACTCCTAGGACTATTGGAAAGGGTCTTGACAGAGAAAATGCATGGATGATGTCTTTAGTTTCCAGCTGCTGAAACAAATACCAGGCAATGGGTTGGTTTTGAATTTATTGGTTCACAGTTTTGAGGCTAGGAGAAGTCCAAAATCAAGACTTTAGCAAGGTGATGCTTTCTCCCCAAAGTCTGGAACATTGTAGTGCTGGCTGTGGCAATCCTTGGGTCCTTGACTTTCTGTTACAAGGCAATGCACATGGCGACATCCTCTCCTTTCTGTTCCAAGGCTCTGTTCGCTTCCAGCTTCTTGCTGGCTTTCTCTTATAAAACCTCCACTAATAGGATTAAGGTCCAACCTCATTCAATTATGCCACACCTTAACTAAAAACAATGTCTTCAAAAGGTCCTATTTACAATGGGTTCACATCCACATGAATGGATTAAGAACATATTATTTTTCTGGGGTACATATAATTCAACCTACTATGGATAGCAATCATTAAGTTCATAGACCTGAACATTGAGAAGCTCACTAGGCAATCTGAATCTTTTAATGTCTATCACTCTCATCCATAACCACTTGGAAGTGGTGATCCCTTGCCTCGATCCTCCATTAAGAATATCTGCCATGACCTCTGTGGAAGGCAGTTTGGTGGTTCCTCAGGAAGGTAAATATAGAAGTGCTATATGATCTGGCACTCCCATTACTAGGAATATATTCAGAAAGAAGGGTCGTGAGCCGACATTTGCACAGTGATGTTCATAGCAACATTATTCACAATTGTCAAAAGATAGAAGCAACCCAAATGTCCATCAACTGAAGAATGTATAAACAAAATATGGTGTATACAGACAATGAAATACTATTCAGCCAAAAGAAGAAATGAAATTGGAATGCATATGATAACATGAATGAACCTTGCAGGTGTTATGTTGAGTGAAATAAGACAGGCACAAGAGGACAAGTATTGTATGGTCTCACCAATATGAACTAAATATGATGAGTAAACTCCTAGATGTGAAATCTACAGCACAGGTTACGAGGAGAAAGGATGAGGGTTGAGAAGGGGGACCTGATGCTTAATATATACAGAATTTTTTTATAAGCTTGATTGTAAATGTGTGGAAGTGGATAGAGTTGGTGGTAACACATTACAGTGAGTATTACTGATAATTTATACGTGATTATGGCTGAAAGGGGTAGTCTAGGCATATAAATGTCAATTGAAAGAAAGTTAGAGAAAGATCTAGGGACTGTGTAACAGTGAACTCATGGGTGGATAAGGATTGTGGTTAATAGTACAAACACAAGAATGTTTTATGAACTGGAACAAATGTACATCACTATTACAAGGTGTTAAGAATATGATGATACATGGGAAAAGTACAATTAATGTAACTTATGAACTATAGTTAATAGTAATAGTGTAACATTCTCGCATCAATGGCAAAGAAGGTACCATATCAATGCTAAGGGTAAACAATAGGGGGGTATAAAGGGGTATGGATTTTTTCTATCGGAGTACGAAAAGCATTCTAAAATGGACTGAGGGGAAGCGGCTGTGGCTCAATCAGTAGGGCTCCCGTTTACCATATGGGAGGCCCCGGGTTCGGTTCCCGGGGCCTCCTGGTGAAGGCAAGCCCGCCCGCACGGCGTGGTTAGCTGACCCAGCGAGCACAAGCAGCAAAGGGGGGATAAATGAATAAATAAATAAAATCTTTAAAAAAATAAAATAAAATAAAAAAATGGACTGAGGCAATGACAGCACAACTCTGTGATGAAAATGAGAGCCACTGGCTGTACACCTTGAATGGATTATACAAAGCATGGGACTGTATAACACAGTGAACCATGTGGTGGAAGACGGACTATGGCTAACAGTATAAATGTGAGAACGTTCTGTCACGAACTATAACATACATACATGTATGTTATACATGGTGCTACTAATAGGGTGGATTATGGAAAAAATACACCAAATGTAAGCTATGGACTATAGTTAGCAGTAATATTTTGATGATGTTCTTTCATAATTTGTAACAAATATTCCACAATTTGTAACAAACGTTCCACAAGAATACAAGATGTTGGTGGTGGGGGGATGTATGGAAATTCTGTACGTTATGCATGATTATTTTGTAAGCTCACAACTTCTCTAATTTAAAAAAAAAAAAGCTATTTCAAAAAAAAGGCTAAAAGATATATAAACCAAATGCAACAAGTGGACAATTTTTGGAACCTAATTCAAACAAACAAAAGAAAAGACATTTTTAGAAGACTGAAAAATAAAATAAAATAAAACATCTGCCTTGCTTGGATGCCCACTCAGAATTCCCGAGTCTGTCATGTTCTGCCATTCCCAAGACCCACATTAGGAATATCCTCGTGTGGCTATGTGGGGTGATGTGCGGGGTGCAAAGTACTACACAAATATTAGGCATCATTACCAGGTCTCAGCCATATTATTACTTTACTTGAACATCATTCATTGCTCTCTCAATTCCCCATATGTTCCATCACAAGACATGACTGAGGAAATAATGAGATATGCCTGGGAATTTAACAGTCCCCCAAAACACACTGAGCGACCAGCAACAGGAGACGTGCAGACAGGTAAACACCCCAATATAGTCAATTCAGAAGGAGGCCCACGTGGCAATTCATCCAATTCAGGGGGATAAGAAGTGTTGAAAGGAGAGATGGAACTAGAAGAAAAGAGAAGAGAAAAAGAGAGGAGAAAAGAAGTGAAAATGAAAGACTGAAATTCTTATTCTGGTGCCTGAGTGAGTATTGAAACATTTCAAATTAATTGTGTTCAATGCTTGTTGATTAAATTGTGTCATGGTGAGTATTTGTAACCGGTGGAGGGAAGACAAAAATCTTAGA
>JAKSZT010054030.1:59175909-59294010 GCA_026826555.1 Tolypeutes matacus | reverse complement strand
ATAGCCCCAGAGACTGATGCCTTATCAGTGGGTTCTATTTTGGAATCTGTGCTCCTGAGAGTGACAGAATTAGACTCAAATAAGTCCTCCCTGCACATGGTTCACCAGTCCCTTCTATTCAAACCTATATGCGATGCTGGAGTTTTTAGGTATACTTCCAGAGACTGGAGCCTCCCGCCTACCTATGTGCCAGGTGTGCATGAAAGCCTTCAATAATGAGAGAAGTCTCATCCAATCAGTTGAAGCCCTCAAAAGGAAGTGATGATTTCAGCATTCAGAAGAGAGAATTTCCATCTTTACTTCATCCAGACAACTTTTCCTGGGGAATTCACTAAAAACCTTCATCGAACTTCCCAGCTGCAGCCTGTTCTACAGAATATGGACTTGCCCATCACCACAATCCCATAAGACAACTCTTATAAAAATTTCATAATATTTACATATATATATATATGTCTTGTCAGTTCTGTTTCCCTAGAGAACCCTGACTAATACAGGGAGATATCTCTTCTCTTCTCTTCCCTTCCCTCTCCCCATCTCCCAGTCCTCCATCCCTAGTACATGTACTAAACAAAACCCCTAAGATATTGCTAAATTATGCACCATCCCTCCCTATTATCATGAAAGACTGAAAGGATTATAGAAAGAAACTTAAATGAAATGTTATAAATACTTTCTATAAACCTTTTAAATACATATGGATGCCAACAAGTCCACCTGGCAGTCTTTTTCCCAAGTGTCCATTCATCTCACTACAGCCAACAGAAAGGGATTAAGAAATAGGGAAAACCAAAGGATTTATCTTTTCCATGGTTACATCAATATTAGGCACACAGAGCAGGTCTACTATAGTCACACATTATTAATAACTAAAAGGTCTTGAGCATTTCCCCATTGCCAAGCATTATGCTAAAGCACAATTTTCCCCTACAGCAAGACTATGAGGTATACACTGTTATGATCCTCAATTTACATATGTGGAAAGGATAATGTGCAGAGAGGTTCAATAAGTTGCCCATGATCCCCAGCTACTAAGAGTTGGAGAGGATTCAAATGCCGGCAGTGTGACTTTTGTCTAGAAACTGCTAAGCCACGGTTACCAGGTTTGACTAATTCCCACCATAATGATGGTTCAAAGAGCCCACTTCCTCTATTATCTGTTTAATTTTATTCATTCATGCTCTCAAGAAATAGCAGAGTGCTAGACTCTAGGCATATGGCTGGCATATAATAAAAATAAGACAGTGTCCAGGCCCTGTTTATATATTTTAGAGCTTGTGAAGAAGAGAGAAAGCAAGCAAACAAACAAAACCAAATTTTGATAGCTTATAAAGGAAAGGAATGGGTACCATGAGCAAGAAAACAGGAAGAACCTACCTTAGATAACCTTTGTCCCTGTAAGAGGGAGGGAGCATCCCATAATCTGGGGGTGCAAGTAAAGGCTTCATCACAGAGGCCCTCACTGCATGCAGCAAGGGTTTGAGTAGGAAGGAATTTAAACAGGAAGTGAAATTCCTGGCTGCTGGGTACAGAATGAATTCAGTGGGAGCCAGAAAGGATTACAGAGAGTAAAAGAGAAAATAGGCAGACTGGGTGGGTAACCTGCAGTATTTAACTTGTAAAAGACTAAAAGGGGGAAGCGGCTGTGGCTCAATCAGTAGGGCTCCCGTTTACCATATGGGAGGCCCCGGGTTCGGTTCAGGGGCCTCCTGGTGAAGGCAAGCCTGCCCGCACGGCGTGGTTAGCTGACCCAGCGAGCACAAGCAGCAAGGGGGGGATAAATGAATGAATAAATAAAATAAAATCTTAAAAAAAAAAAAAAAGACTAAAAGGGACCTGATCTTGTTATAGAGGTGGTCAGAAGAGGCTGTGGTTGAACCAGGGAGGAAAAACAAATTCAGGCGGGACTCAGGAATGGGGGGAGGGGGGCGGGGAAGCAGGCTAATTAAACCCCAAGACATTTAGGAAAAAAAGAAACATTTACTGGGGAGTCTGGCAGGAGCCTGGGCAGTGAACTCCCAGAGCAAAGAATCAAAAGGGGTGTGTGTGTCCTAACACAGCTACCAACTTCTTTTATGTAAATCTGGAGATTTTGTGTGTGTGCATGTTTTAATAGATGTGAAGAGACCCCTACTGATACTGCAGAACAGGCTACAAAAGGGAAAGAAACTCACTGTTTATTTTACTCTTTAAAAAAATAACAAAGCTGCCTCTTTCATGCCTGGGAAGTTCAGAGCCCAGAATCTCACTTCAGCCTTTCAAGGGTGTTAATCTATGTTGCGATCTGTAATTTCACAGGCAACTTCCCTGCAGCTTTTTAATCAGTTTTAAATTCCCAGAAGAAATAATTAATGAAAGTATCTGTGAATTATTTTATGAATCCAAAGTTGAGAAATACAATGTGGCACTGACTCTTGTTAAATTGACGTAGAAGAGGAGAGCTGCAACACAAAAGCCGGTTAGGAATTGTAACCGCCTCTGGTGTTACGTCACAGCCCGGCTGGGAGCAGGGCTAAAGGAAATCGCCTGGGGTACAAAGTCAGAAACAACAGCTCCGAATTCCCTGGAACTTGAGCCGGCAAGCCTGTAGCTAGATTTCTTCCTATTTGCAGGCTGACACCAGGGTATCTCCAACAGGATTTGTGGTCTGAGTTTTGCGTTTTCTGTGCACAGTATCAGGAATATATCTCTTGTGCTGAGTGAGACGTAACTTTCTGTCTGGAACAGAACTCTGATTTCTGACACTAATGGCCTTAAACAAGATGGAGGATTTGAAAATTAATGAAATGGAGCGCCTAACTGTGGACTATGTGAAGGGAATTCTTCAACCCACACCCACTTGTGATATCTGGGATCAGATCTGGAACTTCCAAGCAAAGCCTGATGATTTGCTTATTGCTACCTATCCTAAAGCAGGTAGGTGGAAGGCTGCCGGGATGGAGTGGTAAAGAGAGTTAGGAAGCTAAGTGGGAAAGATGTATTAATAATGAAATAAAGAAATTTACCTCCTGGGTTTACGTGGAAAACTCTTTACTGAGCAGAGTGATATGGCTAAGACAAGTTACCTGTTGAAACTGAAAGGAACTGCACAAAAATATTAAAATGGCCTACAAATTTTAAGAATTTAAGACTTTGTATGATGCACATATCTCTTGCTTCCCCAGGAGAGAATAAGTGAAAAAGTCAAGAGCAAAAGGGCTACATTTGTTTGTTTGTTCCCTGTCTAGGCCCTTATTGCTGATCTTGTTAAACGCCTGCTTTGGGAGTATTCGAGGAAAAGGAGATCCCCAGGCTGATGTGGAGTTAAAAATAGGACAGGTTTGGTTCGGCAATGCTCATTTCACCTTAACGGCCCTCAAAAGCCCTCAAGAGCCTCCCACCTCAGAGTTCTCAACCTACTCTCCTGATTTCATCTTCCTTCCTGGACTGGTGTGAACCTACTTCCATTTAATCAGTTTAATAACATTGTCTGTAGAAGTAAGACCAACTGGAGATCAGCCACTGCATGATAAAAATGTGGGGATGAGCAGGGGAAATAGTTGTCTACAGATCTTTCTGCATACCTACACAGATACTAAAAATACAGTTTTTGACCCATCCCCCAAATGCATGCACATTTGCTGTTTGCAAAGTCAAGCTCCCTGTCAATAACTCCTGTTCTTCCACCACCATCCAAAATCTAAATCAAAGCAGTTGTGAGATTGTATGTTCAAATCCCTCTTGCCTCTTTCTCTCTGCAAATCCTAGTAAAAGACCCTACCGGCAGGTGGGGTAGGGGAGCCTTGACTGTGGAGTGTTCTTGGCCTTTTCTTTGTCCATTATTTTCACATTTTACTCATCAGAAGTTTGTTCAGGATTAAACTTTTCTAACTGTAAATTTCTAAAAGTAACGACAAGGTGGGATTGTATCTCACTGCCTTTTTATCCCTAAAGTCCACAATCCTACTTGATTATCAATTCAGTATACTGCTTAATAATCTTTTCTCTACCTACTAAATGTGAGCATTAAAATTTGGTTCACTTAGGGTTTTTATGGTGTGAATGGGATTTTGAACAATAAACACAAGAAAATACTTGCCAGCTAAAGTAATAATTAATCATCACTAAAACCTTATACATCAGTAAAGGTTATTTTTATTACATGGAAGAAGAAACAAGCATAGATGATAAAAATCATGGTCTAAGAAACACCTACATTTTTGAAAAAAATAATGCCATATACTCTGTGAATAAGCCAAGAAAAAAACACCATAGAATTGTTGACATCTAAAAGATGAATTGAGAAGTCATTCACCTCTAGGTGACTCTTAAATCTGTCCCAATATTAGCCTATGGCTGAAAACTCAGAGTAAACACATAAAACTAGCACAAATGGCTCTAACTTTGAGTAGATAGCTAAAAACTGCACTTGCTCTCTGCTCTCAGTGTGTTCTTCTGTGTTTTCTTGTATTCTCTGTAGGAGACACCAGGAACTGATCCTGGGACCTTCCAGAGTGGGAGAGAGGTGCTGAATCTCCTGTGCTACCTCAGCTCCCTTGTCTGCTGCGTCTCTTATTGTCTCTCCTCCATGTCTCTTTTTGTTGCGTCACCTTGCTGCGCCAGCTTTCTACATACACCAGCACTCCTGCATGGGCCAGCACTCCGCGGTGGGCCAGCTCACCACGCAGGCCAGCTTGCTTTTCACCAGAAGGCCCAGGAATCGAACTCTGGACTTCCCATATGGTAGACGGGAGCCCAATCACTTCAGTCACATCTGTTTCCCAACCATAATGATTATTTGCTTATTTATTGTTCTCTAGCCTATGCCCTTATTGTAGACCTTTAAAAGCACTGAACTGGGAGTATAAGAAAAGGGATCAATAATGAGAGTTGATGCCAGAGAATACAGGAACGATCACCCAGATCCAGGAAGCAGGACTATTAAAACCATTTCAGAAAGCCATTCTAAAATTATCCAGCATTCTCCTAAAATGGGCTTTGTCAGAAAGTCTTGGATAATAAATCTCTCTCAAAGGATAAAGATTTAGTTGGTAGAGCACTATATCAGTCAGGAATCAAGACAGGACACAGAAACAGAGAGAAAATGGGAGACAGGGGCCCATATTCACTGCAGTGAATATGCAGTTTCTTGGGTTTAGGGCACTGAGCAGTGGAGGGTGGAATGGCCTTTGCAAAAATTCACATCTGTTGGTTGGAGTTAGCATCAGCTGCCACTACCTTGGGAAGAAGTATGTTCTTCTTCTCACCTCCCTTCTGTCTTCCAATTTTCAGGTTCATGCATCTCATTGGCAGAAGCTAAGTAGCATTCAGAACCTTGGCAGCAAGGGCATCTAGGAAAGGCACTTTTTAGCCTTCCAACCCCTCAGATAAGATGAAAACAGAGAATAAGGTACTAATGAGTAATGAGTGGTAATAGCCAATGTCAAGCCCTGGCACCAATCATTATTCATTCCACCTACATATGTGGAGTGTCTCTGGGTGACAGCCCCATGCTATGTGCTTAGGCAAGAGAGAGTTTGAAGATCACATAGTTATTGCACTTTGGGAGCTCACTATCTGGTGAGAAAGCCCTGCAGGTCCTTTCATTCTGCCTTTCCTAAGGACAGTGCAGCTACAGCAACAGGATGGCAACCCAGATTAATGGTTGTGACAGAAAAAGAAACTGTACATTTATCAATCTAATGTCTATTCCAACAGTTTTTCTATAAAAATTTAAATTATGATAGCACAAGGCTTAAAGAATAATGTTTTCTGAATTCCATTATAAACCAGCTTTAAAATTCACCTAGATAGGGGAGAAGATGTAACTCAGTGGTTGAGCCCCTGCTTCCCATGTATGAGGTCCTGGGTTCAATACCCAGTGCCTCCTAAAAAAACAAAATAAAATTCACCTAGCTGGTTCAACAAGTATTTGATCATATTTTAAACAATGTATTATACTAAGTTTCTCTGTGCTCTCATCTTGTATGTGGAATAAGGAACAACATGGACTCAGGAGATAGTGGACTTAATACAAAATGAAGGTGAAGTTGAGAAAAGTAAACGAGCACCTACTCATATACGATTTCCTTTCATCGAATGGATAATCCCATCCATTGGATATGGTGAGTACTGAATAACCTCACTTGACTACAGTCCTGATCAATCAGTTAGAACTTTTACTATCAAAGAGACCTTACAAGTTTCTAGGTATTCAAACAGTTATTGATGAATTTTATGGCTTTGTCTTAAACTCTGTCTGGCCATTTCTATATTACAGACATGTTCGAACGGAATTACTGTTTTCACAAAAGTAACTTAAATTTTGACTATGCAGTTAGAAATTAATTTTAATGCACAAGGATGAGCCCAAACAGGATAGATTCATTGTGGAAGAATTTGGGTTTTTAGATTTATTTGGTTGGTTGGTCGGTTGGTTGGTTGATTAGGTAGTTGGTGGATATAAGTAGGAATTGCTCTAGCCAAAAATTTCTTCAAAGGCTAGACATAGTTTCTTAGATCAGCTCTACCAGTTACAAGGCTCTTGCATGTGCCTTGAGTTGTTCTTAAATAAGTAATAATGGAAGTGGCAAGATTTTGGAGCAGGTAGAGAAAAATAGTAGAAAATTATCAAAAACCAATTTTGCAGGTTTGAAAGAAGCTAATGCAATGCCCTCACCCCGGAACCTGAAAACTCATCTTCCCATCCATCTGCTGCCTCCATCCTTCCTAGAGAAAAATTGTAAGGTAAAAAGTACAAGGAATTCAAAGTTATACTCCTTGGAGTACACATCACTCAATTTCCTCTTAAACACTTTGCTTGATGGTGAAGGGGGGGGTGGAATCTAGTCCACATCTTTATATTAATCAATATGCTAATTGATTTTTTTACTTTTCACCTCTCATAAAAGCCAGGGTCACAAGAATATGGATTCAAAAAAAAAAAAAAGTGCATCTGTACCAAACGTATCTTCTCCAACATAACTGGTCTGGGTAATAATTACATATACTTCTAATCCTGTTTCTGCTTCTTACCTTCCCCCCACCATTCCCAGATAATCTATGTAGCAAGAAATCCCAAGGACAATATGGTATCCTACTACCATTTCCAAAGGATGAATAAAGGGCTTCCTGCTCCAGGAACCTGGGAAGAGTATTTTGAGAATTTTCTGTCTGGTAAAGGTGAGACAATTAGCTTTGTTTCCTTCCTTTCTCAAAATTGTCAAACACCCTAAAAAGACAGAATTCATTTTCCTAGACCAGCAGGGGCTCTGCTTTATTAATATGAAGGAATCATGAATGTGACACTTTCCTTCTCTTAAGGAATTCTCCTTTCAGTGGAATCTTTGTGTTGAACTTATAGGACTTATTACTCTGTTTTTCATGCCTGTTCCAGTGTGCTGGGGTTCATGGCATGACCACGTGAAAGGATGGTGGGAAGCCAAAGTCCAACATCGCATTCTCTACCTCTTCTATGAGGACATGAAGAAGGTAATAGACGGTATGGTCTAAAGTGATGTCATTTGACCATAAAATATTTAAGTCATAATGGATTGAATCCATCAGAGACTAGTGGATTAAAGCAGAGAATAGAAAATTGTTGTTTTCAGTTGGCTAAAGTGACCCATTCATCAAAATGTACATTGAACACCATGAGTTTATGCATTGCATGATCTCACTTGCAACTTCCTGGTGCTCTAGGGTATGGTGCATCTTTCCCCAATGGGAAGACTATTGCTAAATACAAATACTTTTAAATTTTTTTCTTTGCATGCATATTTTAAAATTCAGTTTAGAAGGGGGAAAAAATGTTCTTAGCATCAATTTGCTTTTTTAAGAGCATTTGGGGAACGTCATAGTTTCCAGAAGCAATTTAAGAATGATGGTATAGTGGAAAACACTAATGATTTAGAGACAAAATTCTTGGATTCAAGTCCTGGCTTTAACACCTACTATCAATTATTCTTGGTAAAGACACTTAAGATCAGATAGTATTTCCCTGAATGTGAAATGAAGAAAATAATATATACTCCTCCAAGATCTGTTGGGAGAACTAAATAAGGTGATGTTCGTGGAAGTCATTGTAAATGATAATCCACTCAGCTACTTTCTGTGACTCCATCAAACACAGATCTATGAAGAATTTCAGAGTCCGTACTTGAATTTATAATGGAAAACCTTTGTACTTAAAAAGTGGTCCACAGGTGAGTTGCATGGCTCTCAAAGCACACTCCAGGCCTCCTAAATCAGAATCTGCATTTTAACAAGATTCCCAGGTGACTTGTGTGTACATGGATGCTTACATGCACTTTCTCTAAGGTTCAGTTGCTGCTGTGCCTTACCCAGTTATTTTTACAAAATATCAAAGAAATGTAAAACACAGAATCATTTTTATATCTTTTTATTAAACAGGAAAGTGATTATATTTCCAGGATTCTCAGAACCACAGTTAAAAAGCTATCATAATAACCTATGAGATTTTCAGTATAAAATTCCCTCCTTCTTTGTGTTTTCTTGGTGCAAAAGTGTTGAAACTACAGACGGCACCAAAAAAAAACCTGAATGACCGAAAAACATACAAAAGGAGGCTCTCATTGCCCACATCCTGAGGAAATATATTTCAGTTATAGGGGCTATTTTAGTTCAGAAAGTTATCTAATCAAAGAATTCCAGATATAGAGACTCAAGTAAGGAATATAATGGTGTAGAATTGTATGTTATAAGGATAATATTGTATATTTTCTCGTTTGAGACTGGTGTCAAACTGAGGGGATCATAGAAGAAGGGTGCTATTAAACCTAGAATAGGAAAATTCCATGTAAGTAATGCCCTACCATATGTATCATAGCTGTATGAAACAGAAGATATGTCCCTAGGAATGGGTCCCTTTTGTTGGAGAAGATCCCACTGTAGTATGAATGTCAGGAAGAAACTTTGTTGAAATAGAGAATCTAACACCAGAGTCTCTAAACCCCCTTAAGTATTTATGTTATCATGTTCTGGAATAACCCCCTGAATATCATGTTGTGAAATGTTCACACAAAGTTCACAGTTCTCAGCACTCTAACTCCCCGCCCCCCTCAGTCTGTATGAAGCCAATTAAATTAAGCACTTTTGACATTCAGGCTTTTAAAACAGAAGCCCATTTATAGACTCAGCTGTCAGGATAATCGGTCCACTTTCTTTCCCCCGACTCCTCCCCCCTAGAAACAGGAGACTTCCCACAGCCATAGCTTTGCAGAGTTGTATGTCCCTCTGATGAGGAAACATTGGGCTTAGGCTCCTCTCAGAGAAACCTAGTTACCTGGCCATGCTGAGGAACAGAGTTGCTAGCTGTGGGTGCCTCTTGGGACCTTAAACACACCCTCTCCTCCTCACCTGCACCACTATAGTGGTCTTATCAATGTCAGAAAAAGGAGACAGTCCTCTTTTGGTCAGGTCTTAAATTGTCTGCCCCTATGCTTCTGCAATGTTTTTGTTCTTATCATTCATTTATGAAATCTCCCTGTTAGACACTTAGCTGACCAAGACCCCTCCCATAACCAATTTGAACAGGACCTTTGGACATAATCCTTGACACATTTTCTTCCAACAAAGTGGTACGCAATGGCTGGCAAATGGTCCATTAACAGCCCGGTTGATGCTTACACGTTAGAAAAATAAATGCACAATAATTCCAATTAATAAAAAGAGAACAATAGAGTTCACCGTGTCAAAATTAGGCATATTTGGAAAGTTGGGCATTTTTAAGATTTGTTTTAAATTTTAATTCATGACATATTACTGGTTACTGTCATTAATCTATTTCAATATTCTCTTTACACTGGTTATTTTATATCAAATTCTTACTTTCCTTTTTCTCTTGATCATAGAACCCAAAGCAAGAAATTCAGAAGTTGGCAGAATTTCTTGGGAAGAATCTAGATGATGAAGTTATAGAAAAAATTGCCTTTCATACTTCCTTTGATGTAATGAAGCTGAATCCAATGGCAAACTATTCATCAGTTCCTAGAGAAATTATGGACCACTCCATTTCTCCGTTCATGAGAAAAGGTTTTTATGTTTTCTTTTTGTCATAATACTAAAAGAATTGTCTAATATTCTCAACATTTGGGTGCTTACTTTTCTTTTCTATGGCTGGGGAAAATAAGGTATTTAATGAACTATTATGGAAAAGAAGTATTTAAGAACCCACTAATGAAATAAAAACAATGTTAAATTAGACAAACTGAAGAATCAGGGTGAGATTTGGTTCTAAATCCAATCTCTTATCCTGACCTTCTCTTCAGAAGTCTGGTAGGTAAGGTAAAAATACACAGAACTAAGTCAAATGAGGCAAAGAATCCATTTTATAGAGAACTCTATGCTATCAGAGTCATTCATTTCACAGATATTTATTGAGGGGTTAGTATGTACCAAGCACCGTTTTAGGCACTGTTCACATTAGTGAACAAAACAGACAATAATTCATGCTCTCTTGGAAATTATATTCTAGCCATTAACGAAATAAACAAGAAAAATACATAGGATGGTAGATGAAAAGAACTATGGGAAAAATAAATTGGGGAAGTAACAGGAATTGTTGGGGGAATTTCAGTTCAAGAATTTGGGAGATCGTCTTTCCTTCCTAAAACTGTACCTTGGGGCCTCTCAGATTAGGCTTTTCTTGGTCTTCTTACAGCATGGCAAGTAGAAGCACAGGCACCCACCCTGCTGTGATGTGTAAGAGGGCAAAAGATAAAGACGAGTGTGTCCACCTGGCCTCCAGTTCTGCTGTGGTGGTCTCATACCCTAATTAATGTGGCTTGGTGGGTAGCAGGCCCTCCCTGTCTCACAAATCAGACACGAAATTCTTCTCCCCTTCATAATAAAAAAGTAACAGGATGGAAAGATAAATGTTTTATCGATACCGCCCCTCCTGGAAGGTGGAGTAGAAATCATCACACAGAAACAGAAGAATATAGAAATAATTCCTCCAACAGCCATTGACTCTCTCCCACATGACTGTGTTACAGGAGCCGTGGGAGATTGGAAGAGCTACTTCACCGTGGCTCAGAATGAAAGATTTGATGAAGACTACAAGAAAAAAATGGCCGATACTAGTCTAACCTTCCACTTTGAATTCTAGTAAGGAAGAAAAAAGGACTAACCATATATTTGCAAAGTTTATTACCCAGACCAAAGAGTTTTAATTCAGGTTCTCAGACTAGTTTTTTTAATTGCTTTTACTCTTGCTCACTCTACTAAAAAAATGTTAAAGATATTCAGGTTAGCGACAAGTTGGTAGGAACAGGGGTGGCAAAGTGGAGGGAGGGCGGTTCAATAAAGTCCTAGTTACAATTGCGGTGTCATTGATAGTTATCATTACATTTAAGTTTTATACAAGTCACGTGCTTGTTAACATAATGAAAGAGCTTCAGTCCTCACATAAGAATACATTAAAGTTTACACATTAGTTGTGGTGCAAGCTAAGTTTTAAAGGCAGTACTAAAATGTGAAAATAGTGACTATTTCAGTAATTTCTAGGTAGCCAAGTAACCATCTGTTTCCCTATGAAATCTTTCCGTTTACTTTAGAGTGTAACACATCAGTCCCAATCTCTAAGCACAGCCTATATTTTTAACTAGACTCCCTTTCTCACCCTCAGCCAATGCTATAATCCAATCGTGAATTTCCTTTTTCTCTATTTATAGTAGAGAAATATTTTTCCAAACACCCAAAGATAGAAAACTGGCATCATCTTTTGGCTCATCCCTCTCCTATGCCTCCACAATCATACTCTAATTTGTCAGCAATATCAGTCAGTTTTATCTCTATACAAAGTTTCTTATTTCCATCAAACCACTGTTTTCCTTTCTATTTCTATAGCCATCCTCCTGGTTCAGAAACTTACCTCTTCCCTAGACTAATGTAGTATATTGCACAAGGTGATTTTCCTAAAATAAAACGGAATATGTTGCTCTTTAGTTCAAATCTTTCAATGATTCTGAATTTTCACTATCTGAAAGATAAATCCCAGCCTTCTTTGCCATGAATTCAAAGGCAGCTATAATTATTTGAGTCCAACTTTCCTTTCCAGCTTGATTTCATCCTCCAAACCATCTTCCGGTTTCAGCAAATCAGCCTACACACTGGGCCCTGATCACCTTTGCAGGTTTCTAACCTCCTATTTCTGTTTACGCCATGCTTCTACCGGAAATGCTTCCCATTTTAACTTCTACTTAATCCAAAGCATATATAACATGCCTCGATAACCAGCTCAAACCCTTCTCATTCCTCCTCCAAAAACTGCAATCCAAAGAGATCACTTGCTCATCTGAAGTCTTCTAAATAGGAACATTCCTTTTGTGATTAAGATTAAAGTATATTATGGCATTTATTGTATTTCTTTATTGTGGTGCTTGTTTATATTTTAATTTGTTTATTTTTCCCCCAAGATAGAGACCTTAGTGTATACTTCATTGTACACCAAACAGGATATAACATGTTCAAAAATAAGTAACTGAGAGAACATTTCAGTCAAGGAAATTCTAAAAAGCTAACTTTTTATATTCCAAGTACATACTCCCTAATAAATGCTATCATCCCTACCTATACTATCTAATATAATAACTATGAGCCACATGTGGCTACTTCAATTAATTTTTAATTAATTAAAATAAAAGAGGATTACTTAATTAAAATTTAATTATAGAGAATTGTGGGAAGATGATGGAGTAAGAAGCTTCGGGAATCAGTCACTCCAAGAAAACAAGTCTTGAATTAGCAGGACCTGTCTGAACCAACTATTTTGGAACTCTGGAGTCTAGTAGAACTCTTGCAGGATCCAAGGAAGCACTAGATGAAGAAGCTGGTAAGTATCAGTGAATTTCACCTCCCATGCAATAGCTACTATCCCTCAATCACATGGCAAAATGGGAGAAAATATTTGGAAATCATATATCTGGTAAGAGTTCAACATCCAGAACACATCAATAACTCCAACAACTCAATAACAAAAAGACAACCCAAATAAAAAATGTAATATAGAAATGGCTAAAAAACACATGAAAAAATGCTCAACATCATTAGCCATTAGGCAAATGCAAATCAGAATTACGAGATACCACATCACACACATACTATCAAGGAAAGAAAGGAGATAATAAGTGTTGGTGAGGATGTAGAGAAATAGGAACCCTTGTACATTGTTAGTGATCATGTAAACTAGTGCAGCTTCTGTGGAAAACAGTTTGGCAGTTCCTCAGAAAGTTAAAATATAGAATTACCATCTGACTCAGTAATTCCACTTCTAGTTATATATCCAAAGGAACTGAAAGCAGGGATTTGAACAGATGTTTGTACACCAATGTTCATAGCAGCATTATTCACAATAGCCAAAAGGTGGACACAATCAAAGTGTCCATCAACTGATTAATGGATAAACAAAATGTGGGTAGACACACACAATGGAATATTATTCAGCCATAAAAAGGAATGAAGTTCTTGACATTTGTACACCGATGTTCATAACAGCATTATTCACAGTTGCTAAAATATGGAAACAACCCAAGTGTCCATCAACCCATGAATGGATAAACAAAATTTGGTATACACATAAATGGAACACTCTTTACCTGTATAAGAAATGAAATTGGGATGCATATGACAACATGGATGAACCTTGAAGACATTATGTTGAGTGAAATAGGTCAGACACAAAAGGAAAAATATTGTATAGTCTCACTAATATGAACTAAATACAATGAGTAAACACAAAGGTAAACTCTAGAGTATAAGTGACTAATAACTCATGGACAGTAGTTAACAGTAATATTGTAATATTTTTGCAGCAATGACAAAGAAGATATTATATCACTTCTAGGGGACTATAAGGGGGTATGGGTTTTTTTCATTGGGAGTAATGAAAATGTTCTAAAATTGACCTAGGTCAATCAGAGCACAACTCTGATGAAAATGAGACCACTGAGTGTACACTTTAAATGAATTGTACAAAGCATGGGACTGTAAAACCCAGGGAATCCTGTGGTGGAAGATGGACCATGGTTAACAGAAGAAATATGAGAATGTTCTCTCATGAACTATAACAAATATATAATACTAATACAGAGTGTTAATAATCAGTGGGTTGGGGATAAAAGACATCGAATATAAGATACAGGTTATAGTTAATAGTAATATTTTGATGATGCTTTTTCACAGTTGTAACAAATGTTTCAAAACAATGCAAGGTGTTGGTGGTGGGATTATGGATGGGAGCCCAGTATGATGATATGCACGTTGGTTTTGTAAGTTCACAACTTTTACTATATGCTTACTGTATATGTATGATCTGTATGAATGATATATTTCAATAAAATTTTAAAAAGGAATGAAGTTCTGATACATGCTACAACATTGGTGAACCTTGAAGAAGAAGACATCATGTTGAGTAAAATGTTGAGCCAGACACAAAAGGCAAATATGAAGTACTTAGAATAAGCAAATTCATAGGGGCAGAAAGCAGAATAGTTGTTACAAGGTCAAGAGGGAGGGGAAATGGGGAGTTAATGATTAATGATATGAGTTTCTGTTTGGGATGGTGAAATATCCTGGAAATAGGTATTAGTGAAAGTTATACAACATTGTCAATGTACTTTAACTTCACAGAATTGTACACTTAAATTTCTTAAAATTATTTTCATATTATATATATAACCACAATAATTAAAATATTTTTAAAATTTTCAACCTAAAAAAATTGAATTAAAATTCAGTTCTTTACTTGTACTAGCCAAACTTCAAGTGCTCAATAGCCACATGTGGCTAGTGCTTACCATATTGGACAGTATGGATTATAAAACATTTCCATCATCAGCGAAAGTTCTATTGGAAAAGACTTTTTAATTAACAACAATCCTTTGAGCTACAAATAAGAAAACTAAAGTTCAGAGATACTAGGTAAATTGCAGAAATTCACATACCTGGGAAATGTTGGAATCCAATTTCAAACGCTGTTCTAGTGGCTCCAAAGCCTGGGTTTTTAGCTGTTCACAGCAGAACAAACCCCTTCCACCCTGTTCCAAGTAGTTTCACCACAGGTGTCTATCATGATCACTGGCTACCTTGGCTGCCCTACCCAATCTCTGAGCCCAGGAGAGCCCAGACTAGCAAGATGTTGGCAATTCCCCCACCCCAAATCAAGTGAAACTTACAAATAGTCTCCTTAAGGGTTCCAATCCCACTGTCTAAATGCTCTTAGGTAGACAGAGCCAACAGTAGCCTCCCCATTCAGTGCCACTGTGTGTCCCGTCTATTCTGTGTCCTGTATTCCTGGGTTCCAGGTGTCCTTTATTTCTAAAGCTCCCCCTAGAATTGGGCCTGATCTGGATGCTAGCACCTTCTGTGGCTGTGTTACAATTCTCAGCTGATGCTAATATCACCACTCGCCAGGATTCTGAAGTCCAGGCTCTGCCCTGGTGCTTTGGATAGGAGCTATGGACACAAACAACTCAGGGATGAGTGGATGTTGTGTTCAACCCATAACTCTGGGACTTTCTAGCTTGTACTCAGGTTTTGGCCATTTACCTTCTTCTCAACCACCTCTCAGCAGGCAAAGCCATTCTCTGTGTTTTGGTTGCTCAGCCCAGCCCCAACCCCAACTATGTCAACTGGAACCGGGCTTCTCTTGGCCTCTCCCCTCCAGTGTTTTTAAACTGGTGATCAGCATATCACCAGTTTCTACCCTCAATTCAAGATCATTCCCATTTCAGAAGAGAACTGCAATAATGCACATAGATTTGGAACCTTTCTGATACATTGCATTTGTGAATACAAGGCACACTTTCTATGCTTTTGTCACACCTGAGCAATAACTTTAGACCTCTGTAGAGGAGGTCTGGGCTTGAACCAAGAAAATGTTAAATAAAATTGGAGTGCAGGTGTAGAGATGCAAGTAAACTGGTGCAATAAAATAGCAATATAATGATTCTGTGTAAAACAGTCAAAAAAGAATTCATGTTCTTTAGCAATGTTAAAAAGACATTTGAGGAAAGCGGCTGTGGCTCAATCAGTAGGGCTCCCGTTTACCATATGGGAGGCGCCGGGTTTGGTTCCCGGGGCCTCCTGGTGAGGGCAAGCCCGCCCGCACGGTGTGGTTAGCTGACCCAGCGGGCACAAGCAGCAAGGGGGGTATAAATGAATAAATAAATAAAATCTTTTAAAAAAAGAAAAAAGAAGACATTTGAGGGAAGCAGATGTGGCTTAAGCAATTGAGCTCCTGCCCAACATATGGGAGGTTCCAGGTTGGGTTCCCTGTTGCTCCTTAAAAAAAAAAAAAAAGACCAGCACACAACAAACAAACACAGCAATTGCAAACAATGAGGGGGTGGAGTGAAATAAATAAAATAAAATTTTATGAAAGATTTGATGTAGCTATAAGAACATAACTAAAAAAATAATGTCATACTGACTTAAATCTAATGTTGGAGAAATAATAACTCAATCTAGGATTAGAAATATCACCAATACATAGGACATTAGAAGGTCGGAGAAAACTCCTTAGATGGAAATTAAAATAAAATATGAGATGCTTTCCCTTAAGTAACTCTTCCTGTCTGATATATATAGAAAACAATGGCATGCAGGTTTTTAGCTAAGATACACTGAGATTTGCTGCAAAATCCAGATGAAAAAGCTAACAATTTATGAAGAAGACCAAGTCTTCTACGAATAGTACTAATAACTTCATCTTCAGAGAAGAGACTGGGTGTCTTTTAGCACAAAAATATGAACATATGGAATAATGAATGGTGTCCTGGGGATGGAAATAATGTCCAAAGTGGCCCTTCGCCCTGAGGAAAAGAAGATACATTGCTGAACCTCGGGTGACCCACAAAATGGCCAGAGTCCATTAAATTAAGTCAACCAAAATGGGCTCACCCCTCCTTAAGTCATAATCCCTAAATTCAGAACTTTTAATGGCATGTTTTAGTTTAGTTATTGATTTTATTTAGATTTAAATATACTTATATGTAAAAGTTTATCATTTATTTAACTTTAAAATAAGGTATATAATAAAAAACTAAATAAATAAAAATAAGGTATATTGGGGATCATTAAGTTAACTACCAGAAGGACTAAAAACAGCGACAGTTAAATGTGACCGCGAGCCCCGGCCCGATCCGCGTCGTCTCGCTCCGGGGTCTGCTCTCTTCCACTCGCTCCTCCTTCCAAGTCCCCGCCGGTACCTCATTCCTCCCTCTCGTTTTTTCCTGTCCTATTTCCTTCCTTTCTCACGCGCCCTCCCCTCGTAGACGAGACTCCCCAGGCGCCCCTGCGGGTCCCGTCGAATCTCTCGGGGGCTCCGTCCGTCCGCCTCCCTTCTGGGCTTTCTCTGTTCGCATCTCGTCCCACGTGTCTGTCTGTCCCCCCTCCCTTCCCAGACACACGTTCTCGCCCACCCGCTCGCACCCGCGCATGCACCCTTCTCGCCGCCTCCCCGCAGGACCCCGCCCCGGCCCCTGCGTCCTTCCACCTGCAGGATCGCTGCGCGGGCGCCCCGGGGCCCGGGTTCCTGCCCCAGGAAGGCCCCTCCGGCTCTCGCTCCTCCAGTCTCTGCCCCGGGCCCGCCCTGCCCCTCGCCCCACCCTTCGCCCGACCCCCGGCCCCCGGTCTCAGCCAGCCCCTCGCCCCGTGCCCGGGTGCCTCGGCCGCAAGCCCGGAGCCGCGACCCGGCGCAGAGAGCGCGGGCAGGCGGCTGTCACCCAGCCCCGGGACGGCCCCGCTAGTCCAGGCCTGCTGCGGGGAGCCCCCGCGCTCTGCCTCCCCCTGACACTCCCCGAAGCCCCGAGTCCTTCATCCTCTCGGTCCCGGGGTGACCATCGGGCTCCAGCGCCGGGGACCCAACCGCCTGGCGGGGACCGCGTCGCCTCTGCCACCTCCACGCTGGCTCTGGAGCCATCCTGCCCGGCGTTCAAGCGCCGGCTCGGCCACCTTCCGACGGAGTGGCCTCCTAGAACTGTACCCCAAAAAGAGAATACAGTCAATTTAAAGAAAAAAAGCCGAATGGGGCGTGGAATGTAATGGGGACGTGGTCCTGTTGCTTTTGATTATATCATTCTGAACTTTTTCATTTTTTTAAATAATCTGCTTGAAATACTTTGATAAAATTACGATTAGAGATGACTTTAATACGTTATATTTTAATAGTACACCAACACTATTTCGCTAGGAAATTCCTTCGTTCATTTATCCCTCTTGTAAGTGCTGAGGAGACAGCAATGAACAAAACCAACATCTGTCTCGTGGAGGGTGTATCTAGTGGAGGTGACAAAGTAAATATAATAAGCAAAACATACAATGGAGTGATAAATACTAAGGAGGCAAATGAAGCCGGGAAGGGGAATATTGAGGGCTTACAATTTTAGATTATGGGTTACATCTTGAGAGAAAGTAAGTGAGCACATAAAGGAAGTGAGAGAACACATAACAGATAGGAAAATCTTCAAAAAATAGGAAAGAGTAAAATTATTGATGATCAGGCACTTTGTATCATGGTTACATTTTCTTAGGAAATACTGATATTTCATTCTAAACATTTAATAAATGACATTTCCATTTTTATGGATTCAGGTATAAACCACATTAAATATGTTGCAGAGATAAGCCACTTTTAATCATGAAAATAGCCTTTATTGGCAGGTCATCATTAAATGTTTCTATCTCATTCCTCATTTTAAAAATTTGTGTAAGCATCTTTTACCTCAACAGCCAGAATACTTCAGTGTGAAAGGACAAAGTACTTTACTCTGTAAATTTCTCCACATACAAAAAATTTCTTCACTGGACAAAAATATGTACTTGCCAGGTCCTCATACAGGTTATCAAGATACGAGTCTTTTTCTCATTGCCTGAATCAAAATCAGGAAGCATACTGTTCACTGCTGATGGGTATCACGGGAAAAAAGCAAAGGGTGGAGGGGCATCCAGGTGCATTTTTATTTCTTCGTGCATGTCCTTCCTTTCTGTGTATACAGCTGGTGCTCTGCCAATATTGGAATCCCATTGTGTCATATTTCCAGTCTACAGCACAAAACTATGTAACACTTTGGTTCTCCTGGGGCAACAATTTTCAACAATGGAAAAAGTTGAAGCACCAAAACATTTCTGTCTCCTATATCTACTATGCAAAGAGCTGATACATTTCCTACACGTGTGTTTTTTATGATCAAATATCTGGTAGCATATATGTATTTATTATAATTTTTCTTCCACATTGCCTTTTATTAGTTTATGCAACTCCAAAAAATATCATTTAATAAAAGGATTTTTGCCTCTAACTCATTTGCTTTCCCTCAGGTAATATTTATCATTAAAATGTGAGTAGATATTTTTTTCGCTTTTCTTGGCAGTAGTGTAACTTAATTTGTATTTGTTCTGCCAGGACGAGTGCGACTTTAAATAATTCCTTTTAAATTTTGGTTTCCTCTTTGCATTTAACAATAAAATTCATCAACTCCATTACAAAGCTTTATACTGAACTTGTTTGGGGAAAAAAAGAACTTTTTTATCAGAGAGATTTCAAAATAGAGAGCTCTTGGGTCCAGTAAAATACAATTTTCATTTATTCTTTGTTTTATTTTCTATTCACATTTTTTTGGCTTGCATAGGTGTTTTGCTTGTGCAAAACCATCATACCGTTTCTCTGATAACATTTGTAGGTTCGCATTCTGTATTCCCACTGGTCTTGTTCACTATTTACTTTTACATTATCCAGAAATATATTATTTTCAGCATTGCTTTTATTCTCTATGAATCACCTTCAACGAAACATCTCCAGTGAACCACTGATGTTTTTTTGAGTTGGTAAAATATTGCAACACTTAATTATAGTTAGGAATTTGGGGCCTACGAAATTTCAAATTTAACATATAATATGCAAATTATGTTATGGTACATTTGAGACCATTGGTATTGGGTGGACTAAATATTTAGGCAAGACAAGCTAACATAGTCCTTGAAACTAACATTCAAACTTCATGAAAATAAAAATCTCAAAGACTTAAATAATATCATGAGACCCTTGAAATCCTGTATTTAACATTTGGGAAATGCTTGTGAAAATGTTTTCCTCTGAAACCTCTATATTCCATTTGACAGTCTATTAAGGATTGTGGTCCATAGACTAGACTTGGTAAGCATTGCTCAATCAATACACGGAATCAACTTAAATATGGAAACCTTGTCTCACCCTAAAGCTTAGGTCACAAGAAAGCAGTCTCTAAATACTCACTAAAAGGAAATCACTTTGCCTAAGTTGTACACCATAAGATCAAATGAATTGACATACCTGAACACCTACCTGCAGACCTGAAATTACTAAGGTTTTCTTTCATTTTTTTTTTCTGCCCTGCACCCCAAAATGTTACCCCACATTTCCAGATAATCTATGTAGCAAGAAATCCCAAGGACAATTTGGTATTCTATTACCAATTTCCACAGGATGAATAAAACACCTCCTGCTCCAGGAACCTGGGATGAGTTTTATGAAAGTTTCCTAGCTGAGAAAAGTAAGAGAATTTAGCTATTCTTTCTTCCTTTATGTACAATCTTTCTTATTTATGCCAAGTACACATAAAAATATTAGAAATATCCTCTAAACACTGCAACATGAGTTTTACCTTTCTTAATATAAAGGAAATATCCGTGTGGTCCTACTTCCTATCTTCAGAAATTCTTCTTTCAATAAACTCTTGGGATTAGTTGGACAGTTGAGACACACTACCCCATTTTTCTTGTCTTCTAGTGTACTGGGGTTCATGGCATGACCATGTGAAGGATGGAAGAAGGCAAAAGGCAAATACCCCATTCTCTACCTCTTCTATGAGGACATGAAGGAGGTGAGAGGTAGTGTGGCATTGTGCTATTTCCCATATGCTCAAGGAATATTGAGGAAATGATAACGTTCATTCTAGTAACAAATAGCTATTGAATGCCTGATATGTATCAGGTTCTGTATTGTACTGACAGACTTACCACCAAGAACTCATGTATTGAAAAACAGCACAAAATGGTGATAGTAAATACTGGATATTCCTCAACATACACAAAGAATACCACGAGTTCATGAATCATGAAAATTCATGGCAGCCTCCAAGGGTTGAATAGAAAGCTTGGTTATTCTACGTATGTATTTATGTCTAGTTAACACATTTCCTTCACCCTTGAAGTTCCAAAGCGAGTTTTTACAATGATTGGTTGATGTTTCGTAATACTGATCAGTTTATGTTTATATCTAAATGGAAAAATACCTTAAGAATAATAATTTTTTAAAAGAGTCTATCTCAGGACACAAATAATACCAGCAGTATTAGAAGTGTGAAAATATTTAGTGTCAGTTTTTCCCATGAAGTTCAGTTTCTTGTACCTATCATTACTCTAGTTCAATTATTTTCCATTTAAACGATGCTATTTTGATATATTTCAAAATATATTTCAAAAAGAAATCCCATTTCTCTTTTAACATTCTTCTTAGGACCCAATATTTAAAAGGTGATGGAGGAGTGGATGTGGCTCAAGCAGTCGAGCGCCCGCCTCCCATATGGGAGGTCCTGGGTTCAGTTCCTTGTGTCTCCAGAAAAAAACAAAAACAAACAACAAATGAAAAAAACCAACTCAGGGAAGCCAAAGTGGCTCATTGGTTGAGCACCACCCTTCCTACAAGCAAGGTACTGGGTTCAATCCCTGGCCCCTCAAAAAAAAACAAGATGGAATTCATGGGGAAGAAATCAGATGAAGATTTCCTAGACAAAATTGTCCATCATACTTCATTTGATGTAATGAAGGAGATTTCTGTGAGAAATTATTCATTTCGTTCCCACCAATTTTATGGACCACTTCATTTCTTTGTTCGTGCAAAAAGGTTTTCATAGTTTCTCATTTATTCTAGATTATCTGAAGGTTTACTTTTTCTTTCTATAATCATTAATCAAAAGACACCTAACCTCTAAAAATCTAAAATGAGAAAGCCATCTTACACAACTATTGAATCACACCAATTTGGTTGTGTTTCAGAAAAAGTGGGAGATTGGAAGAATCACTTCACTGTGCCCAGAAAGAAAGATTTGATGAAGATCACTTTCAAATCAATTAAGAAAATAGGGAAACTTAAAACATTATATTCTCTAGGCTAAAAGGCCTTGGATTTTGACCACACTCATATTTTGTGTTTGATTTCCCGTGCCCAGCTAAGAATAGAAATAAAGATACTAGTGATGAGTGTCATTTATGCCCTTCATGAGGAATAAAGACATCATGGCATTTCATGAATTCTTGATACTCTTAAAGAATAACATAATGGACCTTTCTGTGATAATGGACATGTTTTACAGTCTGTGCTATCCCCCATGTGATCATTTTAATTTTAATTTTAATTAATTAAAATAAAATAAAATTCACTTCTTCTTTAGTTGCACTAGCCACATTTCAAGTGCTTAGTAGCCACATGTGGCTATGGCTACCGTAGGGAATAGCACAGACATTACATGATAAACTAAATCTCCTATCTCTTTCCATAGTTCTTCAATTCTCTCAGTCATCTATGCTGAGAATGACAACTTCTGACTCACCCTTTTTCCATGTTCACCAGTATTCAAATCAGCCAGCAAATTCTGCACTTCCTGCCTTAGCAACTTCTTTCACATCCATTTTTTACTGCATCTTCCTGGTTCAGGATCTAATTACCTCCTACTTCATAAATAATGTTTTGGTTTTGTTTCTTCACCATAACTTATCATTGTTTACAAGACAATGAGAGGGTCTCCTTAGAACTGCATTCAAGGACAACTGCAACAACACGCTCCATCTTTCTAGTCTTGTGTCATCTTCTTAACCCCTGTTCTCCAATCAAAATGCTTTACTGTCCTACTTGAAATATTTTCTCCCCATGTATCTATACCTTATCTCCTCTACTAGCAGCTCAAATATTTTGTTTAAAAAAATAATAAAAATTAAAAATTAAAAAAACAAAAGAACAATTTTTTAAAAAACAAAAAAGATAAAAGAAAAAAAAAATATTGTTTATAAACCTCTTCCGTATTCCCATAACACTCTATATAATTGGTTATGTAATTAACCCTCTACTGCCAAATGTTCCCTTCACAACTCTTGAACATTTTGTAAATGTTCGTTTATTTACGTCTTATTTCCCCAATAGGCTTGTGAGATTACTGAAGATAGAAACCAGGTTCCTTGCAGTTCCTATGAAGTACTTTAAATGATCTGTTCCTAATAAAAGGTACCATTTATTGAATGATTATTTCCATTTTACATGTGGAAATTGAGATTTCAAGAAGTTGATGAACTTGCCCAAAGTTTCACAGACAATAAATGGAGGGAGTGGATGTGGTTCAAGCGGCTGAGCACCTGCTTCCCACATGGGAAGTCCCAGGTTCGGTTCCCAGTGCCTCCTAAAAACAAATAAACAACAAGCAAAACAAACAAAAAAACCAACTCAGGTAGCCGATGTGACTCGGTGGTTCAGCACCAGCTTCCCACATACACATTCCCGGGCTCATTCCCCCACCTCAGTACCTAAAAAAAAGAAAGAAAGAGTAGCAATTTCACGCTCTAAAGCACTTCACTGATAGTGCTTCTCAGTACCTGCTCCTGTTCCAGCCACACTATGAGTCTTTAGACCCCTGGCTGGCTTCAGCCTATTTTCTCAGGCCCAAAAACAAGGTAAACCCAGGCTGTGTGGTTATTAAACACTCCCAAATCATTAATAAGTCATCGACGCGCCTAAGCCTCAGGTGGCTCTGCCCCAGGCTTCGACTATCTTAACAATGTCAAACAAAACCAGTGTAGCTTTCCACTTGTACTATTTTTCACTTGCAAACTATTTTTAAGAAACTTTGTATGTATTTAAGTGTATTTGCTATTATTTTAACATTGCGGGCAAAGTTTGTATTTGTACCATCAGCCTTCCCCTCCCTGTCTTCTTGCATCTGTCCACTCATTCATTAAACATAAAATTTATTAAGTATCACTAAATTTTGCCCAGAATTCCAAATTCTATGTTTTATCCTATTCTTTTAGAAACAGATACCTGCTGGAAACCCTAGTAGAAAAGAGGTTAGTCTGAGTTTCTTGTACTTCCAATATTGTATTCAGATTACTTACTGTCTCCTAGTCTATGACTCACTCCTCTCACTCTACCACCTGCATGTGGAACTTGTGCTGATTCAGATGTTTTGCCTCAGCCCCAACCTATGCCTGAACCAACCGCAGCTCAGTCCCTACTTCCCCACTTTTCTCCTTCCCATGCAAATTGGAAATTTTTTGAAAGCAGTCATCTATTATTAATTTAGCTAGACCATAAAAGCTTTCCCAGGTTCAGGAATTGGCATCAATAAAGACTTAGATTTAAGTAATGTGACTTTAACTTTGTTTTACCACTAAATCAGAAAAAAGCAATGTCTGTATCATTTCCACTTGACCTCAGAAACCCATTTTCTGGTCAGTCTGGAAATCTGCATTACCCAACCCAGGACAGAAATCTCTGTGTAAAAGTTTGTGGCATGTCCTTGGGTGATTCTTTATATGATAACTAGTTCCCCAAAAAAGTTTTCAACTGTTCCTGAAAAGGTGGACCACGCACTCCTGTTTCTGGGAATTATTATCCCCAGAAGCCCCCCTCATGGCCACTTAGTTGGTCTCTCAGTGGTGTTGGTCACCAGTGGTGATGGGCCTCATTGCCTTTCATCAAGACTTCTAGCGTCCTGGGCCTTTGTAGATCAGTGGGCTCAGGAGCAATATATGTTACACTCTTATTTCCTGAATACAGTGATCACTGCTCCTCTCTCGACAAATTCAAGTGCCTTCCTACCAGTACCACATACGAGAACCACAAGTGTTCGCATATGGGGTATATGTGCTCTCCATGAACCAAAGTCTTGGGCTGCTTTGTTAAAGGTGAGCTCTGCTAAAGCCAGCAAGTTGTTTTGAACCTTGTGTGGGATAATATGTGTTCAGCCTGTCTATTGAATTCCCAGGAGTTAAAGAAGTTCTCAGATCTTTAGGGGATAAGCCCAGCTCCTCATTGTGTGACTCGCCACCAGGCTCAGGATGGGTGCCTCTACTTTATCCCAGAATTAAGATTTCATCAGTGTGGTGTTGGACCTGCCCATTGGAAGGAAAAGTCACGCCCTCCAAGTTCTTTTGGGCACAATTGGAGGAATTAAGATATTTTTGTGGCAGGACTGGGATGGTCAATTCTAGACCATTGTATAGGAAAATAAATTGGGGATAATTGGCTTCCCCCTCTGGGATGGAGGAGAAAGCATTCAAAAGATAATCTTCTTCTATTTTTTCCCCACAGTATCTAGATATTTTAGTTAACCACCCTGGCCATGTCCCATATAGCTTCTAAAATGGACTAACTTTATTTAGCTCCCAAAAATCCTTGTGAATTACCACATTTCATCCATTTTCTTTCCCAACCAAACTGGATTATTAAATGAAAAGTTAGTATTTCCTAGAACCTTTGCCTGTTTCATGTCTTAGATAAGGGCTGTAATTTCCTCCATTCCACTTGAGATGCAGTATTTAAGATGAGAATCTGGGATGGCTGGGACAAATTAAGATGTTTCCAGTAAGCTCTCTCCAATAACACAGGCATGATTTCATACTGAGAGATAAAATCAGTAACACACTCAGTTTCCCAGGATTCCATTCCCACAAGGCATTCTGGCTGCACTGTCACAATTACCACCAGTCTCCAAATTATGCTCTAGCTCTTGGGTAGACCCCTGCACTAAAGCACCCTCTGAATGCACCTAACTATTTGGATATCACCTGGAATGACAGAAGCTTAGCTTCCCCATGTTCAGGAGACCCTGAAACATATGTTCCCCACCTTCAGTCCACTTTACCATGGCCTAGGACTCCAGCTCCTTGGTGAACCTGATGTTAAGATTACTTGGTCCAATGAGAGTTTCCACCTTTAGTAGAACACAAATCAGTTCTCTGATTTGTGATTTTTTAAATTATACATATATAATTATTAGAGAAATTGTGAGCTTACAAAACAGTCATGCATAATGTGCAGAATTCTCATACATCACCCCTCCACCACCTTATGTTGTTATGAAACATTTGTTACAGCTTATGAAAGAACTTCATCAGACTATTATCACTAACTGCTGTCCATAGCTTATATTCAGTGTATTTTTTCCATACACCCCTTATTATTAACACCACTTTTAGTACTGTACATTTGTTATAGTTCAAGAGAGAACACTCTCATATTTGTACTGTTAACCACAGTCCATCTTCCACCACATGGCTCACTTTATTATACAGTCCCATGCATTGTACAATCTATCCAAAGTGTATATTCAGAGGCTTTCACTTTCATCACAGAGTTGTATAAGTCATTGCCCCAGTAAACCTTTGAATGTTTTCCTTAGTCTAAAAGAAAAAAAACCCATAATGCCTATTATTGACCCTTAGTGTTGATATAGTACCTTCTTTGACAGTGATGCAAGAATATTACAATATTGCTGTTAACTATAGTCCATAGTTACATTAACTATGTTTTCCCACACATCACCATATTCTTAACCACCTTTTAATAGTGACATACATTTGTCCTAGTTCATAGAAGAACATTCTTGTATTTGTGCTATTAACCACGCCCCTCACCCACCTCCGGGTTCACTATGTTTTTAGTTGGCAAAGGTTCCTGGCAGCAATAGTTATCAGAGATGACAAAAGATGGCCCAAGTGAAAGTGTTAACACTCAGGGACTCCCCTGGGCTGTCCTGGATTATGACATTGATCATATCAGTATTCAAAATCAAATAAAACCCTCCTCTCTGATGACACTAAATCTGGGCATCCTTCACCTCTGGGAGATGCTTCTGCCACCAGCCACTGTCAAGCAGGACTGTCTGCTGTGAGTCCAATGATGACTCAGCTCAGCTCTCTCCTCTCAGTCACACAAGGCTCCAGGTTCCTGTGTGAGAGGGACGAGGACACCAAGGAGAAACTCAGGATTTTATTTTGTCATCTCTCTCACAAGCCAGTGGCTTTGATTTGGTGGCTCGAAACCACAGTGCTCTCATTTTCCAGTTTCTGAGCCAGATACTAACCTGTGATTCAAAAGTCCCGTTTTGCTTCCCTAGCTGCTTCCTCCTTGTGTGAGGTGAAAGGTCAGCCCTAGGTCAACACTAAACACAGTGATAGGAAGCGGATGTGGCTCAAGCGATTGAGCTCCTGCCTACATCCTGGGTTCAGTTTCCGGTACCTCCTAAAAGGAAGATGAGCACACAGGGGGTGGAGGGAAATAGGTAAATTTTAAAAATAAAATAAACACAGTGACAGGTAAAGGGTAGGGTCCTCAATTATTGATAGCCCCATACCACAAAGAATCACAAGGTGAGTATTAATAGTCATTATACACATACACATTATAAGGTCTGATATCCAGAATATATAAAGAACTACTATAACTCAACAACAAAAAGATAGCTATTAATATTTCCCCCCAAAAATAAGCAAAGGACTTGAATAGACATTTCTCCAAAGAAAAGCTGCCCAACTTCTATAGTCATTAGGGAAATAAAATCAAAACAACAATGAGATACCATTGCCTGCCCATTAAGATCGCTATAATCTTTGTAAAAACCTGGAAAATAAGTGTTGGCAAGGATGTAGAGAAATTGGAAACTTCATACATTGCTTTTGGAAATTTAAAATGGTGCCACTGCTATGGAATACATTTTCGTGTTTCCTCAAAAAGTGTTACCATATGACCCAATAATTCCACTCCAAGGTATATACCCAAAAGAATTGGAAAAAGGAATATAAACAAATACTTGTATACAAATTTTTATAGCAGCACTAGTCACAATAACCAAAAGGTGCAAACAACCCAAATGCCCATCAGCTGATGAATCGATAAACAAAATGTGGTATATCCATGTAATGGGCTATGATTTACCCATAAAAAGTAACAAAATCCTGGTACATGCTACAACGTTAATGGACCTCAAAAACATGCTAAGTGAAAGAAGTCTGACACAAGAGATCTCATATTGTATGAGTCCATCTATATGAAATATCCAGAATAAGAAAATCCAAAAAGACAGGAAGGAGATTAGTGGTTGCCAAGAGTTGAGGAAAGGGGAGAATGGGGAGAGTCTGCTTAATGGGTATGGGGTTTCCTTTTGGAACTAGATAGAGGTGATGGTTACACAACATTGTAAATATACTATATGCCACTGATTTATATACTTTAAAGTGGTTGATTTTATTTACTTCAATCAAGCATGTAAGAGCCAAGTATGATTGCCAGCATCTTGAAGGGACATAGCTCAGAGATCTTAGGTTCAGAAAGAGACATTTAGTCAGAAGACCCCAGGGAGGAATGTTGGATTAAAGGTTCTAGGGGAAAGAATTTTTCATTTTGAGGAAGAGAATGCTTATCCTGAACAGAAGTGCCAAGTTGGTGGGGGCATGGTGGAAGGGGGGATTTATAGTATAAAATAAGCTATTATGGATATATATTTTTAAAAACCTAGAGTAGAACGAATCCTAAAAGGGGTATTAAAGATCATGAAAAAAAAAAGGGGTATTCTTTTTTTTTTTTAAAGGAAGAGATATTCTTGAAAATGTTTGCCCTCTGTTATTAAGGGGCCCAAAGGTGACAGGTATTATAAATGTTAAATGGAAGAAACTAGAAAACAGAAGCATGTCTCAATCCAGTGGCTGTGACAGTGTGAATTTTATGAATCCCAGAAAAAGACTGTTGTTAAACTAATGCATTCTGGGAGCAGATGTGGCTCAAATGGTTGTGTGCTTGCTTCCCACCTGGGTGGTCCTGGGTTCGGTTCCCAGTGCCTCCTGAAAAAACAAAAACAAACAACAAGCAAAACAAACAAAAACAACTCAGGGAAGCCTATGTGGCTCAGTGGTTGAGGGTTGGCTTCTCACAAACGAGGTCCTAATGAGGTCCTGGGTTGAATCCCCGGGACTCGGTACCTCAAAAAAAAAGTGTATACCTGTGGGTTTGATTATATTAAATTCAATTAAGGGGTCTTTGATTAGATTACTGATAAGATTGATTTAGGGCATTTGACTGGACTATGTCAGTGAGGTGTGAGTCAGCTTGGATCTCTGCCTTCTTGCAGGGTCTGAGATAAACAAGACACCTAGAGACACACGGAGAAAGGAAGCCACCATTTTTGGCCCTGCAATGCGAGAGAAGACTCGTGGATCACTAGTAGCCAGAGCTTAAGCACAAAGCCCCCAAGAGGCTGGGCCACAGAGAGCAGCTCAGGGCTGAGGAGACGACCCATATGCCTAACAGCTCACAGCTAAACTCAGGAAGAAAGTGGAGCAGCCAAGATTGAGAGAGGAGCACTGGAAAGAGACAAGCCCTATGCCTGGTTGCCCACTGCTGAGCTCCGAGAGACGGCAGATTCTGGAGGGGAAGGCAGGGCTCTGGCAGATAGGCGGCCATCTTGCTTCACCCTGTGGCAGGACCCCAGGATCACTGGTAGCTGACATTGGTGAGAAAGCATCTCTGCTAATGCCTTGATCTGGACATTTCAAGACTGTAAGCTTTTACCCTAAATAAAATCTCCATTATAAAAGCCAACACACTTCTGGTACTTTGCATTGGCAGCCCTGTGGCAAACTGAGACAATGCCCAAGACTCTATCATCTTAAGTGTTGGGGTGGATGTAACAATGATGGAGCAAATTTGTAGTTCTTATTCTGTTTCCCAGAATCTTCCCGAAATGGGATGAGGTTCTTAAAATGAGTACTTGTAACATTCAGGCTTTTAAAACAAACTTGTATAAGGGACCAAATGATCAGACAGTTAAATGCAAAGCAGCTTTCCCCCTCCCTCTCCTCCCTTCAGCCACCCCTCCACGCAGGCTCATGGGTCCCTCTGCTAGAAACAATGAACACAATGCACTGGTGCGTCCCTTAAGTCATTCCTAGTCACTAGGCTATTCCAAGCCTTTACGGTTACACATGCATTTTGCTGTGTTTCCTTATGAGTTCTTTTAGCTTAAGATCTCTGGGCCTGGTTTTAACTTACGTGAATAAGAACAATGAACCCTAAAGGTCATTGAACAAGATTCTCAGATGTGCTTTGGAATTCAATGGGTTACAAAGATAATTATCTAAAGAAAAGGATGATACTTTCTGGGGTTCTAACATAATTTTCAGTCTTCAGAGAAGGTTCCGTAGCTTACAGAAAATAAAATTTGGGTATCAAGGGAAAGTCATTTACTTGGAAAAATTAACAGCATCATGAGATCTAGCACACAATGATCAAATCTTTGGGAGAAGGACATTGCCTCCTATAAACTGACTGAATTTACCAAAAGATGTGTTAAATTAAATCAATTGATATTGACTCATTCACAACAGGGTATGAATTAGGGCAAAAGACTAAACAAATTGTACCTTCTGATTTCCTAGTGGTATACTTTGTATGATAATTTAAATCAGGGGTCAGCAAACTATAGCCCATGAGCCAATCCACCTCACCACTGTGCTTTTGTAAAGTTTTATTGTAACACAGCCATTCTCATCCATTTATGTCTTATCTATAGCTGTTTATGAGCTACAATGGCAGAGTTGAGTGGCTCTGAAAGAAACCATATGGTCGGCAAAGTCTAAACTATTGATTATCTGGTTGTTAACAGAAAAAGGTTGCCAACTTTCGGTTTAAATGATTCTATTTGAGAGAATTTCTGGCAATAAATAGAGGATATATTTAAATAAAAGCATTAAGTGTAGGACTTCAAGGTTTTATCTTGAGCAACAGGAACAATGAATCCTAGGTCCATCTCTGACCAAGTCTCTTCCAAGGTCACCCTCCAGGTGAGGGCTGGAGAATGTCCCACAGAGCCAGCAGCCATGGCAGATGCCTTTGTCCACAAAACCTCCCAATTATTGCTGGGAGAGAGGAAGGTCAGAGTTCCTCAGCCTGATACCCACTGTGGCAGCCAGTACACAGGAGTCCATTGGCTAGAGGAGGAGCCCCTCAAATCTCATCAGTGAGGGGGTGCTGAGCCCTGGCCCCTGTGGACTGAGTTCTGGTGAACATCTCTGTGAGTGGGTATGGGGGAAGCTTCTTGAGCATGAAAGTGATGAAGGACTTCATAAAGGGGAAGATACAGTCCATTTAAAAAATCTAATTTCTGGACTGAGGAGAAATTTGCAAAATAAATTAATAGACAAGTAATGGCAGTTTGATATAGTTATGAATTCCAAAAATAGATATTGGATTATGCTTGTAAACTGGTCAGTTAATCTGGGCATGATTAAGTTATGATTAGGGCCACGTCAATAGGGTGTTGAGCCCCACCCCTTGGTGGGTGGGGTCTCAAAGATAAAAGACATGGCAAAGGACAGTGTTGGAGCAGTTTTGAGTTGGAGTTGTGATGTGGAGTCTTGAGCTGGAGCCCCGGGAAGTAGCGTACAAAGGAGGTTGGCCAGGAGGAAAGAGAGAAGGCCCTGGGAGGAGAAGCCAGCCATTTGCCTGATAGTCTACAGCTGGCCTTGTGGCACAAAGCAAGCCTAAGCCCAGAGAAAGGCAAGCCCCAGGAAGAGAGGAAGCCAAGAAGCCTGAACCCTGGCAAACGTTGGCAGCTGTCATGCTCCAACACATGGCAACAGACTTTGGTAAGGGAAGAAACTTATGCTTTATGGCCTGGTAACTGTAAGCTTCTACCCTAAATAAATACCCTTTATAAAGGCCAACCGATTTCTGGTATTTTGCATCAGCACCCCTTTAGCTGCTAATACAACAGGTGACAAAATGTGGGAAATATTTGCAATGCTTATGAGTCTAGAGCATAACAGAGTATTGAGTGGAACTCTACAATTGTCCCACAATTGGTGACAAGTGCCCAAAAAGGCCCAGAATACCTTGGACTGCCATCATCAGAGTCTAGAGACCATTCTCAGGATTTGCAGAGAAGTGCCCAGTTGACTGCTACCCTAGCATTTCAAGGCTTGAAAGAAGTACAGACTGGCCAGGGTGATGGTGGCCAGGCTGGGGCAGGGCAGGTGCATGCTCTTCTAACTCAGGCAGACATACCACTGACACCCAGCAGTTCTTTCACAAGGACCCCTGCTCACCTTGAACCTGAATCCACTCACTGATCGCCACCACCCAGGGAGTGGAGGTACCCTGTTCTAATGATCCACTCACTCTCCCTTCCACATGCCTAGGTTAAGGGAGGCAGTCCTGACCTCCATACTGATAGTGTCTAGCTAAAGTTTTTTATTGTTAATCTCTTGGTGTGCTTTTGGGAACAGAACTCTTTCCTCTGGAGCTTTGAATTTAGTGTTGCACTTATTGCTAGGTAGTGCAAGAACGAGAAGAGACCAGAATCTTCCCCAATCTATGCCTATCTGATGAAGAAGAAAGGTCATGGTCTCACACAGACATTCCTATCCACAAGAGGGCAACAAATCCACTTATAAACCCAATTCTGTAGAGTATTTGTAAATAAGACCTCACAGTGCCCCAATGCTGTGTCTGCTTATGCTAAATAATTAAAAAATATAAAGGTGGTCTGCTGAGAGGGTATATTTAAAAATCTTGAAACTAAGAGGCAAAGAAATCATGAATCTCAAGATGGAAGATCAAGTATTTGGAATGTTAAGACTGAAAGCACACCAGCATTATTGAGTTTGCAATAATTCTTTTAAACTGTTTTTGAAAATACCCCTTTTTAACCTATAAGAATCAAAATAGCTACATTTGGAATACTTTCTGTATCAGCCAGGTTTTAGATGGGTAGAAACTGGTGCTAAGCTTAAGAGCAGACTTAATTCTGGAAAGTGTAACTTTTAAAAGTTTTAACATGAAAAAATATTTTTAGTAACAAATTTTGGTTCACATGAACACACACTGATAAACTAGTATGTGATGTGGCCACAGTCTTCAAGAAAAAAACATATATTCGGTATCCTTTGAAACAAGATTGTTGGATCTCCCACTACTGTGAGTGAACGAAACCACTTTCACATTTGCATTTTTTGTGTTGACTATCTATTTTGAATTTGCATAATTATGCTTTGAGTCCTCATGGTTTCTCATTTCATGGAATTGATTTGCAATGATCATAAACGGTAAATAAAAAAAAGAAATGAATGTGTGAATTTTTTTTAAAAAAAGCATTAAGCCTAATCTCCCTATGCATATGGCTACCTGAGAGAAGGAGGGAGAAAAAGAGTATGTATAGCTCTCAGAAACTGGGCAACATAATAAACCATTTATTCTGTGCTTCTCTGAACCTTTCTAGATGTGTACCCCAATAAGCTGAATATGATGAGATGGTTGAGAGAGAAGAAATGGAAAGCAGGGAAGGAAAATGTGGGCTTCTCATTCCTCTCGTTAGAAGTAAATTCTGGAGGAGTAAGCCCTAGCTCCCACTTCTCCATTTCCCATCAGTTTTCTGTGTGGAGCCTGAGATTCAGACAGCTATTCAGTCTTCACTTTTTATTCTTGATCTTTCAGTGGAAGAAGGATAATTTCTCCCTCAAAAGAAAGTATGGGGAAGCAGATATGGCTCAACTAGTTGGGCGCCTGCCTACCACATGGGAGGTCCCAGGTTCGTGTCCTGGTGCCTCCTAAAGAAGACAAGCAGACGCCTGTCCCCACCGCAACAAGCTAGACACCACAAACCAGCAGACACTGCAGCCCCCAGAGAGCAGATGTGGCTCAGGCCATTGGGCACTTGCCTCTTATGTGGAAGGTCCCGGATTCAGTTCCTGGTGCCTCCTGGAGAAAGCGAGCAAACAATGAGCAGACAGATGAGAGAACTGTCTGGGGTGGGGGGAGGATAAATTAAAATAAATAAGTAAATACATTTTTTTTAAAAAGATAAAGTATGGGGAGCAGATGTGGCTCAAGCAGTTGGGCACCCACCTCCCACACAGGAGGACCCAGGCTTGGTTCCGGTGCCTCCTAAGGAAAACAAGCAACAAGAAAACAATGAACAGACAATGATCAGACAATGAGCAAAATCAAACGAGCAAGGAGCAGATGTGGCTCAAGCAGCTGAGCACTAGCTTCCCACATGGGAGGTCCTGAGTTTTGTTCCTGGTGCCTCCAAAAGGAAAAAAAAAAAAAAAAAAAATGCTAAAGTACTTCCCAAACCCTAAGTAAAACCAAAACCAAGAATTAGTAGTGAGCCCCTTGTGGCTCCTAATGATTGGAGTGGAGAGAGAGAAGAGTAGGGTGTGTCCTCAGGTGTTTCCAGCATACCGTATACATGAGGGATGGGCAACCTGGCAGCATGCAACTCCTTTAGTTATGGATCCTGGAACTTCAAAACCACCTTGAAGCAGGTTCATGCCCACAACCACTCTCCTTTGCTTTTCCAGAGCTAATGTTCAATTCTCCACTGCCTTTTGTGCTTCTGGGATCTTGAACAGATTCTGTGATTTGCCTCACATCTGAATATAAACCATCCCCTCCCCCATAAAAATCTTTAATGCCAAGAGGAATTAACACAGCTGATTACACTGAGCACTAAGGATTGGTTAGCTTTGGTTAGATGGGAAAGAACCCGTTGTAATGAACTTGGACAAAAGGAATCCCACTGTAATATTAACAGTATGATACAGATATACATCCTATATCCAATAATACTGAAGCAATAACCCCAAAATCCTATTGAGAGAGTTATGCTTTGAACTGCTAATAAAATACCAGTCACTTGAGAGTGTTACGGTATGTGGAATCCACTTTATCCTATATTTTTATGCCATCTCTTGGAGTTCTGTATCAAAGACACTCTTAATCTAGAATGCTAAGATTAACTAATGATACCAAAAAAAACCTTCACAGCCTTCTGATCATTATTTATGTAGTTACTTAGATTTCTGGGAATGCTAATGCAAATTCTGAGTATAAAAAATAATTTATTGGGAAGCGGATGTGGCTCAGCAGTTGATCACCTGCTTCCTACATGGGAGGCCTGGGTTTTGTTCCGGGTGCCTCCTAAAGAAAAACACAAAAACCAAACAAAAAGCAAACAAACGAAAAAACCAACTCAGGGGAGCTGATGTGACTCAGTGGTTGAGCACTGGCTTTCCACATAAGAGGTCCCGGGTTCAATCCCTGGCCATGGTACCTAAAGTAATAATAATAATAATAAATAATAATAATAATTTATTACCTGTAAAATCTATCCCACCAAGGGGCAGGCTATCCATCCCAATGGATGGATTATGCAGGTGTGGGGACTGAAAGCAGTCTCCATATGTTGACCACTAGTATAATGTCAACCATGAAAACAAGGTTAGATTTGATCCGTGGCATCCTGTGTTCTCTTATCCACACATATATACTTATTATCTACTTCTTTCATGAACCCTCAATGCTAAAACCAGAAAGTCAGGTGATTCTCCTTGCCAACTTATGTCATTAATAGGATCAGGGTTTATCTCCTTCATTGTTAAGCTTTTTTTTCAATTATAGTAGATATTTGGTGTATTTTCACATGAGGTTAACAAATTAATTAATATATTCATTTCTTCAACAAATATGTATTAATTTGTCTGTGTAACAGACACTGCCCCCTAGGCATAAGGGAGAGAACAGTAAAGAAGACAAAGTCTCTGCCCTATGGAATCCTTCATTGTAATGAGGGTGAGAGGCATTAAACAAATAAACCAATAAATGTAATTCCAAGTTGTGTCAAGTGTCATGAAAGTAAAGCAAGATATATGGCTATAGAATTGTAGGGGTGGGGACAATTTTAGTGAGAAACCAAGGTGAGTACAGGTGGAAAGTAGACGACATGGGGCTAACAAGGTGGGCAAGGCCATGAGGAGTCTGAATTTTATTTTAAGTGTGTTGAAAAGCCATTGAAGGATTTGGGGCAGAAGAATGACATCACCTCACTTAAGTTTTAAAAGCATCACTCTCCTTGCTGCATGGAAAATAGAATGCAAGCAGCAAGAGTGAGAGCAGTTGTCGCCACTTAGGAGGCTATTGCAATTGTGCAGGCAAAGTCTGAAGGTGGCTTGGATTGTGGGGGTGGTGACTGAGATTACAAATGCTTGGATTCAGTATATATTTTTAAGGTAATGCCAGTAGGCGATGCTAGTGGATTAGACATGGGGTAAGGAAAAAAAAAAGGAATCAAGGTTGACTTTGGTCTGAGAACTGTGTAAGTGGCCTCATCACTTCAGCCAGCTCTTCCCAGGTGACTTTGTCCCATATCCCTTGGTCCACAGCCTTTCTCCTGCGTACGGGCTCAATGCGGAGCACTCAGTTATAAATGACAACCCCCGCCTCCTTTTGCAGGGGTCACTCTGAGCTGCTCTGAACAGTTGCCTTCCCCCTCAACTGGAATAACCAGGCCTGTCACTAGATGGACCAAGGCAGAAATCAATCTTGGGATGGTTCCCGCATATCAGACGGAGTCATCCATAAACCTTCAAAGATATTGCTTTTTGGTATGAAAACTCAAGTAATTTCTCATTCTGGAATTTTTTTTCTCCATGGAACAGTCTTCCTCCATCTCTTCACCAAACTCCCATTCATCTTTCAGGACCTGACACAATTTTCACCTCTTGCCCTTCACC
Organism: Tolypeutes matacus; assembly: GCA_026826555.1. Classification (NCBI taxonomy): domain Eukaryota; kingdom Metazoa; phylum Chordata; class Mammalia; order Cingulata; family Chlamyphoridae; genus Tolypeutes; species Tolypeutes matacus. Next base: position 59,257,419 of record JAKSZT010054030.1, on the reverse strand, counting down.
ACCACCACGACCTCAAACTAGGTTACACATGCACAACACACACCGCAAAATATACTATAGGGGTTGTGAAGTGCATTTGTTAAGAACAGGGGCTGGAAAACTTTTTCTATAAAGGGCCACCAAGGTAGTAAATACTTTAGGCATTGTGAGTCATAAGTGGTCTGTCACATATTCTACTCTGTTTTTATTCAACCCTTTAGAAATGTAAAAGCCATTCTTCGTTCACTGGCCATACAAAAGCAGGCTTGGATTTGGCCTGCAGTATGTAGTTCGCCAAACCCTGGTTAAGAGTATGGTCTATAGACTGTCGGGGTTTGGACCACAGCTCTGCCACTAATTAGCTACAGGGCCCTACACAAGTCATTCAACCTCTCGGCCTCAGTTCTGTTGGGAGACAATTCTCCATGGTTCTCTCTCATTTCTGCACATCTTAAAGAAGAGGCACTGACTGTCTTTGTTCCAGGCTGTCTTTTCAAGAATGTTTGTAGAGAGAACAGCCTTGGGAGAGCCAAACAGTGTTTTCCCCTGGAATAAAGAGCACATAAAGATATTATCTCCCTCTGGGGAAAACAGCAAATTTGCGTGTGGTCCATCATAAAAGATTCAGGTTCCCTAAGCTCGAGGTTTCAAAGTTGGGACACAAAGCCAACGTGCACACGATATCTACCTAGAAATCGATGCACACGTGAAGTCCATGCTGCCTGCTGAGCCATAAGTAATAAAGTCCTTGGTTTCTGAGCCAGGAGTCTCATGTCATCTGCCAGCATCCACTTAACTTGTTAGCTTACAAGCAAGGTAAAATCTCAGACTCATCACAGTCCTTGACATTTCCTCATATGTAAAATGGGACTAATAATAGCACCTACATCATAGGGTTGTAGTGAAGATTAAATACTTTAATATATTAAAATTAGCACTTAGAATAGTATCTGGAAATATATATATAAAAAAAAAAGAAAGAAAGAAAAGGAAGAGAAAAATTCCAGTTTAAAAAAAAAAAGGTTATCTCAGAAAAAAAAAGTTAATTTCTCTTCTAATTCAGATTACAATCACAAATGAATTATATGTAACATAAACATTAGATTGTAAAATTAACAATAAAAAATATCTCATATAAAATAAAAAATAAAAAAAAGAATAGTATCTGGCACATAGCCAAGCATGATATGTTACAGATATTATTAATAGAATAACTCTCTGTACTTGTCCTTCATAGCAAAGTATCACTATTCTAAATCATATACTTATTTTTGTAATTTTATTTGTCTTAGCCCTCACTAAACTATAGAGTCCATGAGGGCAAAAGGCACCTAGTTAGCACTCAAAATATTTATTGACTGAAATAACAGAATGTCTCCTAACTTTCTTTCAAAATTAATTTGCACCATAGTACAGATTGCTGACTTGGTTTTCAGCCATGTCCAGTCAACTGCTTACATAAGGTTTTTTCCCCATCCTGTTTTAATTTCAAATAACTATTTCTTGTTCTCCATTTGCTTCTCTTTCAGAGTAGACTATAATGTTTTGTGGGTATGATATCATCTCGATCAGTTCTGAACGATGGCATTTTCTGGTTTCTTAAAGTAACTGTTTCCTTGGGAGTTACTCTACTTGTTTAGTTCTTCATGCTATTAGAGATGTCTGATGATTCCTAGTTATCCATTTGAGTTTATAAGTGAGAAGCAATAGTAGCTAGTGTACTAAAATCTCTATGTCCTTAGCAGTGGATGTACTGGCTGATTGCCAAGCTCTGGTAAGTGGACGAAATGTACAGCCAGAATTGCCTTTCATGTTTGGGGGAACTTGCTTTCAGAATGTAGACTCGTGGCCATTTTGGTGGCTAGAACCTGAAATGCTGCCCTTTCTGTCTCTGGTCCCAAGGCCCCACCTCCCCCACTTCCCCTGGCAGGAACACCCATATATTCCTCTGTTTATTGAAAGCAAGGTTGTCTCTAGCTATAGCTTAGAAAGAAGGAATGCCCATCTGGGCACTCTCTGGACCTGATCAGCTCCAGTAATCTTGGAGTTAATGACTCCACTATCTGCCCCCCACAGCCTCCTCATCTATTTCCCATTCCCCCAACCTCCTCCCCAGCCCTGCTCCTGAAGATTCTTGTCTTGAGATTTTTTTTTGAAGGCTGTTTTGAGAAAACTTACTTTTATACTTCTTTTTAGGACCTTTGCTTTTGTCAAAGATCCAGTCCCATCTGCTTTATGTCTTCCAGAAATCCCTCATTGTTTCTAGTGCATTGCTGGCAACTTGCATGTTGCTGCAGATCTTACTCTTAAACTACATGGGATTTGGAGAAGAAGCAGAGGTAAACGTGTGTACTAGATCAGTCAACCATCTTGAATCAGATGGCTCTGATTCATTTAAAAATGCTAAAATCTCTCTACCTTGATTTAAAAAACACTTACCTTAGCCTTTTTAAATAGTTGATTAAATGAACCTTAAATAATTCCTCATTTCTACTCAATCTCAATTCAAAACAATCAGGCAGTCCATTGAAAGTGTTATTGCCAAGATCATCAAGGACCTTCTTGCTACTAAATCCAATGGATACATTTAAATCCATATCTTTCTGGATTCCTCTGCAGCATTTGACATTGTAACCATCATTACTTACTAATTTCTCAGTTTTTCTGATAACAAACATTCCAGATTCTTCCTGCTACCTTCCCAGTAGTACTTTCTCATCTGCTCTCATCTTCTTCCTTGTGGTTCTAAACTTTCTCCTTTTTTTAAAATTCAGTTCACTCCCTGAGTTATTTTACCCACTCAAAGGCTCCAATGTTCTTTATATGCTTTTTATACTCTCATGTAAGTATCTTTATCTTGTTCTTGAACACATCAGACCACTAGGTGAATATCCCACTGGCATCTCAAATTCAACTCATTCAAAACTGAACTTCTCACCTTTTCTGTTAAACCTATTTTGTCTGGTTTCTTATTTCATGGAATAGTCCACCATTCTCCCAGTTGCCAAGGCCAGAAACCTGTGTGACATCCTCAACTTCATTCCTCATTCCCTATAACACATCATCAACACAACACATTTACCCCTTAATATTTTGTAAATCCTCCTGCTTTCTTCCGTTTCCACTGTGTTGAGCATTGTTGGTTCCATACTCAGGCATCTATTACATCTTCCTTAGTCCCAACATCACCCAGTTCAGATACCTGCCTTTCCCCCATGCAATCCCATGCATCAGGGGAAACAGACTCCAATCCCTGATCTAGGATCAGCTAGAAATAATTTTGTTGTCTGGGCAGTGATCAGTTTAAGAACTGGTGTGGAATGTATTTTGGCCAATAAGACCCAGGGAGAGAGGTTTGCAGAGAATTCTGATTTGCAGGAAACTTCTGTTTTCTGAGAATGCTTCCTGAATTGACTATCTCTCTTCCTCAGGACATTTCATGTGTGGAAATGGGATTTGAAATTGCTGCAGTAATTTTGCTGCCAAACCCTGAGAATAAAGTAATATAATAAAGAAAGGCAAGGCCAAGAGAATTTCAGGAAATTAAAGGTAGAGCCACTAGAATACGTTAGTGCATTAGTGCTTGCCTCTCCAGCCTGTCGTCACCGCTAGGAGTACACCAATGATACAAATGCACAAAATTCTAGTCTAGAAAGCAACCTAAATATTCCTACAAGAGTATGAAACTAGCAAGATGAATAGGTAATACAATACCAGTCTAAACAGGCCAATTCAACTTAATAAATATAAGATGAGAAAAAAATTTAATTGAATTACTCTAAACTTACTGGATAATTGAACTGTCTTTCAGTGTGTGTCTTTGTCAAAGTTGGTTAAAATGAAAAAATAAATAAATAAATATATATATATATATATATGTATCCAGTACATTTAATTGAGAAATCTATGTATTTATTCATCTGTGTTTACTTTTTAGTTTTTAATTGTTTATATTTTCAATTATTAAATGTACAAAATAAAATTTAAAATAAAGAAACAAACAAACAAAAAAAAGTTGGGTAAAATTATATTTATTTTGTAATTTATCTCCAGAAGCAGATTAAGAATTGCTTGGTCTTTTTTTCTTGTGATCAAACAAACCTCTATTGTATAAAAGTGGGTCACTGAAGATCAACAAATACCTAACTATGGTTTAAATAATAAACAATTTCATCTTTATCTTCATGTGAGTTTGTAATGACTTGTGCAAAGCAATAAAAACCTGAATAACAGGTTCTTGTGGATATCAAGTTTCCAAAGCTGGACAGAGGGAGAATAATTTAGGATAGAATTTAGTTTTGGACAAAATCCTGGACCAAAAGATTGAAAAGACACAGTTTGGGTACTTGCACAAGTGTCCCGGGATTAGAAGTGATTGAATTTGTCAATTCTTTATTAAAAAGTACAAAGTAAACCTGTACGAGCTGTTTCTAAAGCTAATCTTTGTATCAATTCTACATATATATAATTATCTAACAGGTATAGAGTCTATACCAGTAGACTAGAGTCCTCATTGACTTTAGTACTGCATTCATAATTGGATTCTAGAAGACTGCATTTAGCCTGTGCTGATAGTCATATAAAATGAGAATGTGAAATACAGAAGCAGATGAGGCAGGGGGTACACTGCCTTCTGTAACAATTTAGAAAGTCACATATGCATCCTTCATAATGTTGAATTTAAATATATACATAAAAGTATGCAAACAAGAGACCTTTAAGTACCTCTCCTGATGTGGAGAAAATGAAGAAAGTGAAGTAGCTGGCAACCATCCAGAAGATACTCAGCTATTCACATTCAAGGACATTATCCCTTCTTTAAATTCCTATCAAAAGAAAAAAGTTTGCATTGTTCATGCCATATTGTTTTTAACTATTAGTCCAGTTGTTTAGAAAGGTCTCCCCATGCAAATATTCTCGCTGCCCTGATTTTGTGATAATCAGGGTAGGCTAAACATTCACTATATTAGAAACCATGCATGTGTCCCCAGACCTAGTTTTTCTCTTTATGCCTGGTTTTTAGACTGCTGGTGATAAACTAAGCCTGATTTATTATATGACCATCCTGTATGGGAAATGACTGTAATTCTAGGTATCTTTGGTCAACCTTGGGAGATATAGCAGGGGGATGGGTGTGGCTCAAATGGTTGGGTGTCCGTCTCCCATATGGAGGGACCTCCCGGTAAAAATTAAAAAAAGAAAACTATAGAAGGCGCACGGGTGAGCCTCCCAGGCCCTGCGGGCAGGTGCACTGTCAGGCCCTGCAAGCCACACAGCAAGATGATGACGTAACAGGAGAGTGCCACAAGGGAGAGCCAAGATGAGATGCGCCGAAAAACCAGGAACTAAGGTGGGCAGGCAGTAGGACGCATCTCTCCCACATCAGAGATTTTGAAGATCGAATCCCAGTGAAGATAGGAGGAGAAGGGTGAGAAGAGAGGGCAGGAAACAGACAAAGAGACTTGCCCAGTGAATGGACCAAAAATAGCAAAAACGGGGGGGGGACAGGGGTAAAAATGGATAAAAGTAAATAAATAAATAAATCCTTAAAAAAAAGGTTCTCTCCCTTTTTCGCCTAATAAGTTTTATAATCATATGCAGTATTTACATGCCACATGCAATTTTAGAACACTATCTTAATAATTTTCAGTGTCTTCTTTGGAATATAGAGAGTACATTTGATGGATAAATATTTATTGAGAATCTACTATTTGCAAAGCATTGGATGGGACTCTCCCAAGTAAAAAGAGGTATCAAACAAGACAGACATGTCTGCTGCATTCACGGCCCCATGAGCCACTTTCCTGAAAAATTTCTTGATCTTATCAGGAATCATCATAATTAGGAATGAAACTGAGACTTAAAAATTATATAGGGGAAATGGATGTGGCTCAAGTGATTGGACTCCTGTCTACCATATAGGGGGTTCAGGGTTCAATTCCCAGGGCCTCCTGGTGAAAGGCAAGCTGGTCTGTGTGGCAAGCTGGCCCACATGGAGTGCTGGCACATGTGGAGTGCTAGCGCGCATAGGAGCGCTGGTGCAGCAAGATGACGCAACAAAAAGAGACATAGAGGAGAGACAATAAGAGATATAGCAGACCAGGGAACTGAGGTGGTGCAAGAGATTGAGTGCCTGTCTCCCACTCCAGAAGGTCCCAGGATCGGTTCCTGGTGACACCTAGAGAGAAGATAAGCAGACACAGAAAAACACACAGCGAATGGACACAGAGAGCAGACAGTGAGCACAAAAACAACGGGGGGGAGGGGATAAATAAATCTTTAAAAAAATTATATAGGACCTATAATGGTACAGTTGTTATATAAATTATATGTATAGAATCAGGACAATAAGTTTTCCCACTCTATTAGAGACAAGATGTAATAAAGCAGTGTTTTGAAGGTTTGAATCACTTGTTCCTCACACTAAAAATTCCAAAGTATTTAAAGATGAAGTTCATACTTTTTCCTTTATTTTGAGCCAATGCACACGAATGTACTGGGACTTAGTTAAAAGATGGATCCCTGAAATATTACATGTGTAACTCTTGTTTTTATAGGCCCCACCAGCTTGTGGAAGGGCAATGAAGGGACTGGAGTGACAATACAAAGGGCAATTAAACTAACCTTTGACTCTGAACAACTTTATTACTCTGTGGCCTTAGGTAATTTACTTAATCTTCTCTAAACCTATTTCCTCACCTGTAAAATAAGCCCTTATGAACTAAGGATATTCAGCAGACTCACAGAGGTAGAGTCTGGAAGATAGGTTACCAGGAGATAGAAAGGGAGAATCTATGATAAGGTGGTTGGGGGAGGTTTGGCACTGGACAGGGCTGATGGGGTGCAGCAATGTGAGTGGGGTCAACAATGCTGGAGTGGGAGTGTCAGTGGGGTTGGGGGGTTGGACTATCCACAGAGCTAGGGGGAGGGCTGGAGGAAGGAACAGGTGAACCCTGGGGAGGTAGAGGACTGTGGTTGAGAATACAGTTGTGGGAGTGTTCTTTTGGCAACTATGGTAGGGGTGGGTCATTGGTGCAGGGTGTCGGTGGTGGAGGATTTGTGGGGAAAGGTAAACCTGGGGCATACCTCTGTGGAATATGAATGTGTTCATGTAGTCATAGTATGTTATCTCAGTGGGTGGAGACCAACACAATAACCAACAAAATATTAAACTCCCAACCTGGATAGAGGGACAAGAATCCCGAGTACATAGGCAGTGCCCGATAAAAGAAAACAGACCAATATGCCAAGTGCTCAATATTAATGCTTGTACTTATGAACCTTACTTTTGAAAAATTATAAAATCTACCACTGCAAGCAAAACAGTTCCTTCCATCAGCCCCATAAGATCTAAGCCCCCTCTCAATCTAAAGCAGAGTAGGCATCACCATTCCAAAATCTTCAAGATTGAGGAATGAACAAACATAAGAAGGGAATGCAACCATGGACCAAAGTAGACTTATTATTATTGTAGTAACGGAAGAAATTGTAACACTGATATAAAGATAGTGGTTCTAGAGGTTCTGAGCGGAAGGGGAGGGAAGACATAGGGCATTGATAAGGCATTGGAATTGTTCTGCATAATCTTGCAATGACAGATACAGGCCATTATACATTTTGTCAAAACCTATAAAATTGTACGGTGCAGAGTGTAAACCATAATGTAAACTATAGACATGGTTAGTGGCAATACTTCAATATTTGTTCATCAGTTGTAACAAATGTACCACACTAATGAAAGATGTTATTAATAGGGGAAATATGAGGGGGAGGGGATGGGGTATATGGGAATCCCCTATATACATATATATTTTTAAAAATATATTATTTTTAAAGATTTATTTATTATTTATTTACTTTTATTCATTTTACCGCACCCCCCCCCCGTTTTTGCTGTTTCTGTGTCCATTCACTGGGCAATTCTCTGTGTCCATTTCCTGCCCTCTATTTTCATCCTTCTCCTCCTGCCTTCACCAGGAGATTTGATCCTGGGAACCTCCGATGTGGGAGAGATGCGTCCTACTGCCTGCACCAGCTTAGTTCCTGGTTTTTCGGTGGGTCTTGTCTTGGCTCGGCTATCCCTTGTGTCACTCTCCTGTTAGGTCATCATCTTACTGCATGGCTCGGTGGGCCGTGACGGCGCACCCACTCACGGGGCCTGGCAGTGCACCCACACGCGGGGCCTGGGGGCTCACCCATGCACAGGGCCTGGGGGGCTCACCTGCTTACAGGGCCTGATAGTGCACCTGCACATGGGGCCTGGATGCGCACTTGCTCACAGGGCCTGGAGGCCCACGTGCCTTCTATATTTTTCTTTATTTTTACTGGGAGGTCCCAGGTATCGAACCCAGGTCCCTCCATATAGGAGATGAACACCCAACCATTTGAGCCACATCTGCCCTCTCCCCTATATTTTTGATGTAACTTTTCTGTAATCTAAAACTTCTTTAAAAATAAAGTTAAAAAGGGAGCAGATGTGGCTCAAATGGTTGAGTGCCCACCTCCCACATGGGAGGTCCTGGGTTCAGTTCCTGGTGCCTCTTGAAAAAAATGAAAAACAAACAACAAGCAAAACAAATGAAAAAAAACCAACTCAGGGAAGCTAATGTGGCTCAGTAGGTGAGCATTGGCTTCCACATACGAAGTCCTGGGTTCAATCCCCAGCCCTGGTAAGCTTAAAAACTAAAACTAAAATAAATAAATAAATAAATAAATAAAGTTTTAAAAAAAAGAGTAAAAAGAGTATAAGGGGGGGAAGCGGCTGTGGCTCGATCAGTGGGGTTCCCGTTTGCCATGTGGGGGGCCCCGGGTTCGGTTCCCGGGGCCTCCTGGTGGGGGCGGGCCCACCCGCGCGGCGTGGTTGGCTGACCCGGCGAGCACAGGCAGCAGGGGGGGGATAGATGAATAAATAAATAAAATCTTTAAAAAAAAAAAAAAATTAAAAAAAAAAAAATAAAGAGTATAAGGGGAAGCAGTTGTGGCTTAGGCTGCTGGGAGCCCGCCTACCACATGGGAGGTCCCGGGTTCGGTTCCCGGTGCCTCCTAAAGAAGATAAGCAAAACAGCAAGCCGATGTGATGGGCTGGCACAGTGAGCTGACACAATGAGATGACACAACAAGGAGACACAAGGAGGAAACACAATGAGAGACACAACAAGCAGGGAGCGCAGGTGGCTGAAGCGATTGGGTGCCTCCCTCCCACAGGTTCAGTTCCTGGTGCCTCCTAAAAAAAAAAAGGAGACAAGCAGACACAGAGAGCACAGAACAAGCAGACACAGAGAGCACAGAACAAACAGACACAGAGAGCAGACAGCCACCAGCACAAACAATGAGGCGGGGGTAATAAGTAAATAAAATAAATCTTAAAAAAAAAAAGTATAGGGGAGCAGATGTAGCTCAAGTGGTTGAGCGCCTGCTTCCCACATACGAGGTCCTGAGTTCAATCCCCCATACCTCCTAAAAAAAAAAAAAGAGTATTAGGCCCTGCTATATACTGACTTATTTAAGAGTGAAATGATGACATCTAGAATTTGCTCTAAAATATTACAGAGGGGGGAAAAGGCATGTATTAAGTTGTCGGGGAACAACACATGAAACATGACTGGCCATAATTGTTGAAACTGGTAATTGGGTACACGGACACATTCTTTGTATGTGTTTGAAAGTTTCCATAATAAAAAGTTAACATAAATACAACTCTTAAAATAATAATAATAGAGGTTCTGGAGTCAGACGGGGTTTTAATTCTTGCTCTTGCTTGCAAGCTTTGTGAGCTTAGGCAAGCTGTGTGACTGTTCCAAATTTCAGTTTCCTTTGCTATAAAAGGAATAGAACAATAATGCCTGTCTAGGGGTTTTAAACGGTTTAAACTAAATGAAATAATCTATGTAGATCTCACAGCATGACGTCTAAGTGCCCAAGAAATGTCATTTTTCACTACTAACACCAAAATTCTTTTACAATTTTTTTGAGGCTTACGAGGTCCTTTTGTGAAGACTCTGACTGGAGAGACCCTATTTATCTGGGACTAGTGGTAGGATGTGAAGTGGACTGTGAAATACAGGGAGGTCTCTGACTCCCCAAATATAGAATAGACAACTTGGACAAGACAACAGTAGGTCCTTCCAGCTCTTAAATTTTACAACTCTCTGACTAGATGATCTTTAGGATTTCTTCCAGTTCTAATCTATAACTTCTACCACTTGCACAGTATTTATGGGAAAGAACCTTCTCTTTGTCTTCCATATATTTACCTCCAGCATCTTTTATAGCACCAGTCACATTTAGGTATTTGTTGAATAAATAAATTAGTGGAAAGAGTGATGCATATGATCTCCTTAAAGGTCCTTTGTTGTAGATGTCCAATAAGAAATTAAAGGAATCTGAAAATCGTTAATATTTTATGTTAGTTGTATCCATATTAATTATTTCAGCTTTAAGTAGCAATGACAGCTGACTACTAGTGACTGAAACAAGTAAACATTTTCCCCCAACAGGATATTTCAAAGCAAAAAGATAACAATTTGATGCCAGGGCTAGAGTCTCTGATTTTATTTTATTTTATTTTAGCCTTTTCCTCGTGATTAACATGTGGTTGCCATAGCTCCAGGGAAATAGGGAGCACGAGCACCACTTTTTCCTTTCATCAAGAAAGCAAAATACCTGAGTACCGTTGTGGCAACGGATGTAGGCCGATTTAAATCAGCACACACCACTCAGAACTGAGTGGGAGAGAATGTGGTCTACAGTGTGAACTGTGGTCTATGGTTGGTGGCAAGGCCCCAGGATGTGTAAGTCCATTGAGGGTGGTGGGCCACACTTGTGGGAGATGTTTGTGTGGGATGTGGTGGGAGGTGTGGGAGGTGGGCAACATGGGAATCCCGGTGGGTTACGTGTAATATTTTAGGTAATCTATGCACCTCTTAAAATATATTTATATATATATAAATAACATTTCGTAAGCAAATGCACATATATGCATATATATTTATATATTATTTTACAAATATTGGTATGTATTGTGAAAATTTTGATTTTTACCCACAATAAGAAATAAATAAATTTTAAAAAAGCAAAATATTTCCTGGAACTCCCTCTCCCAACAGACTTCATGGTGGGGCTAACTGCCCAGAACTGGGCCACAGGACCACCCTCAATTTACGGCTTAGACAAATCATGAGACTGGGAATATGATACCCTAATCTTGAACAAAGTTGAGGAAAAGGGGAAGAATGGATGATAACAAGTAGGAAACGGACCATGTCTGCCAAGCTGCTTCTATAATCTTGTGGAAACCGTCCACATGATTCCTCTGGCTCACTGTTTTCCTCTTTACTGCACCCCTTGCCATCAGGCACAGAGACTTTTTGTTCCACATAATGACCCAGCTAATATCCTAGTCTCGCAATTCTGGAAGCTCCTTCGCTGTAGTGACTGTCATCTGCCCTGAATTTCAACAGTCATAGAAATTCTACATACCAACATCCTGAATTCTGAGCTTTCTCCTCAGTGATATCGCCCTTATTTTCAACATGTTCTACTCCCATACTTTTAGGAAATCTTCTCTTTGCCTTCTTTGGATCTCAACTGTTGTGCATGCGTAAGTGCTAATCAGGTTTTCACTGGCAAGGTGATTTAGAGTAGGCCTAGGGCAGGAAGTGAGAGGTATTGTACAAGCCTTGGCGACATGCTGTGCTACACTATGATGGTTGAAGCCTATATGCTACTGGTGGCTACATCAGAGGTTGGAATAAGAGAGAAGCAGAAAGGATTTGAAAGCTATATATCGAGGACCAGAGGTTTGAATTTTGAAATGTTGTCCTATTCGCCAGCTAATTAACTAAGCCTGCCACAGTTTCATACGTGCTGGCAGGACACACAAGACTCCTAGGTCAGAGACAAAGGACTTTATTACTCACAGCAATGGCAATAGCCAGAGCGCCTGTGTTTTCTTGAACCAAGTCCCTGAGCCCCAATTCCCGCACGGAAACGTGAAGATTAATTCTTAGCAATAAGTTGGATTACAGGCGAGGACTCTGAGCTTAAGGAGCTTGCATTTTTTATAATGCATAGTAAATATGCCTACCTTTGCTCCAAAGAGAGATGTTATCTCTCTCTTTTAAAGCTGTTCACTTAATAAAACACAGAATTCCCAAGGTTTTAGCCCTGGAATGAGAATCTCCAGAAAGCAAAAAGAAATTGACCAAGAGCCTCAACTCCCTTTGCCCTCGATCCCCCTTTCCCATTGGATTTCTCACTCTGCTTCCCACTATCACAACCACCGTGTTCCCAGGAACTTGTTCCTTCCCTTCAAAGTTCTGGCTTAAATGCTTTCTAAAAGCTTCTCCTTTGGCTCTTCTGATCATAGCTGAGACAAGCTGCCATTAAAAAACAAAAACAAAAAAAAACTGCAAACAGTCAAGGAAAAATGTTGAAAAGGAGGAGCAAGTGGGGGCGGGGGGGGAGAAGAAGAAGAGCAACTAAGGCAAATGGGTGAAGCACAAAAGACAGGCCAACTTGTAAAAATTACACTTTGTTCCTAACATAGTTAATTTCCTCTGAGGGTCACGGAATTCCCACCCGATCCCTTTGTTCCTCGAAACAGCAACAGTCTAGTCCAAGGATTAATACAATATTGCTAGAGTTCCTCGGTTCTCATGCCTGCCTGTCTTTACAGTCTGGGCAACTCGTTTCTATATAAATATCTGATTCCTTTCCCCAGTTAAGGCCAAGACTGCATTTCTAAACATACTGTACACCTGGTGCCCTATCTTATCATGTTGCTTAATATTCATGCAGTTAATTCAACAAGTATTTATTAGGTGCCTACTATGTGCTAGGCTCTAGGCACTGGAGATATAACTATGAACAAAACACACAGGAATACTTTTCTTATTGACTATTTTATGTCATAAATGAGAAAATACCTGAGTGCTATGAACATAGCAATGATAAGCATTGTTTTGGAACTTTTTGTTCAGTTATTTATGTGTGTGTATATGTGCATGTGCATACTTGAGTAACAATGTAAATAATATATTTCTTACTATGAATGGAGGTTTAAAGGTTGGAAAATCAGTGAAATATGGAATGCAGGACAGGTGTCAGGTTGAAATACTAAAAGTTAGGGTGGCCAGGGAAGAGTTCCCTGAGAAGATAATTTAGGAAAATCCTGAAGGAGGTTAGGAAGTGAGTCATGTGGTTACCTGGGGAAAAGCCACCCAAGCAGCGGGAAGAGCAAGTGCAAATGTACTGGGGTAGGAGCATGTCTGGCATGATGAAGGAATGGCAACGAGGAAATTGTGGCTGGAGCAGGATGACCCAGGAGAAGGACATTAAGAAGTTGGACAGGTACTTGGGAGCTAGATCATGTTGAGCTGTGAAAACCCCTGTAAGGATATTGGACTTAACTAAGTAAGATGGGGAATCACTTGAGAAGTTTGAAAAAGAATAGTGACCCCAATCTGGCTTAAATTTTTAAAGGTTCTCTTATGTTTTTAAAGGTCCACTGCTGTTTTGGGGAATAAAGTTTATCTGTGTAAGAAGGGACAGGTGGAGAAAAGAACAACTTCCATCTTCATATCAAGTACAAAAACAGAGTCTCCACCATGTAGTTGAGTCTTGGTCATACTGCTAGTTAAAAGCAATTTTAGGCCCCTACCTGAGTGGGAATATAGTGAAAATGGCTTTTTCTGTGTTGACTTTGACTTATGAGAGAAGATGGCAACTCATTCTGGAAATATTAACAAAACATCCTTCTGGGATAATTTGACATGGAGCTAATAATCTGACATGGGGATTTAAAACCACATACTATGTCGCTCCAGATTGTGGCCAGGGTTCAAATCCAAGGAGAGCCATTGCATTAAATATTCAAAATCTCATCCCAGAACAGGCCAGATTATCTGTAACACATTATCTTAGCACATTGTAGAGCTGCTTTTCTTAAGAATCATAAGAAACTTAACCTATTTATTTGGGAAATATTATTGAGGGCACTGTGTACTTCATCATTCTGTCTCATAAGGATCTGTGAAAAAATACTTTCAGGTCTTAGTAGCAGGACAACCAATGCCATTTCTGGGCAACTGGTTTGTTTTTAATTAATGCACTCTGAGTCTTATAACCAAGTATATGTTCCTCTTTGTTCTGTAATCCACTTCTTACAGTTTTATTACATCCATTTTTGTTAATTAATCTTACCCTAGTTTTATCTTATTTTCAACCATTTTTCCCTTTACTCAATTTCACCATCTTTTGCCCTCCTCTCCTTGATTCTATTATAGTGTAGGTATTTTGCAAGTAGTCTCATATTCTCTTCTGAAATGGGGCAGAGAAAAAATAAATATATCATTTTCTGAAATATGAATTCCCTTTTTGTCTTTACTTTTCAGCTTTGTATTTTTTTGCTCTTTTTTTAACTTCTTTGATTGAATATGTGCTTATTTTCTCTTTCTTAGAGTTGGAAATCACTACTACATGGCTTTGGTGACATTTCATAAGTTGGTATTTAGTGTTTTTAGTGTTCATATGTTCTAAATAATATGTAATTATATATTTAATTTGCCCTTTGTCCCAATAATTATTTAAGACTGTATTTTCTATTAGAGAAGTTGTGCATTTATAAAATGCTTATGCATAAAATACAGAATTCCTGTACACTACCCCCCCATCAACATCCTGCATTGGTGTGTAACATTTGTTACAACTGATGATAGCAGTTCTTTTTATAATTGCACTATTTTTTAGTAGCAATTACCTTTGTTACAAATTCTGAAAATTTTAAATTAATTAAATAATAAATTATCACCTATCATTTATATTAGGTGTGTTTTCCCATACACCACCTTATTATTACCACCTTGTATTAGTATCATACATTTATCATAATTCATGAAAGAACATTCTTATATTTGTACTATTGACTATAGTCCATTATCCACAATATAGCATTCACTGTGTTGTACAGTCTTATGTTTATATTTAATTTTTATCCTAGTATATACATCCTAAAGCTGCCTCTTTTAACCACATTCCTCTAGACAGGTCAGTGATATTGATTACATTCACAATAGTGTGCTACCATCTCCACCATCCATTTCAAAACCTTTACCACCAGCCCAAATAGAAAACCCATACAAGATAAGTATTAAGACTGTCTTTTAAATGTCTAAATGATTGAGATTTTAAATGTCTAAATGATTGATATTGTTAATATGAATGTGTAGACTTTATTGTTGTTGACGGGACAGTGGGCAGGTAAAATAGTGTGTTAATCAGTAGTAATAGTGGGTGAAACAAAGGCTTTATGCCAAAAAGGACATGAGGCAAGAACTAGAAAACTTCTGCATTCTTCATAGTATTAGGTTACAGATGGGGAATACTTCAGCAGGATGAGCATGTGGGCTTTCTGATTCACAGCGAGCTGTGACTTGAGTCAGCTCTTATCTGCTAATCTAAGTATATCACAGCTAACTAAAGATGCCAGAAAATGAGACTTCCTCTTTAGCCAATGAACTGAAAATTCTTAAACCTATTTTGTCTCTTTTTTATCAAGGCATTACTGGAGTTGACAAAGCAAGGCAAAAACTGTGGTAAATAAAATGTAGTTAGTGAAGTTGCCTTGTGGCTAAAAAGGATTTACACATTTCCTTTCACAATTTATAAGATCACAGTGCTTAACCCACCGGCTTAAATGAGGCAACTGGATTTTGTATAAAGAGATGTTTGGAATCACGTGGCCAGGAATGGAACGCCAAAGCATCTAGTAAAAGCTGTATGACCTGGGGGCGGATGTGGCTCAAATGGTTGGGCGTCCGTCTGCCATATGGAGGGACCTGGGTTCGATCCCTGGGATCTCCCGGTAAAATTAAAAAAAAAAAAAAATTAATTAATTAATAATAAAAAATTAAAAAAAAAAAAAGCTGTATGATCTTATACACAGTCTCATTTCCCTATCTGTAAAACATCTACTTCAGGGTTGTTGTGAGACTTGACTGAAATAACATATACAAAAGTGCCTGGCAGCATCACACTAATGTAAAATGCCAATAATAGGGAAAACTGCGTGTGAGGGCAGGGTATCTGGGACCTGTACTTCATGCATGACTATTCTGTAAACCTACAACTGCTCTAATAATTTTAAAAAATATTTTAAAGTGTCTGGCAAATAGTAGGTGCCCATCATCTTTGACCCACTTCAGGAGTTACTTATTTCGTTAGAAATCAAAGTAGGGTACTAAGGGCATTTAAGAATTTTAAGTATGAAAATTACCACAAGAGCAGGGGAAAAAAAGACTTCTTAAATACTGAAAAGAAAAAGAATTACTAAAATAAAAAGAGCAAAGAAAGTACAACACATAGAGAAATACCTTTGTATTAGACAGGTAAATAAGGTATATATCTGCTCCTTTGTACAAAAAGAAATATAAGAATAAAGCAGAAACTAAAGAGATTGGTTACTTATTCGATGGGAAGGAACAGAGAGGAAAGGAAGAGAGGATGGGAGAGGGAAAGTGACACTTACCTGAGTATACTTTTTATAAAGTTCAGACTTTTAGAAATATGTTAATGTTTCACATGATAGCTAGATGGATAGAAAGACACATAGATAGATGATAGGTGTATAGACATGAGAGAGAGAGAGAAACAAACAACAAAGATGGAAAAAGAAAATATAATAAAGCACAAATGAATGTGTTTTAAATGAACTCACACTAACTGATGTTGGAAAAAGAGAAGCAACCCAAGTAACTTTTGAACATAATATGTTGATATGTTGTCTAGGTGCTCTCAAGCTAAAGACAAAAAGACCTGTAAATAAACATAGTACTCTAATTAATAGGCTTATTTCTTACAGCAGTATAGGTTAGCAATTCCGATGCAACTTTATCTGAATTCTTTTATTTATTTATTATTTATTTATTTATTTATTTATTTATTTATTTATTTATTTATTTATTTATTTTTCCAGGTGTTTTCACATTTTATCAGCTACACTATAGACTCCAGAGCTGCCTC
The DNA here is from genome assembly GCA_026826555.1 of Tolypeutes matacus. NCBI lineage: Eukaryota > Metazoa > Chordata > Mammalia > Cingulata > Chlamyphoridae > Tolypeutes > Tolypeutes matacus. The sequence continues at coordinate 59,240,421 of JAKSZT010054030.1, read as the reverse complement.
ATGCCCTCCCTTTCCCCTTCCTCCCACCATAGGGTCAGGCCTTCTCAGGAGCCCCTGCCTTTGCTGCCTGGGCCCGCTGGAACTCCTGCTGTGGCTGAGCAAGCGTCCCCTCTGTCGCTCTGACTGACGCTCAAGGCCGGGGAGCTGGGATTCGTATCGTTTAATTTCAGCTGTAATATAGTCCAGCCTCCTCCCCACTGTGGCTTGGGCCTCCCCCAGCTCCTGTTTGACCAAAACCGGACCCAGGAGTTTAAAGACCACGTTAGATCCACCCAGCAGGGCCAATTCCTCCTTCACGATATTATTTTGTTAGTCGTGCCTCAAGCTTCTGCCGCCCTGACATGGACTTACTCAAGTCCTTCTGTAGCTGCTGCTATTTTCCACTTCTCCCTGTAGTTTCTTCTGTATCAGCTCAGCCACGGCGGGGTCGAAGGCTGGAGGGGAGCAGGAGAGGGGCGCTGGGTCTCGCTCGCCGAAAGGTACCCCAGCTCCCCTTGCTGTCCTGGCCAGAGGAAACCACAGCACTGTTGACAGGCAGCCCCCCGGGAAATCGCAGCCTCTCGGATAGGGACTCCACCCGGACCCTGGGGCAGGAGGTGAAGGGGTGAGGAGGTGAGGGAGAAACGAGACCCCCAAGCTCCTCAGCCAAAATCTGAATTCTTTTAAAACTGAACAAATAACTAAATATATTGTAGATAATGGGGCCCAGGTATTTCATTATCAGAGAAGTAGAAATAGAAAGGCTAGAACCATAGAAGGCACAAAGTGAAGGGCTCCTTTTTTCTGAGAGGCTGCCACTGGCATGCCAGATTTGTGACTCCTGTCAAAAGTTGGCCTGGTTCTATCCTGGCAGACTAACCATCTTGGAACTCTGACACCCGCCTCAGACTACTGGTGTTGCCTCATCCCTGTTGACATCTTTTCAGGTTAAGGTGTTGTTTCAGTTCAAGCAACCAAAAGAGGTCACAGAAACGAAAATGTGTCATGTGTTTGGTTTTCTGGACAATTTACAGTCTAACAATTGTACACCTCCCCCCCCCCAAATCTACTCAAACAACAGGTTGATATTCAAGGCATTCAATGGACCTTGCATACTCTATCATCTACAGGCATTTGGTATTATTGAGCATTGAAGTGGCCCCCATAAAAATCAATTCAAAAAGATTTCTAACTGCCTTCCTCACCTCCTCCTGGCCCACATACTTTACTAAGGCAGTTTGGTCGTTGAATGTGGCTGTCCCCAGAAAGAGATCATCTCTCGGCTGCTTCCTGGGTAATAACTAGAATGAACAGTTTGGCAATTTCTTAAATAGCCAAACATACACTTGCCATAGGACCCAGCAATCCCATTCTTAGGTACTTATCCTAGAAGTTCTGAAAATTTACATTCACACAAAAACTTGTATATGAACTTTTACAACAGCTCTACCCATAATCACCCAAAACTGGAAACAATCCAAATGCTCTCTAATTGGTGGTTGAATAAATAAGCTATGGCACATCCATACAATGGAATATGATAATATGAAGTATAGATTAGATTTACCAATCTGTACCAATATGGGTTTACCTATATAGATTACTGATAAACACAACAACTTGGATGAATCTCAAAGGCATTATGCTGAGTGAAAGCAGTCAGTCTCACAAGGTTACATACTGTATATTTCCATTTATATGACATTCTTTTTTTTTTTAAAGATTTTTATTTATTTATTCATTTATTCCCCCTTTGCTGCCTGTGCTCGCTGGGTCAGCCAACCACGCCGTGCAGGCGGGCCTGCCCTCACCAGGAGGCCCTGGGAACCGAACCCGGGGCCTCCCATATGGTAAACGGGAGCCCCACTGATTGAGCCACAGCCGCTTCCCTATATGACATTCTTGAAGAGACAAAGCTACAGGGACAAAGTATAGGTAAGTAGTTATCAAGATTTAGAGATGGGAAGAGTGTGTGACTATAATGGAGTATTATGAGAGAGTATTGGGGAAGCTGGAACTATCCTGTACCCTGACTGAGCTGGAGGTTACATGAATCTCTATATCTATTAAAATCCATAGACTGTATGCCAAAGAAAAGTCAATTTTGCTGTATGTCAATTAAAAAAGTAAAACAATTTTAAAGGTGGGGAAAATAATAGTCTTTAAAATGTCAAGTCATAAAAGGAAAAAAAAAAAGGCTGGGGAAATGTTCCAGATTAAAGGACCCTAAAGTGAAAAGACAATTAAATGCAAAACCTGATCCTAGACTGGATCCTATACTGGAAGGGAAAAAAAATGCTATGATGTCCTTTATATTAATAGATAGAACAAATATCCCTATGGCTTTAGTTTTAAGCTTACTCAAAATCTGGAAAAACTAACTAGTCATCTTAGGTTCTGTTCATTTGATTCTATTCTATATCAATTAATTAAAAGATTCAATTAAGCATTATTGAGTGCCTATTATATAAAAGGCAATATACTTGATGGAGATACAGCATCAGCAATTTCTCTTTTCCTTTGACGAACCCAACTTTTCCAGCTCTATCTGCCAAACCATTTATCCATTCTTTAATAGCACTTGCTGCCATAGACACAATAAGATTTTGGATGGCTTTTAGGTATTAATTGCTAGTTTTCTAAAAAGTTGTCTGAGATTATTTTTCTAGGAAAGTCACTCATTCACAAAATTGCAAGCTGTCTGGATTTATGGACATTTTCTCAAGTCATCTCATTATAAAGAATTTTCAAGTTGGAAAATTCTTCCTCCCAAGATATGTGTAGCCTGTTAAAAGTAACAGCAAACTCCAATGCTAAGTGGCCTTTTTTTTTTTTTTTTAATTTCCTTGCAACTGTTTGTATTGATTTTTTAAAAAGATTTATTTATTTCTCCCATCCCACCTGCCATTGCTTTTGCACTTGCTGTCTGTTCTCTGTATCCATTTGCTGTGTGTTCTTGTGTCTGCTTGTCTTCTCTTTAGGCAGCACCAGGAACTGATCCTGGGACCTTCCAGAGTGGGAGAGAGGTGCTCAATCTTTTGCACCACCTCAGCTCCCTAGTCTGCTGCATCTCTTATTGTCTCTCCTTTGTCTCTTGCTGCGCCACCTCAGCTCCCTAGTCTGCTGCATCTCTTATTGTCTCTTATTGTCTCTTGCTGCGCCAGCTCTCTACACAGGCCAACACTCCTGCGTGGGCCAGAACTCCTGTGCAGACCAGCATTCCACGTGGGACAGCTCTCCGCGTGGGCCAGCTTGCCACATGGGCCAGCTTGCCTTCACCAGGAGGCCCCAGGAATCAAACCCTGGACCTCCTAGATGGTAGATGGGGCCCCAGTTGCTTGAGACACATCAGCTTCCCCCAACTGGCTTTTAATAAGGAATTTGACTCACTGATCATCAATTGATCAGGACTCCAGCTTCAGTCCTCTGTCATTTCCTTGGCTCTGCCTTTTCCCTGATAACCAAGGCAGGTTATTAAAGGGTAACAGAGGAGAAGACAAGCCACAACATGTCAAACTGCATGCGCAGCAGACAACATGGCTGCAAGACCTCGCTGGGACCTTGAGTGTAAACTTGAGGTCCCAGTATCTCTCTCTGGGACCTCCCCTTGGCCCCGGATATTCCAAACAGTCCTCACCATTGACCCCACCATTGGTGGGGTAACCAATAACAGTTGGGGCCCATCCCCTTATCATTAAGAAGGGGGAGGAATAATTAAAAGTTTAAAAAGATAATCACATGAGGCAGAGCTTGTTTTCTTTGCCTAGAGGAGCCCACACCAAATCTTGGTGTATTTCTTTCTTTCCCACTTCTCAGCAAGCTCTGTTCTTTCCCCCATTTCCCAAATAATTTTTTTTTATCGCCTAACTAAACTGGTGTGTTCATAAATTCTTTTATTTTTATTTATTTTTATTTTTTAAAGATTTTATTTATTTATTCATTTATCCCCCCCTTGCTGCTTGTGCTCGCTGGGTCAGCTAACCACGCCGTGTGGGCGGGCCTGCCCCCACCAGGTTCCCGGGGCCTCCCATATGGTAAACGGGAGCCCTACTGATTGAGCCACAGCCGCTTCCCCATAAATTCTTTTAGGCATCATAGTCAAGAACCTAGAGGAATCCAATGCTTCTCTGTCTTAAATGTCATTTGTCCTTGGATTGCCTTCTGTCTTTGTGGCAATGTCTGCCAACAGCAATCAGGGCTGTATGTTGCTGTAATCATATCCAGAGAAAGGGAAATGTTATCTCTAAACCAAAATATTAAACAAAATCCCAAACCTCACTGGTTGTACGCGTTAGGTCTTGTACCCATTACTGAATCAATCAATCCCTGCCAAACATTACCCATGGTCAAAAGGGAAGAGTAGATATTCTGGATATGTTCTCCTGTGTGTTCTTCTCTATTGGTTATAGAGCACTTTCCCTACTTAATAACAATTAGCTACCATTTATTTTATACAAATTGCTTACTGCCTCTTCACTTCTCTGGGGACCTCCTTATGGCCTCAAGAGCCAAGAAATGCTTGCTTTAGGGAAGGCTGCTCAACCCTGATATTATCAGTTGGGTGGTGAGTTCCCAGGACACTGTGCAACATATAAGCAAGCCTCAGAAGCAGCTCTGAGTCTGGCTACCCATTAAGAGCAAAGTAACAGGCAGCGACCTTTCAGGGGACCCATTCCCCAATACACATTTGTTATGTCACTTACTATTCTCATCCAGCTTATATATTTTACAGATGGGAAAACGAAACCCTGAGGGGTAATTTGCCCAAATTTACACAGCTAATAAATGGCAGTGCAAGATTCAAACCTGCTAGGGTTTGTGACACTAAATCTCAAGTTATAGATCACTGCTTCTTCCACACAGTGGCAGCCACAGATAACAGCAGTCTTGGAATTGAACTTCTGGAGTTCAGTGAAGGCACCTTGGCCGATATGTTACCTCAGAGCCCTGAATCATCCCTTACGCAACCTCCCTAGGTAATGAGAACTTTGCACAGTTTTAAAGTGCTGTAGAAACACGACGGGGAAGCGGGAACATCCTTTAGGATTTAGTTTAGGGAGACAGGCCAAGCCAGTGCAAGGCCGGGGCCCCGCGGCGGGGACCTAATCGCCCCGACTAGGCCGCACCCGGCACGGAGGGGCGTCGGCATCGCCTCCCGGATTCAGGAAGCGGAAGCAGAAGGCGCCACGGGGGTGCAGGGGCGGGGCCGGGACGCGGCGGCGGGGACCGCGACTCGTCGCCATGGGAACGCGGGGGGCAGAGTCGGCCCCCACAGAAGCGCGACCTTTGACCTGCAGTTGAGGCTACGTCAGAGGCGGCAGCAGAAGCCGCCGCCGCAGTGGGAAGTGAGGCGGCGGCGGGGCGGGCGGTCAGGGCTGCGGCACCGCGGTGGCCGACGATGGAGGTAATTCCGTGAGGGGCGCGCGGGGCTGGGGTCTAGGACCTGGCGACCTGTGGCCGCGCGCGTAGCCGTGCCTTTCCTGCGATTTCGAGCGTGGAAGTGGGCCCCGTGTGAGGAGCCCGCAGCCTCTCCCTCCTCGCCGCGAAGTCCCACGCTGCCCTTCCGCCAACCTCCCACCTTCCCGAAGCAATGTCACTTGAGTACCTGTGCCCGTTCTGTCCTGTTATGCACGACTTGCCACAGCTACTGCCCCTCACTTCCTAATTCTGTTCGCGGAAGGGATTTTCCTCCGCTTGATTCCACGGAAAGGGGTTTATCTATAAAGGTTCCACGCAGTTCCTTTGGGATTGGTATAAGAGTTATTCTGACCACCTGGGTTTGTTTTGTTTTGCAGGATCCTGTTCAAGATCGGGTGGCTTCACCAGCCACCCCTGGAACTGGGAAATCTAAGGTGAAGAGAATGCTTGACTAGCAGACTCCCTGAAGAGTGGAAGGGTGATGAATTGGAAAACTTTGCCCTGGGGAGAGCGGGTGACCTACTTAAAAGAAATATTTTTTTTCTGAAGGCTTTCAGTGTTAATTTACAAAATCTCCTACTTTTTTTTGTTGTTGTTGTTAAGTTTCCTGGTACAGAAAAAGTTAGCTATTTGTTTATTTCCTGTCCCTGGGTCAGTAGTGGTCAGAGATCCTGCAATTTTTCAAACATTAAAAAAATCAGACTGATTTATAGGGTTTTATATAGTGATGCAGTGGTATAGGGTAGGAGTCACGGGACTCCATTCTTAGTTGGCCTCTGTACCATCAGTCGCTTTGGCCAAGATACTTGATCTTTCTCAGTTCCTAAACTGTGAAAAGAGAGCATTGAATTAGATAATTTTTATGAACCCATAGGATGTTAAATATTCAGTGTTCTAAACATGATAGTAGGTAAGGTTTATTGCATGATACTAAATTTCGGGCACTTACCTAAGCACTCTGTTACTTAATTTAAGCTTCATGATAACTCTGATTTAGGTACTATTGTTATACCCGTTTTTCAGATGAGAAAACTGAGACCACAGGGCTAAATAATTTTCTCAAGTGTTAAGGCCTGATTTTTAGTTAAAGCCAAAATGCAACTTGATTCATCTTGTTGCTGTAGCTATGCTTGAATTTTCATGTGGCCAAATATTTCTTTCACCTTTGAATAGAGTGAAATAATTTATAACTCTAAAGAACTTTAAGTAGCATTAGTCCCAACCCCCTGATTGTACCATTAAAGAAATCAAAACTCATAAAGTTTCTTAACAAATGATAGCTGTTTTTATAAAAGAAGACCATTGTGATTATTTTTTACATTTCATAGTAGCTGCTTAATTAATAGTTATTGAATTGAAATTGTATTTGCTTATTTTTAAATAATGTGGAATAAAGTGTGTTTGGTTTGCAGGAAAACTTATTCAGTAGAATATTTTTAGGCAGACATTGTGTTTCCTTTTTGTGGTATAGTAGAAATATAATAAGTTAGTAACATCACTACATTTTTCAGCTGGAAACATTGCCCAAGGAAGATCTCATCAAGTTTGCCAAGAAACAGATGATGCTAATACAGAAAGCTAAATCAAGGTGTACAGGTATTTGGTTAAAAATATTCATCTTGACCACAATCTTCATTTATTCATGATTTAAAATATTAGTTAATAGTACATTGACCTGTTTTGTTTTCCCTTGATTCCAAATACAATCTTAGATGATGTGGTGGAATGTGTTATTTAAAAATTCTAGCCATCTTGCCTTTGATTTTTTTTTTTTTATCGCAGTGCTTTAAACTGCAGTTATCTTTGGGTTTTTAAATGGGAGAAGAAACAATTTGTTGAAGTTAAGCATTTTTTTTTCCTTCATGTGGATTGTAGATTCTTCTGAGTAAAGTTTTTTTCCTCTGGAGTTGTCATTTGAAATCTTAGAAACATAAGGTTGTAAATTCAAAGAAGTAAAAAGAGGTGTCAAGTAATAAAAAATTTCCATTCCTGGAACTGTGAAGTATATTTACTTCCTGAAGTTGATTGATTCCTTATTGTTTCCTTTTCCTTTTATCTCAAAAGGAAAAAGATTTTAGTATCATTTTTTAAAATATAGTTGTTTAAGTGGGCAATTTCTTGAATTTCCAATAATTTATAAATATTAACTGCCCAATTAAAATCAAGACTTGTTTCTTAGTAGAAATGGTCAAATTGTATTTTGGGAGGTTGGAGGTTGGATCAGCTTATGATAAAAAGAGTGATTTATTTTGAAAGATGTCTAGGTTCCAGGCCCAGGCTTGAGTTGATAAAATATGCAGATTAATATTTGTGCTTATATGGGGTTAGTTGTTGTTTTCAGATTATACAGAAAGAAATATTTGGAGATGAAATGACATGAGATCTTGAATTTGCTTCCAAATTATCTGGATGGGTGAAAAAAGAGGGGAAGGAGGAAATGAGTACCAGTATGGATGAAACAAGGCATGTAATAATTGCCAAAGCCAGATGATAGGTTCATAGAGAGACATCATTCTATTCTCTTTACTTTTCTCTACATTTGAGGTTTTCCATAATAAAAAAGAGTGTTACTAGATGGGTGAAGTTAATACTTTCTCAGAGTATCAGCCTCTTAAATCTGTTCTAACTTATAGTGATTTTTTTTTTTTTTCAGATAGTACTTAACACTTTAGCCAGGAATTATTTTCTTCATTTCTGAACTGTGTTTTTTTTTTTTAATAATTGTTTAGAATTGGAGAAAGAAATTGAAGAACTCAAATCAAAACCTGTTGCTGGAGGAACTGATGATATTATTAAGGTAATAAAATTGCTGTGGATATTTATTTATTTTTTAATTTACTTGAATTTCCTTGAAGGTTGTCAGCCTGTTAGAGTTTCCATCTGCCTTTCGATCCCTGTTCTACCACTTACTCTCTGGTCTGGGTTAAGGTTTTTTTCCTCTGGTTAACTGTAAAAAGAGAGTGTTAAATGAGTCCCTTCCTGTTCTAAAATGAATATTCTGTCTTCTCTCCTTACCACACACTAATTTTGAGTATTGTGTCTCAGTCCTGCTCTTCTCCCTCTTCTTCCAAATACCTAGTAACTCTCAGACTTTGATGATTATTTTGGGGCTGGTAATCTTCTCTAAATCTCGTCTCTTGTCATGGCTATTCACCCACATCTCACAGTTGTATTTCTAGCTGCGTAGGGGGAAAAGCATCTTCACGTGTTTCTCTTGCCATCCCCTCAAACTCAACATGATCAAATCCCCACCACTCATCTCATTGTCCCCTTGCCCTCAATTCCCTGGTTTTGTCAGTGGTACCACTGTTTTTCATGTCTTTCAAGTTTAGAGACACTTTTAACTTCTCTACTTACTTTATCCTTTATATGTGTCACTGGAGACCTATTGTTTCTTCAGAGTGTCACTTCAATTTATCTTATTTTGCTCCATTTCTTTGGCTCTATGTTAAAGAATGTCATACTTGACTTATTTTAATAACCTCCTAATTAGGCTCTGTTTCTCTTTTTAATCTTACATACTCCTGCCTAGTCACTAAATACAGAAGATGCTGGTTTATCTGTGTATTCCCTGTTTAAGAACCTGAATTGCTTATTCTTATTTCCATTCCCTTGATGCTAACTAAAATGCTTTTTCATTCCCCCACTTGGCCTAAGCTTCCTTAAATTTCCTTTTGTTTTTTAAAACCCTGCAATAACTATTTCCATGGTTTTTTCATAATATTTATATTTTGAATCTTGCTGACTTTCTTTGATTACGTTTTCTAATTTTCTCACCTTGTGAGCAATGGACTATTGAGGAACTCCCAGGAAATTACTACAGGAGGTCTCTAAATTCATATGCATATCACACAATCATTTTGTTCTCTATTTAGCTACAACAATATATGTAGTTTGAATGATATGCACAAATGCCATTTGTATTCATAATGTACTGATTTATTTAAATTTTGCTGAATTCATAATATGTTTATTTGGTCATTAATTAGTATTAGTTAATACATTAATAATATTAATATTAATTAATATTACTAATAGTAATTAGTAATCGCAAAAGTACAACTTTATGGGAGTTAAGTATACTGACTTTGGAGTCAGACTGCCTGATTTAAATCTTCAAATCCTTGCTCTGCCACTTACAAGCTATGTGACCTTGGCTAAGTTTCTTAACTTTTTCTCCATGACTCAGTTCCTTTATCTACAAAGTGGAGATAATAATAATAATACCTGCTTCTCTGAGGGTTGTTGTGAGGCTTAAATGAGTTAATACATGTATATCACTTGGAACTGGGTTTGTAACATAAGTGCTCAAAGATTGTCAATTATTATTATCTTGTGTTATTTGTATGGGGTTATTTTATACACACACACACTAAAAGGGGTCTTGGTATTTGAAAAGATTGGGAACCACAGGTGTTCTTTTCTAATTTTGCCCATAATAGTTTTTGAAAAAAATATTTTTTGACAATTGGATTTCACAAGAAGGACATCTAATTATCTACCCTCTATTTCCTCCTTTTCACAAATCAGTGTATTTTCCCATTCTGTCAAAACTACTAAAGAAGAGAAAAGGAAATTTCTCCAAGTTAATCAGCTTTATGTTTCAGGTTACTGAATTAATATTAAAGTATCCTGACTGCTCAAGTCTCAAAAAGTAAAGGTTTGGTAGACTTAAATGAGAATGAAATCTTTGGTTTCTAGTCCTAACAAGGAAATTACTTAGGGGAGTGAATGGAAGAGGTGTGCATCAGCTATTGAGCTGCTACAAATATGTTTTCTATTTTAGAAAAATCATATATTGCAATATAATAAAATGTTCTCTTCACCTTTGGAAAACTGAGAAGACTTTCTTACTAAGTTATATCTCTTCATTGGGAAAAGTACACTGGAAAAACCCACTGTAACTTTGATTACAAAATTTTATGTTCTCCATATACCATGTTTAAAATTTATGGCTTTACAAGTTTTAATAACTATTAAAATTTCCTGTAGTGCATTTAAATACAATCTGAAGTTTTATTGCAAGCCTAACAAATTTGATTTTTAAATAACAAATAAGAAACCATATTTCCCATATCAGAATTTGAAGTGCCTGATATTACAATGAATTTTTTTGGTGCTTTTACATGTGAGAGAACGGTGAAGATTATATATAAAATTATTGGAATTTCTAATACATATCAGAATTTTTACTCTTGTTATTTTCTCTTTTAAGATGAAATAAAATCTATATTTCCTAAGGAAAACTGTCCATCCTCTGTTTCTAATCTTTAAGGTATTTTATAGCTATTTTCAGCTAATGGCCTCTGTATATCTCTTCCAGTTAATTAAATTAGGCTTCCCCTGGTATTTTCTAGTATGAAGTTTATATTGCAATGATAAAACTAATTTAAAATTCATATTAACCAAAGTAATAATATGCACACAATTTTAAAATAATACCATTCCAAATAACTTATAATTTTAAGTAACATAGTTCTGTATTTCTATATATTGTACCTATACTGATATTCCTTGATTTATCAATTTTAAACATTTGTTGATTCCCGTAACAACAGATAAAAATTTATCTATCTTTCACCACCACTCCTACTTTCTAAATGGCCATGATATCAAATAATGTATCATTTACATTTTTTCCTGAGTACCTGCCTTCTGAAGCCTTCTGTCTTCATGTACTACTTTGGTCTTGTTGTTGTTTGTGTCTTCTGTACACTTCTCCTGGAACTGCCTCTTCCACAATCCAGTAAATTTTTAAACTGCTCTCCTATATTGGCCCTTCTATTAGCTAGGTCACACATCCCTCACTCACCTTGCTTAACTATCTTACTTGGTATAGCATATATTTATATAACTTTCTAAGAATGGATGTATGAGAGGTAAATTTTTATGTCTTCTTGTGTTTAAAAATGCCTTTATATGGGAGCTGATGTGGCTCAGTGGTTGAGCGCCAGCTTCCCACCTGTGAGGTCCAGGGTTCAATGCCCAGGCCCGGTATCTAAAAAAAAAAAAAAAAAAAATTAGCCTTTGGGAAGCGGCTGTGGCTCAATCAGTAGGGCTCCCGTTTACCGTATGGGAGGCCCCAGGTTCAGTTCCCCGGGGCCTCCTGGTGAAGGCAAGCCCGCCCGCACGGTGTGGTTAGCTGACCCAGCAAGCACAAGCAGCAAGGGGGGGATAAATGAATAAATAAATAAAATCTTTGGAAAAAAAAAAAAAAATGCCTTCATGCCCATATTTGATAGCTATAACTTGAAATAGGTAAAGTTTTCTGCCTCTGTTTTGTTTTGTTTTCTTTGAAAAAAAGTTTTGTTTTTTTAAAATCTCACTTAAGTTCAAAGGTAGGCAATTCTAGGGCTGGTTCTGTCTCATAAGGATGTCATTAGGACCCAGACTCTTTCCATCTTTGTGCTCTTTCATCAGCCTTTGGATTGTCCATACATGGAGATGACATGGCTGCTGCAGTTCTACACGTTATGAGTGGATATTAAAACATCCTTGGGAAGCGGCTGTGGCTCAATCAGTAGGGCTCCCGTTTACCATATGGGAGGCCCCGGGTTCGGTTCCCGGGGCCTCCTGGTGAAGGCAGGCCCGCCCGCACGGCGTGGTTGGCTGACCCAGCGAGCACAAGCAGCAAGGGGGGGATAAATGAATAAATAAATAAAATCTTTAAAAAAAATAAAAAATAAAAAAATAAAACATCCAGCCCGAGAAGAGGGACATTTTCTCCTTTGCATCCCTTTTTAATTGCAGTCTAACTGATTTTTGAAGGCATTGCTCCATTGTCTTAGTTTCCGGTGTTGCTGTTGAATAGTGTAATGTCATTGTTAGTTCTTTTCCTTTACATGTGATTTGCTTTTTCACTCTTGAAGCTTATAATCTTTATGTTTTAAAAAATTTACAATGATACACCTTTCAGTGGATGAATTTTCTTTGTGTCATAGTGCTTAGGATTCTGGGCAGTCTGTAGGCCTTTGTCCTTCAGTTCTTGTCAATTTCTTTGATAGTTTGATTCCATCCATTCTTTGTCCTTATGTGTTTGTGTAACAGAAAAAGAACTTCAGAAATTGGTAGTTCAGGACTGGTATGTGGCTGAGTGATACCAACAGGGATAGGCTGTTTCCATCTTTCCATACCACCGTCCTTAATGTTCATGGCCATAAGATGGCTGTCCATCTCTAGCCAGAGAGCTAAGTTCCCTTTAGAAAAAAAGATGCAAAAGAACAAAATGTGAAAAGGACTTTCTCCAGTGGTAGTGTTGCATAGGTGCCCTTTGCTGTGAGTGAACCAGGAAAATCAAGGTTTTTATGTTTGAGTTTTTATAGTGTCTAGAGAAGAGGTAGACAAAGGAGAAGGGGTTGATTACAAAGATTGAATGAGACAGTCTACAAACTAGACTCTGAACTTCTGGAATGTTCCTATAGAATTTATGTTTTTTTCCAGTTCTCCATTCTGTCTTTCTGAGAAATGTCATCGACTTTTTATTTTTCAACCATTATTTTGAAATTTCTGTTTTGGTGTTAAATATTTCATTTTGAAGAGCTGACCCTTCATATCTAAATTTTCTTTTTTCATAACATCTTATTATTTAAAGATTCAACATGTCCTATTATCTTTCTAAGGAAATAAATTCATGCTGTCTTAAAGTTTACTTCTATTAGTTACATGTTTAACTTTCTGGATCTGTGGTTTGGTGTCTGTCACTAAGTTTTTAAAAGTCTCACTCATTGTTACTTAAAACAATATTATTATTTATAATAATTATTTCTTCTGTTCTTCTCTCTCTTCCCCTTCTGATATTCCCATTATGTGTATGTTAAACCTTTGTTATTGTTTCATTCTTTTTCCTCTTTGCATTTCAGTTTTTGGGACAGTGGTTTGCCCTGTTACCTCAATTCTCTGATGGTTCTAAGAAGAAATTTTGGTTTCCAGTTTTTCAGCTTTTTTTGTTATTGTTATGATCACCAGAGTAATGACTTTCAAGGTCTTTACATCTCCAACTAGAAATCAGAAATACTCTATTTTTATCTCTAATTTATATGTAATTGTGTTATCTTTTCATTCATAATATTGTTTGTGGATTTCTTGATCAGTCTTGCTAAAGGTTGTCTATTTTGGTAGCTTTTCTCAAAAAAAAAACAAAACTGACTTTTGGCTTGTCAGTATTTTGTTACGTTAACTTTCTCTCCCATTCAATTTCTGCAGAGAACAAACCTGTCTGAGGGAGGAAGAAAATGGATTATTTTTGGCCTGTTCTTCTGACCACTCCCTATTCAAATTGTCCACCAATCCCCAATTGTTGAGCCCCATACATTACACCTGCCTCAACAATACCTGGTGCTTCCAATTCCTGAGCCTTTTGTTTTTCTGAAGAGTATTTGCCAGCTTCTCAAAGATATTTTCCTATGCAGACCCTTAGGTTATAGCTTTCCTCCTATTTCTAATTCCTCTAATTTCCGTCCACTTTCAGTTTTCCAAAATTTGTTGAAATCTCTCATATCCTGATGCCTTTTCTCTTTGTTCTTGTGAGTGTATAGTTGGTAAAATATTTTATTCTCATTTTAGAGTGGTTTGCAAAATGTTAAGAGATAGTTATGCAAGTAGTCAATCCACCATTTTAAATCTAAGGCAAACAAATGATCCTGTTTCAAAATAGGCATTGACTGAACGTCTAGATGCTGTTCTTCTGGAAAAAGCAGAGGCTGAACAACAGTGTCTTGCCCTGAAGAAGGAAAGTGTTAAAATGAAGCAAGAGGCTGAGGTAAGGAAACATATTTCTTTTTTTATTAACTTACATAAATAGCATAGTCATGGATTTTAGAATTAGACCTTAAAAAGTATCTGATCCAATTTTAACATTTTATGAATGAAGGAAACTGAGAAACTTGACATTTATAAAGAAAAATAGCTGAGATCACCCAATACACAGTCTTCATTATAGCTGTAACAATACTAATTTTATGAAAAAGTTATTAAGTAAATTGATTTCACAAATATTCTAAATACCATTATATATTCAGTTCTAAGATATTCAGTTTCATGTTTCTAGTTTCTCATTGTACTCTTGCCTGTTAGGGCAAGCTTACAGGCCATTTTTCTCTAAAATGTCTCTTATTAATTGATTCATGAGCTATTAGTTAAAGCCTTGTAACTTATCCAACTTAAGTAATTCATCACTTTTTAAAAGAAAATTAAATTCAGAGATTCCCTAGCTTTTAGTCATTACTCTTATCTGAGTAACATATTTTGTAGTGCTGTTTATTGTCATACTTAAGTTAGAGGCTTAGCAAAATTCTTGGAATCTCACGGTCATATTTATCTTTGTTCATTCCTGCTCATTTTCTTTTCTCTCTAGTTAGCCTTTTACTAATATTTTTCCTGATTGCAGGAGTTTCTTTTGTATTACTTAAATAATTTATGTTTGCTTATTTTTAATAGAATTCTGTATCTAAGATGGAAGATCTACACAAGGAGTTCAAACAATCACATAGAGACTATGTCAAAGAAATTGAAAATTTGAAAAATGAATTAATGTCAGTACATTCCAAACATAGTGAAGACAAAGCTAGCTTGGAAAAGGAACTGGAAGCAATGAGAAAACAATTAGAACTTTCAGAACAACTTAAATTTCAGAGTGGCCCTGAAGATGTTAAAAAACTGCAAGAAGAGATTCAGAAAATTAGGCCAGCCTTTGAAGAACAAATTTTATATCTGCAAAAGCAGTTAGAAGCTGCCGCTGAAGAAAAGAAGCAAGAAATGAATAATCTCCAAAAAGTCATTGAGGCTAATTCTCAGCATTACCAAAGAGATATTAATAGTTTGCAAGAAGAGCTTTTGCAGTTGAAAGCTACACACCAAGAAGAGGTGAAAGAATTGATGTGTCAAATTGAAATCTCTGCTAAAGAACATGAAACAGAAATAAGTAAGTTGAATCAGATACAGGAAAACCTAGTAAACCAGTGTGAGGCAAGTGAAAAGACTGTTCAGGAGAAATATGAATGTGAATTAGAAAACTCCAATGCAAACGAAGAAAATCAGATATGCTCTGTGTTCTTACAAGAAGATATTTTTGTGGAACAAGTGGTGAATGATAAAGTCAGACACTTAGAAGATACCTTAAAAGAACTGGAGTCTCAACATAGTATCTTAAAAGATGAAGTAACGTATATGAATAATCTTAAATTAAAACTTGAAATGGATGCCCAGCATATCAAGGATGAATTTTTTCACGAAAGGGAAGACTTAGAGTTTAAAATTAATGAACTATTACTTGCTAAAGAAGAACAAGGCTGTGTAATTGAAAAACTAAAATCTGAGCTAGAAGAGTCAAATAAACAATTTCGCTGTACTGTAGAACAACATAACAAAGAAATACAGAGTCTTAAGGAACGTTATCAAAAAGAAATATCAGAACTAAATGAGACACTTTTGTCAGATTCAGAAAAAGAAAAATTAACATTAATGTTTGAAATACAGGGTCTTAAGGAACATTGTGAAAACCTACAGCAAGAAAAACAGGAAGCCATCTTAAATTATGAGAGTTTGCGAGAGATCATGGAAATTTTACAAACAGAACTGGGGGAATCGGCGGGAAAAATAAGTCAAGAGTTGGAATCAATGAAGCAGCAGCAAGCATCTGATGTTCATGAACTGCAACAGAAGCTCCGAACTGCTTTTAATGAAAAAGATGCTCTTCTTGAAACTGTGAATCGTCTTCAGGGAGAAAAGGAGACATTGTTATCTAAACAAGAATTAGTACCAGGACTTGAACATACCTTAAAGATTCTTCGAGAAAAGAATGAAGAGTATTTAGTCAGTCTCCGTGATAGAGATAACGTGTTA
This sequence comes from Tolypeutes matacus, assembly GCA_026826555.1. NCBI lineage: Eukaryota > Metazoa > Chordata > Mammalia > Cingulata > Chlamyphoridae > Tolypeutes > Tolypeutes matacus. The sequence continues at coordinate 59,224,185 of JAKSZT010054030.1, read as the reverse complement.
AAAGAGTTAGAAGTGAAGATAAGTTCTCTTACTGAAGAAAAAGATGGTTTCATAAGGAAAATGAAAAACTTTCATGAAGAGATGGATAATCTCCATAAAAAATGTGAAAGGAAAGAAAGGTTGATTATAGAACTTAGGGAGAAAGTTGAGCATACCACCCAGTATAACAGTGAATTAGAACAAAGAGTAAATGAATTAACAACAGGACTAGAAGAGACTTTAAAAGAAAAGGATCAAAATGACCAACAGCTAGAAAAACTTATGTTTCAAATGGAAACTCTCTCCAAAGACCATGAGGTGATGTCATCGGAGGTGAAGTCTCTTTATGAAGAAAATAATAGACTACGTTCAGAAAAGAACCAATTGAGTAGGGATTTGGAAACTCTCCTGTCTCAAGAGGGGGATTTTAGCCTTAAAGAACAGATTACTGAAATAGAAAAGAAACTTCAGTTAACAATTGAAGAGCGAGATGATTTAAATAAAATGTTTGAAAATGAGCAAGTTCAGAAGTTATTTGTCAAAACTCAATTGCATGGTTTTCTTGAACAGATGGGGTCAAAGGTTTCAGAAGAAAATGAAGAAAAAGATATCGTAAATACCCTACAGGCTATAGGTGAATCCTTAGCAAAAATGAATGAGGAAAAGCACAGCTTAGTTTTTCAATATGAAGAAAAGGTGTTAGAATTAGAAAAAGAGATAAATTGCATTCAAGAAGAGAATGTAGTTCAATGTGAGGAACATAGGTCTTTACTAGGAGACTATGAGCGAGAGAAAGATCTCTTAAAAAAAGAATTAGAAGAAACTCTTTCAGAAAAAGAGGCCCTGCAGCTTGATCTTTTGGAAATGAAAAATGCTATTGAAAAATCAAGGCTTGAAAATCAGAATCTTTTAATTCAAATTGAGGAAGTATCTCAAAAATTACGTAGCAAAAATGAAATGCATACTGAAAAAGAAAAATCCTTCATAGAGGAACATGAAAACCTAGGGCCATTATTAGAACAAAAAGAATCTGAATTACAAGATGTGAGAGCAGAATTGGCATTATTAAAGGTACTGTTAATTTAAATTTTTTATTTGTTAAATTGACTGTTGCTAGTATAATGATTTGAATTCTTAGTTTTACTCAGCCTCTGGAAAATGTATATATTACCATATTTACGCTTTGAAGTCAGAAGTAAACTTTTAGTATTTGAGCTCATAGTATATTTCTGAAAAGTACATTGAGCATTTTCATGTTGTATATCCTTTTTATTTTTTTGATAATTTTTTTTTAGTTTTAGATCATTTTTAAATGTTCTTGGCCTTGAATGTTACTCTTTTTTATAGTAATTGCTATATTCATGATAAGGTCAGTATTACCTAGTCTTATCAAGCTTTAAAAGAAAAAAAGACTACTGAAATTGTTTTTTATATGAATTCTCTGGTATTGATTTTCTATTGTTTAACCTAATGGTCATGAGGAATGAAGTGAATTCTAATTTTTATCTATAAAATCTAGGATTCCTTAGAGAACTCACCTTCTGTGAAAAATGATCAATCCTCTTCAGTTAAAGACCTGGAAGAGAAAATAGGTAACTATGATTTTGTATATATTGTCACAATTATAATGTAATTAATTGGACAGATTCTTGTTAATATTAGAATAGATTGGGAAATACCCTAGTTGACTAACGAGTTATTAAAGATACAGTAAGTAGCTAATACCCCCATTTTCCCAATACCCCCATTCTTATGTGTCAGCCATCTGCTGCCTTCTCTTTCAAACTCTCACTTTCTATATAACCCAAACAAAGGACTAGTGTGATTCCATTTTTAAATGGTTTCATTATTGTTTTTGGATTTTTCATCCATACAACAAACTTTATTTTGAATGCCCAATTATTCTTTTTGACTTTGGTAATCCAAAGACGATTAAGGTATGGACTATGTCCTTGAAGAGCATTCTGCCTGGGAGGGGCTGAAATTTCAGTAGGTGTGTGCAGGGTACAGTGTGGCAGTACAGGAAAGCATAATTAACTGCCCTTTAAGTTAGGAAAATCCACCACAGAATAGGTTATGCCTGAGCTAGATCGTAAAGAATGAGAAATTTGACACTAAGAGGAAAGGTACTCTAGTAAGAGAATTATCAGGTGCTTTTTTTTTTTTTTTTTTTTTTTAACATCAATGCATCTGTGTCTGTGTTTAATGTGTGTATACATATACACATATGGACACATATATACACATGTTAATATATAACATAGAGGAGTGTGTGAGGGACTTCTGGAAAGATAAGAGTCCAGTTATAAAAGTATTGGTGTGGGGGGTGGATGTGGCTCAAATGGTTGGGCATCCATCTCCCATATGGAGGGACCTGGGTTCGATCCCTGGGACCTCCCAGTAAAAAAAAAAAAGTATTGGTGTGACTTTACCCTGTCCATTTATTCCTCAGAGTATATGGGATAGCTCTTTTATTACCATTCAAAAGATGGAGGAAACTGAGACTTCAAAGTGTTAATGTGCCCATGATTATTCAGCTTGTGCCCATTTAGATTGGGGGAGGAACGGAGCAGGTTGGAAGGAGTTCAGAATGACTCTCAGGCTTCTGAAATGGGTGGTTGGAATTTGTTTCTATATTCAAACAGGAAGAAAATGTATAATGTAAAGATTAAAGAGTACAAGTTTTGGGGTCAGGCAGAACTGAGTTTTAATCCTGACCACCCCCATCTGAATCAACTCTCTGTGGCATTGATAATACCTACATCATACTGCTTTTATGAAAGTTAAAACAAATGGAATATAAAGTACCAAGTCTGGTACCTAGTACTTTATATATTCAATAAATAGTAGCTTTAAAAATATTACTATTTGACAAGCTGCTATCAGACACTTTGCCTTGTATTTTACATTTACATATATATGTGGTTCTTAGAATAACCGTGCAAGATAGATAGGTATGCCCATTGTATAATTGAAGCTCAAAGAAGTTGGTTTTGGAGAGCAGAATTCAAACTCAAGTCTGTCTTCCATTAGAAGATGAAAAAGCGTTATTCCTTTTTGTCTCCTCTTTCTATTAGCACCTAGCCTAATGCCTATAGCATAGTTGATGTACCTGTAAGTTTGGATTAATTCATTCCCAAAGAAGGCTATTATCATTTTCTTTCAAGATTTTAAGAACTGAATAGATAACATTTATCTGCCAATGTACAGAACTGCCGCAAACAGAAAGCATACCATATAGCTTTCAATGTTTAAAAGTCTTCCCTTTTTCTTTCATACTGTATATCTAGTACTACTACTCTTAGGATTTGCCTGTTTGCTAATGTAGAATCAATTTTTAGGTAGTGTTGTGACTTCTAACACTTGTAAAATTCTGCCACAGATGAACTTATTAAGCCATTCCCCTAAGTGTTATAAAATAGTTTGTCATTAGACAATGCAGTTTTCTCCAGATTTAATTGTTTGCTGTTCTGTTATTAACTGCCCCAGATGTGATAAACCTTCACTAACAGACATGAATAATGCTGAAAGAATGCAGATAAGATTATGATGAGGGGGCAGATATGGCTCAAATGGTTGGGCGTCCGTCTCCCATATGGAGAGACCTGGGTTCGATCCTCGGGACCTCTCGGTAAAATTAAAAAAAAAAGATGATGATGAAAATTAGATCCTGATGTTTTACTTTTCAACTTAGTGACCCTGGCATAATTTTTAAAATTCTAACAACTGGAAGATAGAGTGATGAAGATGGGAAATTTGAGTCTAACAGCAAAATAGGTTTGTTTAATTTCTGTTTTTAAGGTAGAATTCTGTTGTGTTGGAAACGACAAATTAAATGAATGATAATGAAAGTTTTAAAACTGCAGGTAGGAAAGGAGTTTAATTTTAGTTGGCTTTTATTTGGCTTTCACATTCCAGATAGTTACAGATACAGATTTTGCAGATGCTCTCAGATTCTGATCTAAGGAGATAGAGAATTAATAATGGCATGATCAGAAGGTGTAGGCTAAAATTTATGTTGGCTTACCTAAATAAGGTATCATGAAATCTGTCATTAGCTTCACGTTGCCACAACTTGGTACACAGTAGGTATTTTACCAAATATTTTTTGAATGACTGAATACAAGTTAGGATAAAAGAAGAACATGGTTTTGCAATGGTATATTTTGTTAAACGTTGTCTATTAACAGTAAAGTTTCTTACTGCCTAAGAAGAAAACCCTTTCAATAAAATCTTTCAAAATCCGTTTCAGTAAATATCCATTTTTGGTTACAGAGGAATAGAATGAAAATATATCAAATCTTCTAATTCCTGACTTTGGGCAGATGCAATCCAAGGAGGAAAGCAAAGATGAGTCCATGTGAGATGAGGAACGAAAAGCATGTTAACAGCTAGTTTACCTAGATTTGGGATGGCAGTAGTAAATTTAGCTATTTTATTATATAACTGACTGAATAGGTTTTTTCATATTAAAAAAAAAAAACTTTAATATAATTTCAAACTTTCAGGACAGTTGCAAAAATAATACAAAATCCAACAGGTAACTCCAACATACGTCCCACCCAGATATCCAGATCCATGAATTTTTGACATTTTGCCCAATTTCCCATTTCATTCTGTCTATTCATCTATCTTTCAACCTAATTGTCTATATTTGTAATGCTTGAAAGTATGTTATATATATCATACACCTTGAACACTTAATACTTCCGTGTACATTTCCTAAGAACAAAGATATTCCCTTATCTAACCATCTTAAGTACAACGATCTAGCTCAACAAATTTAACATTGATATAAAGTTTTCAATCTAATACAATGATGTTTTCCATATGTCCCAATAATGTTTGGGGGCATTTTCCCTACCATCGTTAGATCTATTTCAGAATGATATGTTGCCTTTTCATGTTATTGTCTCTTCGATCTCTTTTATTTTTTTTAATTGTGGAAAAGTTTTCAACATGAATTTTCCCATTTCAACCACTTTCAAGTGTGCAATTCACTGGGATTAATCATACTCACAATGTTGTGCTACCCTCACTACCATTTATTACCAGAACTTTCCCATCACCCCAAATAGAAACCCTTCTCCCTCCTCCCCAACCCAGTAACCTATTCTCTACTTTCTTTCTCTATGAATTTGCATATTCTAGCTATTTCATATAAGTGGAGAATAATACACTATCTGTCCCTTTGTGTCTGATTTGTTTCACTCAACATATTTTCAGATTGATCTATGTAGTAGTATGTAACAGAACTTTATTCCTTTTTAGAGCTGAATGATACTCTATTTTATGTATATGCCACATTTTGTTTATCCATTCATCTGCTAATGCACCTTTGAGTTGATTCCACTTTTTGGCTGTTGTGAACAATGCCACTGTGAACACTGGTGTACAGATATCTGTTTGAGTCCCTGCTTTCAGTTATTTCAGACGTATACCTAGATTTGAAATTACTGGGTCATAGAGAGTTCTGTTTAACTTTTTGAGAACCTGCCAAACTGTTTTCCTATGCAGCTGTGCCATTTTTATATTTCTACCATTAGTGCACTAGGTTCCTATTTCTCTGTACCCTGACCAGCACATCTTACTTTACGTAATTTTTAATAATATCCATTCTAGTGGGTGTGAAATGGTATCTCATTGTGACTTTGATTTGCATTGCCCTGATGGCTGATGATATTGAGCATCTTTTCATGTGCTTTTTGGCCATTTGTGTATCTTTGGAGAAATGACTGTTCAAGTCCTTTGCCCATTATTATAATGAACCCTTTAGAATCCCTTCTTATTTCTTTCTGCACATATTTTTTGCTATATTTTCATTGTGGTTACCATGGGACTTAAATTTTATTTTATTTTATTTATTTTTGTATGTAATAAACTTTATTTTTAAAGAGGCTTTAGATTACAGAAAAGTTACATCAGAAGTATAAAGAATTCCCATGTACCCCCCATCTTCCCTTATTAATAACATCTTAAAATTTGTGGCACATTTGTTACAATTGATAAATATTGAAGCATTGCTACTAACCAAGGTCTATAGTTTACATTGTGGTTTATACTTAATTCCAATGCCCTAAAAATGCCGTACATTCCACCTATTATTCCCTCCCGTTCCCCTCAGAACGTCTGGTAACCACTATATTTATAACAGTGTTACAAGTTCTTCCATTACTACAATATTAATATGTTTACTTTGTTCATGGTTGCATTCCCCCATTATGTTTGTTCATTCCTCAACCTTGAGGATTTTGGGATGGTGATGCCTGCTATGCCTCAGGTTGAGAAGGGGGTTTAGATCTTATGGGGCAGATGGAAGGAACTGTTTGCTTACAGTTGTAGATACTCTCTGTTTTTGGGGATGGAGGTTGTCCATCATCATCATCTTGTTAGTTTCCTGGGCAAGTCAGATGATCCGGAGAGTAAGTGTTGCAACTCTGCTAAGATTCAGGGCTCAACTGACATATGAACAGACCAAAGATGTAAATCTATGAGACATATTTAACAGGTACAAGTGCTAAATATAAGCTCAAATAAAAGGGATAGAAAAATCATGTGTAGGGAAATTATAAATGAGTCTAACTCTGTTCCATTGGGGAAATAGTTTGTCATATCTTTCAAGTAAGGCCCACCAACAGGGTGCCAATTTCAAGAGGTTGTGTGCCTTACTTATAGTGTCTGGATGGCTCTAGAGCCCTCAGGAGCACCCCTATTTGAGGCTTTATGAGATTTGCCTGAGATATGCATAAGTGCAATCTCTGGAATGACCCCCTGACTCATTTTGAAATCATAGCTGTAAAAAACTCTTTTTTTTTTCCTTGATGTTTCCCCCTTTGGGTCAAGGTCTTTTTCCAAATGCATCGCTGGTTGGTGCTTGGTATTAATCCCTTGGTGCCAGAGAGGTTCATGCTGGGGAGTCATGTTCCACGCTGGGGAAAAGGTAGTACATTTATTTGCAGAACTTGACTTAGAGAGAGGCCACATTTGAATAACAAGAAGATTTTCAGGAGGTAACTCTTAGGCAATATTTATTATTAAGCTAAGTTTCAGTTTTACAAGAATAAGGTTCATTGTTACATACATTAATATTGAGGGCTTGACATATTAGTCTTTTCTTTTATTTGGCACTGCCTCTGTACTCGAGATTCTTGCCTCTCTATTTGAGAACGTAGCAGGACTCCCCAGAATGGGAGTTCGATATTTTGTTGTTTTATTGTGTGAGTCTCCACCCACTGAGATAACACCCTATGACATCGGACTTTAATTTTAACATTTTGAATTTAAAGCAGTCTCATTTGGTTTGATATCAGCTTAACTTCAATAACATGCACATACTATATTCCTCTACTCCTAGATGCCTCCACCTTTATGGAGTTCTTGTTGCAAATCACACATTTATACATTATAAATCCAAAACTATAGATTTACTATTATTTTTAATGCATTTGCATTTTAGATCCTATAGGAAGTAAAAATTGTGGTTACAAACCAAAACCAAAAATACTGGTGTTTATAATTACCCATGTTATTACCTTTACCCCAGAGATCTTTGTTTCTTCATGCTGCTTTGATCTTTTGTCTAGTGTCCTGTCAACCTGAAGAACTCCCTTTAGCATTTCTTATAGGGCCAATCTAGTAGTGACAAATATCCTCAGTTTTTGTTTATCTGGGAATGCCTTAATCTCTCCCTCTTTTTGTTTTCTTAACTTTTTATTTTGAAGTACTTTCAAACTTAAAGGACAACTCCAACATAATAACTATACCATCAGATACCCCAGATCCACCAGTTTTAATATTTTGCCACGTCATTATGTCCATTAATCTTTCAGTCCATCTATCTATCCATCTTTCTCAGTCTATTTATCAATGTATTTTCTGAACACTTGAATGTAGGTCATCTATATCATATTTTTTGAATAATTAACATTGCCATATACATTTCCTAAGAACAAAGATATTCACTTATGTAACCACCTTAAATGCAGTTATCAAGTTCAAGAAATTTAATAATGATGTAAAGCTTATAGTCTATATTACAGTTTTTTCATAGGCCCCACAAATATCATTTTCAGCCTTCTCTATTATTAGATGCTGTCCAGAATCACATATTGCATTTAATTGTCATTGTCTCTTTAGTTGTTCATTCTTTTTAGCATGACTCCATCTCATTTATTATTTTTTTATTTTTTATTTTTTAAACAATTATTGAAGTATTCATACATGAACATACATAAACTATAAGTGTTCAGTAAACTTCATGAACTTACAAAACAAACATGCACAACATCATGCAGGGCTCCCACACATCACCCCACCACAAGCACCCCACATTGCTGTGAAACATCTGTTAACAAATCATGAAAGAACATCATCAAAGTATTACTACTAACTATAGTCTGTATCTTCCTCCTCTATACCATTTTTTTAAAGGATTTATTTATTTATTTATTTATTTACTTTTATCCATCCCCCCCATCTCCCTGTTTTTGCTGTTTCTGTGTCCATTCGCTGGGCAACTCTCTCTGTCCGTTTCCTGCTCTTTCTAATCATCCTTTTCTTCCTGTCTTCACTGGTGTTTGATCCTTGGAACCTCTGATGTGGGAGAGAGGCGTCCTACCGCCTGTGCCACCTTAGTTCCTGGTTTTTCGGTGCGTCTCGTCTTGGCTCTCCTTGTGTCACTTTCCTGTACGTCGTCATTTTGCTGCATGGCTCGTGGGGCCTGGTGGCTCACCTGTGCACAGGACCTGGTGGCCCATGTGCGTTCTATATTTTTCTTTTTTTCTTTTTACCAGGAGGTCCCGGGGATTGAACCAAGTTCCCTCCATAAGGGAGATGGACGCCCAACCACCCGAGCCACATCCATCCCACTGCTGTATTTCTTAAGGTTGACCAAAGATACCCAAAGTTCCCATACAGGATGGTCATATAATAAATCAGGCTTAGTTTATCATCGGCATTCTAAAAACCAGTCCTAGGGATCAAAACTAGTTCTGGGGACACATGTGTGGTTTCTAATATAGTGAATATTTAGCCTACCCTGATTATCACAAAATCAGAACAGTGAGCATATTCACAGTAGTTCATTTTTAAAACAGCATAAATTTTCCCATCTCAACTACTCTTAAGCATTCAGTGGGATTACTCATATTTGTATACTGTTGCAGTACTTTCACCACCTTCCACTACCAAAACTTTTCTATCTACCCAAAGAGAAACCCTGCTTCCATTATGCATTAACTCTCCATTCTCCTTGACCTCTGTATTAGTCAGCCAAAGGGGTGCTGATGCAAAATACCAGAAATTGGGTTGTTTTTATATAAAGGGTATTTATTTGAGGTAGAAGCTTAACAGTTATCAGGCCATGAAGTTTAAGTTACTTCCCTCACCAAAGTCTATTGCCATGTGTTGGAGCAAGGTTCCTGCAAGCGTTCAGCCTCCTCCTTCCTCCTAAGGCTCCATGGTCCCAGTTCCTTCAGGCTTTGTCTGTCTCCCTGGGACTCGATTCTTTCTGGGCTCTGCTGGTCTGTTCTCTCCACATGGTCAGCCGTACTATCAAGCTCTTTTCCCGAGGCCTCTGCTGTGTCTGTGAAGCCCTTTCTTTTCCTCTGTGTTTTTCTCCTGTGTGTTCACTTCCCAGGGTTCCAGTAGCAAAAAACTCTTAACTCTCTCCAATGCCCTGTAGTTTTCTCTGTGAGTCCCCGCACACCAAATGGGCAGAACGCAACGTCCTACTGACTTGGCCCAATCAAAACTGTAATCATAATTTAATCAAGTGAAAGTGAAACCTCTGAATCCAGTACAATCTAATATGCTCAGGGAATGGGAAGCGGCTGTGGCTCAATCAGTGGGGCTCCCGTTTACCATATGGGAGGCCCCGGGTTCAGTTCCTGGGGCCTCCTGGTGAGGGCAAGCCCGCCTGCACGGTGTGGTCGGCTGACCCGGCGAGCACAGGCAGCAAGGGGGGGGATAAATGAATAAATAAATAAAATCTTACAAAAAAAAAAAAAAAAATGCTCAGGGAAACAGACCACTTCACAAACACAATCCAATATCTATTTTTGGAATTCATAAACAATATCAAACTGCTACAACCTCCCATCCCACTCTTGGCAACCTGTACTCTTAAATTCTGTCTCTGTGAGTTTGCGTATTCTCCAATATTCTCTGTGTAGTTACCATGACGCTTAAATTTAACATCCTGAATCTGTAACACTCTAATTTGATTAGAGACCAATTTAACTTCAGTGTTATATAAAAATATGTTTGTATATTGCTCCATTCCCCCCCCAATGTATTTCTTATTGCAATGACATGTTTATACATGTCCAAAAACCACTGTTTTTTCCATTACTTTTTATGAATTTGCCTTTTAGATCCTATAAGAAGTAAATGGTGTAGTTACACACCAGAAATACTATATTACTGGCATTTGTATTTACCCATGTTGTTACTCTTACCAGAGATCCTTACTTCTCCGTGTAGCTTTGATCTATTGTCTAGTGTCCTTTCCTTTTAACTTTCAGAACTCTCTTTAGCATTTCTTGTAGGGTTGGCCTAGTGGTGACAATCTCCCTCGGCTTTTATTTAGCTGGGAATGTCTTAATCTCCCAGCTTTTCAGGATATGGAATCCTTGGTTGGTAGTGTTTTGCATTGAGCGCTTTAAATATGTCATCCCACTGCCTCCTGCCTATATGGTTTCCCATGAAAAACTGGCTTGTCTCATTGAGGCTCTCTTGGACATGACATGTTTCTTCTTTCTGGCAGCTTTCAGAATCTCTCTATTTTGACATTCAGCAGTTTGATTATCAAATGTAGATTTCTTTGGGTTTATCCTGAGTGGAATTCATTGGGTTTCTTGGATATGTATATTCATGTCTTAAATTAAATTTGGGATATTTTCAGCCATTATTTCTTCAAATATTCTTCTGTCTCTTTCTCTCGTCTCTTTTTGGGACTCTGTTCATTTTTCTTCTTTCTTTTTCTTTCTATTCCTCAGAATAATTTCAGCTGTCTTATTTTCAAGTTCACTGGTTCTTTGTTTTGCCAGATCCAATCTGTTGTTGAATCCCTTTGGGGAATTTTTAAATTCTGTTACCCTGGTCTTCAGCTCTGTTTGATTCCTTTTTAGGAGTTCTAACTTTTTATTGACATTCTCTTTGTGTCATCTTTCGTTTTCCTAAGGTGCTTTATTTCTTCGTCCATGTTTTCCTTTAGCAAATTAACCACCAAAAATCCTAGTGTGCCTGCATTTTCCAGGAACTCTTATAACATTAAAGGATTCCTAGGCACTTATGAAATGGCTGAAAAAAAGTAGGTTATTTTGGAGGATTGAATAAAATGGAAATTTTTTGTACTGTGTTTGCCTCACTTAGATCATGAGTAATTGAGGGCTCAAATTAAAGTATATAAATGTTTTGCTACTTGCAAATTCTGTTCCAGAATAAAAGTCAATTTGTAGGGCTAAAACAAGTAAATACCTTAAATATTTTCCCATTTTCCCTGTTAATTACATACAGTGCTTTCATTTGCTATTTTTAGGGAATCTGGAAAAAGAATCCAAAGAGAAAGAAGAGAAAATAAATAAGATAAAAGTAGTTGCTATGAAAGCAAAGAAAGAACTTGATTCTACCAGAAAAGAGGTAAGATGTTTTTGAAATGAAAGATTCGGGAACTTTACATTTTACAAAGTCAAGATTTATTTTTGTCCATAAAAAACTCTTAACTTTAAGTTTGTATTTAAAATAGGCCCAGACTCTAAGGGAAGAACTTGAATCTGTTCGATCAGAAAGGGATCTTTTGTCTACTTCCATGGGAGATCTCATTCATAGGGCAGATATATACAAGGTAAAAATAGTTATTTTAATTAACGAGCAAGTTGTACTCATAGCATTTAAGTTAAGAAATTTACTGGAAATGTAAAATTTTTGTCTATAAAACAATTACCTATATTTTCAATGAATCTTTTTTTTTTTTTTTCCTATTTCTTTTTTGGGTATGCAGTATGGTATACTTCAAGTACCATGATTTTAAGTGCCTGAGTTTTAAATAGTGCACTTAAGCCATTGTTTTTTAAAGAAACATTCCATTTTGGGACTTTCTAATAAAATCAGTAACAAAAAAGATTGCCATTATTACTGTTATTATTTAATATTGTTTTGGCCAACTGAATAAATCTGAAGCTTAATTAAGCAGAAGGTCTAATGGAAGGGTAGAAGCATTGTTATTTGGAGGCAGTATGCTTGTCTATCTAGATAGATAACACGAGAATCCACCATAAAAATATTAGAATTAAAAATAAGAGAGTGAAGCAGAATCACTCAATGCAAGATACATACCATTACACTTCATTTATTCATTCATTTATTTAGCAAATATTTATACAGCCTTGCTGTGCTCTAAGTACTAACAAGATGGTAGTCAACCAAATAGATGAGTCCCTGTCCTCTTAGGATTTATATTCCAGTGGAAATAGCAGGTAAGCAAAAAAATAGACAAATAGTGGAAGGTATGGGTACGTACTATGTAAAAAAAAAATTAAAGGTGGGTAGGGAGAAGTGAGGGAGTACATAATCAAGTGAGATTTGGTTGTTTGGTATGTTGGAGCCCTAAAAAACATGATCTTAATCTATCCCTATGGGTGTGAATGCTTTGTTAATAGGAACTTTTGATGAAGTTACATCAGTTAAGGTGTAGCCCAACTGAATCAGGATGGGTCTTTAATCCTATTACTGGAGCCTTTTAGAGAAGGCCACAAAGAAAGAAGCCAGGGGGAGTAGCCAGAAACTCGATGTCAGTGGAACCCAGAAAAGAAAGGAGAAGACACCGCTATGTGCATTGCCACGTGACAAAAGCCAAGGAACCCCATAGTTTGCCAGCAGGCTGAAGATAAGCCAGGAGGAAGCTAGCCTTCTAGCTTCTGAAACAGTGAGCTTCTGAAACAACAATTTCTGTTGTTAAGCCAACCCATTGTGTGTTATATATTTTAGCAGCTGGGAAACTAAAACAGTTTTTGGAACCAGAAAGTAGGGTACTACAATGACAAATATCTGAAAAATGTGGAAACAGCATTGGAATTGGGTAATTGGTAAAGGCTGGAACAACTGTGAGGCACTTGATAGAAAAAGCCTAGATTGCTTTGATGACATTATTAGAAATATGGATATTAAAGGTGCTTCCAATGGGACCTTTGAAGGAAATGATGAATGTGTGATTGGAAACTGGAAGAAAGGCGATCCTTGTTGTAAAGTGGCAGAGAACTTGGTGAAAATAGTGTTCTGATGTTGCATGGAAGGCAGAATTTGAAAGCAATGAACTTGGGTATTTAACTGAGGGGATTTCCAAACTAAGTGGATGTTGGAGTCTGGTTTCTTCTGGTAACTTATAGTAAAATGTGAGAGGAAACAGATATGGTGAGAACTGAACTCTAAGCACAAAGGAACCAACAATTACTGGTTTTGAAAATTCCTAGTCTATCAGATGGTGTTCTCTGAGACTAGGGCCAGGAGAGATTCTGTTGGGGACCTACCCGAATTTTTGGGAAGTGAGTCCCTAGAGGACAGGGTTCCACGTGAGGGTTTACCTGAACAAACCTTTGCAAAAGAAGGTGTGGCTGAACATGGATCCAGTCAGCCATTTCAGTGGGAGTCAGGATTAAAAATGAAGTTCTCCAGGAAGGATCTGTGGAAAGTTCTGTTGTCTTATGGTTTGGACCCACTTGAACTAGATGCAAAGCTGATGAGATTTTTGCAAAATTCGTATGAGCAGAACCACTGTCAGCCTGGGCTGAAAGGGACAGAGACGGGATAAATTGAAGGAAGAATGACTTCAAGAGCAGACCATGGAAGCAAAGGTCTGGCTTGAACAGATCTCCTCGGGCCAGAAGAGCAGGCCTACCTACATGTGTGGAAAGGGCGGGTCCACCCAGTGCTCAGAGATAGTGGGGCCTGTGTCCCAGTGTTCAAGGAGAGCATGGTCACTGTGCAAGCTCTTGACTGCTTCATCAGGCCGAGGGGACAAAACATCAAGCCACATTTGGCTCTCAGACCTTGAGATCTAATGGTGTATGTCTTGCTGGGTTTTGGACTTGCTTGGGACCCATGATTCCTGTTTTCCAATTTTTGCCTTCTGGAATGGGGATCTTCATCCTATTTTCTAGGTTTCATAGGAATTTTTCCCAGATGAACCATACCCATAACTGATTTTGATGAGACTTTGTATTTAGCACTGTTCTAAAATGGTTTTAGGCTTTTGAATGTATTTTGTATGTGTGAAGAACAAGTCTTTTTTGGGTCCAGATAGTAGACTGTGGTAGACGAGTTATGTACCCCAGAAGAACATGTTCTTAACTTTAATCCATTCCTGTGAGTGTACAACCCATTGTAAAAAGGACCTTTTGATGAGGTTTCTTCAGTTAAGATGTGGCCCCACCGAATCAAGACGGGTCTTTATCCTATTACTGGAGGCCTTACAGAGAAGGCCACCAGAGAGAGGCCAGGGGGAGGAGCCAGAAGCTGGAACTCAACGGAACCCAGAAGAGAAAGGAGAAGATGCTGCTATGTGCATTGTCACCTTTTGGAAAAGCCAAGGAACCCCAAAGATTGCCAGCTAGCTGAAAGATAATGACCCCAGAGGAAGCAAGTGTTTTGGCCTCTGAAGCTGAGAGCCTATGAATTCTTGTTGTTAAGCCAACCTATTGTATGGTATTTGTTTTAGCAGCTGAGAAACTAAAACAGATGGAAAGAATAAAATCCCATAGTAGCCAAAAAAATAGAATTTTAGAAACAGCCTTAATGAAAAGTTTTGGCACTTGATGAAGAAAACTGCAAAACTTATATAAGATGGCTGAATATTATTTGAAATATCAGTTCTTAGATTGATTTACAAGTTCTAAAATAATTTCATTAAAAATTCTAGGGTTTTTTTCCCCGCATGGGAAGATCTTGACAATTATCCTAAATTTCAAATAGAAAATAAGCTAGCAAGAATAACTGAATATTTTGAAAATGCAAAAAAGTGACATCTTTCTATACCAAAAACAAAATTTATTATACAGTTAAAATAATTATGGGGTATAGTTTCTGATATAAGAATCAGATATATTTATGTAATAAAGTGATAGAGACTTCTGTATAACAGAAACACACAGTTATATGCCAGACTCTCTTCCAAGCACTTTACATATCTTACCATATTTATTTTTGAAAACAAGCCCATGAGGTAAGTGTGTTGTTGGCATCCCCAATTTACAAGTGAGGAATCTGAGACAAAAAGAGGTTAAGGAACTCTTAAGGTCATAGAACTAGTAAAGTAGTAGAACTGGGATTGAATTTAGTCAGTTTGGTTACAGATCTGTTCTCTTAAAACTAAGGTATACAAGGTATACCTAGGTACTAGAATATAAAACAAAGAATCCAATAAAAAAAGATTAGAAAACTAGGAAAATCTAGTTAGGCCTACTTCATACCACAAGTCAAAATAAATTTTGGGTGGCTTAAAGAGCTTTGGCAAATGAAAGCATTTTTAAAAAAACTGGAATAAAGTGTTTGATCATTTAACTGATTTCTGGATACAAAAGACTTTTTTATACTTAAAAGCAATTTAAGAAATAAACACAGGAAAAGATTTCTAGATTGAACTATATAAAATATGAGATTTACATATGAAAGTATGACAAAGGATTAGTATCCTTAATGTATAAAGAGGTCTTAAAAATCCATTTTTAAAACCATGTATTTAATACTTTGTTAAAAATAATTATGTAAATATATGGACTTAGTAGTTGTCTATGAGCCAGTTACAGCAGGAATTTACTTCTTTAATTTTTTTTTTTTTTTTTTTTTTTAAGCAAGAACTAAACGTATCTTTATGCACAGATGA
This sequence comes from Tolypeutes matacus, assembly GCA_026826555.1. NCBI lineage: Eukaryota > Metazoa > Chordata > Mammalia > Cingulata > Chlamyphoridae > Tolypeutes > Tolypeutes matacus. The sequence goes on along the minus strand of JAKSZT010054030.1, from coordinate 59,208,329 downwards.
CGTGATTTCATATATAGAAAATACTAAGGCATATGCACACACACAAAGTGGTGAGAGGTAATAAGCAAGTTCAACAATGTTACAGGTTATAATATGAACATGCCAATATCAGCTGTGATTCTTTATACTAGCAAGGAACAACCTGAAAGTGAAGAAATAGATACCTCTACAATTATACCACACCATTATCACCATTAGACAGAACATCTCAACAGAGAATCAATAAAGAAAAAAAAAGACCTGAAGCTTTAGAGTATCTGGACCTAATAGACACAAACAGAATGCTACACGCAAATACATTGGGATATACATTCTTACAATACTATCCAAAAGAATAAAATTCTTAGCTATAAAAATTTAATGAAGGAGATGCAAGGCTTGTAAACATATTTATTTATTCATTTATCCCCCCCTTGCTGCTTGTGCTCGCTGGGTCAGCTAACCACGCCGTGCGGGCGGGCCCGCCCCCACCAGGAGGCCCCGGGAACCTAACCCGGGGCCTCCCATATGGTAAACGGGAGCCCCACTGATTGAGCCACAGCCGCTTCCCGACTTCTTTAATTTTTAAAAGATACACTATAGGGAGTGTATAAAAAAAAAAAAAAAAAAAAGAAGATACACTATAATCAAAGTTAATTTCCTTCTGAGGAAATTATATACCCATTAATTTGTTTAGAAAATATATTTCATAATTATAAAGTTTTCTCAACCTTCAGGCAAGCTGGATATTTCATTTGTGATATAGAAACAAGATTTAAAGTAGAGTAAGAGAGATGTTTAGGAATGATGATCACGAATGATGATCAAGAAACGGCCATATAACTAAGCTCCATTAGGTTCCTCACGGAGCATCATTATTAAGATTCTTAGTACTTTTGTAGGTCACTTCTGAATTTGGCTAGACATTTTCTTTTTTCAATGTCTGTATTGCTTATGATGATCACTTTTATCAGTGTTTTGAAAGCTCTGTATTTTCAGGAGTCCTGAAAGTTGCTTTAAAAGCTTCAGCATATCCATCAATAAAGCAGACTATTGTAGCATAGCATTCAATTTTGTTCCAAGGTTTTGTTTAGGAATAACACTGGATTAAAGTCAGAATTTCCTGTAGGGAGCCATTACTTATTGAGTCAACCTTGGTATAGCAATTCCATTTTTGCAACTGTTGACAACTTCCCCACCATAATGAGTAAAAATGAAAACGGCTGGATAGATAGAACATAAGAGGATAAGGGACCTCTGATCTTTAGAGTTAGAGGAGCTCACCCAAGTATAAAACAAGCGTAGAATCTTCCCTCTGTGGAAAAGACAAGACACTAATGATTTCTCAACCTAGTGTTCATATTGCCGGAAGTAACAAATCCTTAGGCAAATAAACATACAAACAAAAAAGAACTAATCAATAAACCAGTGACTCTACTCAAAATGAGTCACTAAAGTGGTAGACCATAAAATTGAAATTCACATTTTAACACCAGGCCACCAAGGTGGGCAGATGATTGACCATGCACAAATCAGAATTAGGAACAAAAACAGATTTGGCCTAGAATTATATTTCATGTGCAAGAGCCAGAAAGCTTAGTTGCCACACATGAAACAGGAGCCATGGGCAAGTTAGCCAAGGACTCACGGGTTTCAGGTCCAGAGTAGGTGCACTTTCAGGCCACGCAGTTCTGGTGGCTGTGATGGTAGGAATCAGGTAAAGACTTCTAGAGATAAACTGTCAAAGAGAATTTAGAAACACTTCATTAGTTATTTTGCACACACATTCATTTAAGTGAGCAACAGTCAGTAGTTGTCCAGGAACAAAGGCAAACAGAATTTTTAAGGGAGAGGGAAGAGGGCAAAAAACTACAGGCAGTCTGGAAACAATCTCATTTATAAATTTTTGGGCATAAACTGATTAGCTAATGTGTAGCAATATGGTCAGTCTGGGTAATTCTGTCCTTGAATAGGCCAACATAATATAAAAAAAAAAATTCAATTGTTTTTGCATTCTACATAAAATACTGAAAGTTTAGCTACAAAATGTGAGAGACTGTTTTTATGTAATATCTTCCAGTGTTCTCTTTAGCACTTCTGCCTGATTCAGGCCAGACCTAGAACATTTCCCTTCTCAGAATTCTTTAGGTAGAGTTAGTCAAAGTCCAAGTTAAACTTTTTATCTTCCCTCTTGAGGTTTTTTTTTTTCTATCTGGTTGTGTCGTCTTTTTTCTTTTTTTTTTTTTTTACCAGGAGGTCCCGGGGACCGAACCTGGGTCCTCCATATGGTAAACAGGAGCTCAATTGCTTGAGCCACAGCTGCTTCCCCCCCTCTTTAGGTTTTGTTTAAATTTCAGTTCACTTTTGTTGATGACTAAAATATTTAACCTTGAAGATATTACATTGTGATGTAGACTTTTAAAATTCTCTTCCCTTTAATAGATTCCCTGCCCCCCATACTAAGTGTCATCTAGATTATGCTAATTTTTAATCTAATATCAATTAGGTAGTCTATCAGATGTTTAACTTGGGTAAATAATTTAAACATCCATGATGGAATCATATATCTTATGTCAGTGTGACATGATGATATAGTCTGGCCAGTTGAATGCATAATAATCTTTTTTTTATTATTATTATTTTTTAAAAATTTATTTATTTTTTATTGCGGGTAAAAATCAAAATTATAATATCTTGAAGATAAAAAGTCCTTTTGTCTTTTATTGAAGAATCTTTTATTAGAATATGAAAAGCAGTCAGAGAAGTTGGATATGGAAAAAGAACGTGCCAGTAATTTTGAACATCAAGTAGAAGATCTCAAAAGAGAACTAAGGAATTCAGCTTTTCAGGTAATTTTACATTGAGTAAATGCAAACATGAAAATTAATATGTGGTTGAAGACATTTTTTTTCCCCACCACTGATGGGAGAGGAATGTGACAAAACAATGCATAACCATCCTGTCTTGCTTATTACTCAATTTCAGTTCCCCTAATTTGTTTTTCTTCTTTTCATTTTTGCCTTTTCCGCTGCCATATTCCTGGTCTCTTGTAAGGTTTGCCATATGATAGTGATGATGATAGTTTTTTAAACTCATTCTTGATTCTACATTGACATTTTGGGGAATTGATTTTAAATTCTTCACTTTTTCTGCTTGCCAATGTTGTCTTTCTTCCTCTCCTGTATATGTTTTCTTCATTTTTACAATAATGAATCATTTGTCATTCTAGTGTGAAAAATTAAATTCTGATAATGAAGATCTTCTGGCACGTATTGAGACACTACAGTCTAATGCCAAGTTGTTAGAAGTACAGATTTTAGAAGTTCAGAGAGCCAAAGTAGTAGTAGACAAAGAATTGGAAGCTGAAAAACTTCAGAAAGAGCAGAAAATAAAGGTAAACCCAATCCTGTGAAGTTGATTCATTTTATATAGTGATGTTTTTATCAAAATGATATTTAAATGAAGGAAAGACTTAATAAAGAGTAACATTTGTGAATATAGCAGAGTTCATTAATTCCTTAATGTATGCTACCTATAAATTTGAGAATCCAAGCTATGATCTTTGAGTGTGTTTCTAAAGAGTGAAATATTTTCAAGCTTCTTGATTTTTAGTGTGTCAGAATTATAGCCACCCTCTCTACAAATACCTTTTTTAATGTTGGTTGGGTTTGGGGGGGGGTTGTTTTTATTTTTAATATTAGGAACATGGCAGTACTATAAATGAACTTGAAGAACTTCAACTACAGCTTCAAAAGGAAAAGAAACAGCTTCAGAAAACTATGCAAGAATTAGAGCTGGCTAGAAAGGTAAAATCCAGAGATAAAACTCGGATACCCAATATTCTCATTGTTTGTTAAGCTATTTCTATACACATTGAAAAAGCAGCATTTCAAAAATGAAATTATTAATAGTACTAAAATAATCATTTCAAACTGGTAACCTCAAAAAATTGAAAATTTAATTTATTTCTCTTAGTAGTTGTCTTTCCAGAAGAATCTAGTATGACAGATTATTAGATTTTGAGTTGATACCTCTATATGATTTTCTATGGGTGGTTGTTGCGTAACACATGAAGATTTAATATCAAAGCTTGATATGTGTATTACATTACACTTAGAATTATAGTTAATTTTTCTCTACTTTTCAAAGATATAACTAAACAAGAAGGTACTATAAGAACCACTGAATATTGTATAAATATTTGTTTATTTTATAAATTAGAGCCCCACAAGAGTGTTACCAATTGTGGTTAATGAAAGTTATATTGGAAAACAATAAAATTAGCAAAGTTGATTAACATTAGAAAATGTTTTATTTATGAAATTACGAGGGAAGCGGCTGTGGCTCAATCAGTAGGGCTCCCGTTTACCATATGGGAGGCCCTGGGTTCGGTTCCCGGGGCCTCCTGGTGAAGGCAAGCCCGCCCGCACGGCGTGGTTAGCTGACCCAGCGAGTACAAACAGCAAGGGGGGGATAAATGAATAAATAAATAAAATCTTTAAAAAAAAAAAAAAAAAAGAAATTACGACCTAGAAAGTATCTAACTTCTAGTTTCTTGATGGGTATATAAATTATTACTATATTATCTTTTCATTCTTGTGGGATCATTTTAGCAGTTTTACAGATGAAATTAACTAATCAATACTATGTGAATCTTCTATTTATGATATGTACAGGAGGCTCAACAAACCACATTGATGAATATGGAAATAGCTGATTATGAACGTTTGATGAAAGAACTAAATCACAAATTAACTAGTAAAAACAGCAAGATTGAAGATTTGGAGCAAGAAATTAAAATTCAGAAACAGAAACAAGAAACCCTACAAGAAGAAATGAGTGAGTAAAGCAAAATTCATTTTAACTTAAAAGAAATTATTTATCATGACAGAATAAAGGGAGGTGTGAGCAATAATTGTTTATTTCACCAGTTTTTGACTATCACCAACTTGTTTAACACAGTGCTAAACATTATTGAGGACCAGAAGTGATATAAAACCATTTGCCTTTATGATATTTACAATCCAAGTTGGTGCTTAATACATTCATTCCCTTAAGCGTTGCTTAAGTATCTGCTGTATGGGTAATACAAAAGTGAAAATGATATTTATCCACAATTTGCTGATTGCCAGCAGAGCATGAAAATTAAAATAACAGTGAAGCATTTCTTTTGAAGTTGTTTATATTCCATTTTATGCATTAAATAATTTTTAATATACATATTTAAAGCCATATACTTCCTTTTAGGCACTCCTTTAGCTGCATCCCACAAATTTTGATATAGTAAATTCATATTTTAGTTCATTTCAAAATATTTTTAAATTCCTTTGTGATTTCTTCTTTGACCTATAGGTTATTTAGAAGTATGTTGTTTAATTTCCAAATATTTTAAGGATTTTTCAGATATCATTCTCTTAATAATTTCTAATTTAATTCCTTTGCAGTTAAAAAATGCACTGTGTTGTCAGTCCTTTTAAATTGATTGAGGTTTTTTGTATTTTTCCCTAGTATTTGGTTTCTTTTGGTGAATGTTCACTTGAAAAGAATGTGGTAGATTGCATTAGTTGTTATACTTTTTTTTTTTTTAAAGATTTTATTTATTTATATATTCATCCCCCCCCTGCTGCTCGCGCTCGCCGGGTCAGCCAACCACGCCGCGCAGGCGGGCCCGCCCCCACCAGGAGGCCCTGGGAACCGAACCTGGGGCCTCCCATATGGTAAACGGGAGTCCTACCGATTGAGCCACAGCCGCTTCCCAGTTGTTATACTTTTAACCTAGGTCTATACACCATAGCTTATTGTTGAGTCTTGTTTTACTCTCCAAGTTGACAATCTCTGCTATTTAATTGGAATATTTAAACCATTTGTATTTAATGTAATTATTTATATGGTTAGTTTTAAATGTACCACCTTTTAAATTATTATTTGTCCTTTCCTTCATTTCCTACATCTTCCTTCCTTTGAATTAATTGAGTATTTTCAATCATTTTATCTTCTTTATTAGCTTATTAGCTATACCTCTGTTATTTTTTAGTAATTGACTTAGAATTTATAGTGTACATCTTGAACTTATCACAGATTACCTTCAAGTAACATTATACCACTTCATGTATAAAATAAGAATCTTACAGAATCTTAGACTTCATTTCATATATGTGCTATTTTTGACATACATTTTACTTCTACATATGTTATAAACTTCATAATACATTGTTGTTATTTTTGTTTGGAAACATTTGTCTTTCAAATCAGAGGTCAGTAAACCAGGGCCCACAGGCCAGCTGCTTGTTTTTGTAAATATAGGTTTATAGGTTTATTAAAACACATTCACACCTATTTGTGAAAGGCTACTTTCCTGCTATAACAGCAGAGTTGAGTAGTTGCAACAGACACTGTATTACCTGCAAGCCTGAAATATTTACTATCTGCCCTTTTTAAGAAAAAGTTTACCAACTCTGGTTTTAAAGAAATGAAAAATAAAGGAAATTCAAAAAAAAATTATTCACATAAATTTATTCACATATCATACCATTCTGCTTTTCTTCATTCCTTCATGTATACCCAGATTTACATCAGGTATCACTTTCCTTTTGCTTGAAGAACTTCCTTTAATGTATCTTGTTGTACACATAACTGCTGGCAGTGCATTCTCTTAGCCGTTGCTTGTCTGAAAATGTCTGTAATATTGCCTTCAGTTTTGAAAGATAATTTTGCTGGATAGTAGAATTTTAGAATGATAGGTTTTTTTTCTTTCAGCACTTAAAGATATCCCATTGTCTTCTGACTGTATTCCATTGTCTTCTGACTTGCATATTTTCTAATGAGCACTCTGTGAAATTTTTTTCTTTGTTCCTCTGTACATAGTGTGTCTCTCCTTTTTTCCTGGTTCCTTTAAAATTTTTCTCTTTAACATAAGTTTTTAGCAATTTGACTATGATGCACCTTGGTTTGTTTTTTCTTGTTTCTAAGTATCCTACTTATGCTTTATTGAGCTTCCTGTACATATGGGACTTTATAGTTTTCTTCAAGTTTGGCATATTTTTGACCATTGTTTCTTTAAATATCTTTTCATTCCCACCTCCTTCTTTCCCCTCCTGCCCCAGGACTTGAATTACACAAGTTAGACTACTAGATATAGTCCCCATTGGTCTACGATTACTCTGTTTTTTTGTTTTTGTTTTGTTTTCTTCTTCTTCTTCATCATCTTTTTAATCTCTAAGCTTCTTTTTGGACAGTTTCTATTATGATAATGTTTTCAAGTTTACTGATCTGCAGTGTCTAATATGTTAATCCCATCTGTTGAAAATTTTTCATTGTAAGATAAATTGTTTTAATGTCTTTATTTGCTAATTCCATTATTTCTGGTCTGTTTCTATTAAGTGATTTGCCTCCTGGTTATGGGTCATATTTTCTTGCTTCTTTACATGGGATATAATTTTTAATTGAATGTGTATTTGTTGAATGCTAGATATTTTATATTCATGTAAAGTGTTAAACTTTGGCAGACAGTCAAGCTATTTGTCACTCCATTTTATCTTATTTGTGGTTTGTTTTTAATCATTACCAAGGCACGTCTAGAGTAGCCTTTCCTGTAGGTCTAATTCAGCCCCACTCCTGAGGTGGAGATCTCCTGGGGTGTAGTGAATGCCCATATATTCAACATCTCTCCACTCTGGCTGTTGGGAACTTGAAAGTTATATAGCCCTGTGTAAGTTCTGGATATATTTCAAATAATAGCCCTCTAGATCGTTGTTCTTTCCTCACTAGTTATTTGCCCAGCCTTATAGAATTTTACCCCTACAAATAGAAATTGGTATTCAGCCAAAGACTTCAGAGGATCTCTGTTTCTGGATATCCTTTTCTTTGTGGCTTCCTCTTCTCTAATACTGTGTTAATATTTGTTTATTTTTATTTATTTGATTATTATGTATTTGTTTAATACACAAATGCTAGCTACCTCAGTCTCCAAGAATTCCAATTTCTGTCTTCTCTGCAAAACCACCAGGCTCTGTTTGGGATTATTCTCCCTGCATGACATCCAAAAATGACTTCTATGTAGACAGCCAGCAAATAATAAGGCTCACCTTGTTTGTTTACTCTCAGGAATCATGGTCCTGGACTGCCTAATGTCCAGTATCGGAAAGCAAGTTTTTTTCATATATTTGCTTGAGTTTTCTGGTTGTTTATGACAGGAAGGTAAATCTAGCCTCTTACTCCCTCATGGCTGAAAGCAGAAGTTCTATAAAATAATTTAAGGTGGCTGTAAAGTTATTAACTCTTTCAGTTTCCTGGGTAGCTAAAACAAATACGTGTAATAGGTTGGCTTAAACAATGGGAATTTATTGGCTAACAGTTTTGAGGCTAGGAGAAGTCCAGAAATCAAGCTGTCATCAAGGCAGTGCTTTCTTCCAGAAAATTGTGGTGTTCTGGGGCTAGCTGCCAGCCATCTTTGGTCCTTGGTTTTTCTGTCACATGGCAGTGCACATGGTAGCCTCTCCTGGCTTCTGTTGACTTATGACTTCTTCCTATGACCTTCTCTCTCTGTGTCTTTAGTCATATTTTCTTTAAATTCTTTGAAGTGATTTAGGAGAGTTGTGTGATTATCACTGATTAATTGTCTTAAATCCTGTATCTCCTCAGGATATTTGGTTTGTTCTTTTGGCTGGGCCGTCTCTTCCCGTTTCCTAGTACGGATTGTAATTTTTTGCTGATGTCTAGGCATCTGATTATGTTGGTGAATTTATTTTGATGACTAATTTCTCTCTCTTGCCTATTGTCCCTCCCCTCCCCCCGCCCATGGCTCTTCTTTGATATTTGGTTCAGCTTATTCTCAGTCTTTAAAATTGCCCAGGTTAAGTTTCCAAAATTGAGTCAGGGACTCACTAGAGGGGCGCAGATTTTCTCCCAGGGGTGGATACAGAAAGCACGGAGAGTTTTTGTCCATGCAATTTCCAGATTGGCCAGCAGATGGCGCTAGTTAGTGCACCTTTTCACGGAGGTCTTTCAGTCTCGGCCTTCTGTGTTCCTGTGTTGACTCTCCAGATTGGAGATTCAAAGCGGGCTCTGCTGGCCAAATTCACTGAAGAAAAGCATCCTTTCCTTCCCTCCCTTTTCCCTTGAAACAGCTGACAGGGAGGAAGATGCCTGCTCCCCTCTCAGTCTGCCGCAGTGAGCCAGGAGTTTTACCCTAGCCTAATATCTTGGGGTTGGGGGAGAGGAGCCCTTCCCGGCCACCACAGGGACTTGGTAACTCACGTTTGTTGTTCCAGCTTCTTCATCTCTCTGTCCCTCACCCTCCTAGGAGTTGTATAGCACTGTCCTGGTCTGCTGACCCCCAAAGCAGATCCCTTGGACAGCTTTTGGCTCTCTCTCCGTTGTTTTTGTGAGAGTATTGAGCTCTGCCTGTTAGTCCATCGCCATCTTCCCACAATCCTCTCTCTGTGTATCTTAAGTGTTGTTCTGCTTATAAAGGACTCCAGAAATCCTGATTCATTTGGGCTATACCTTAACTGAAGTAACCTCATCAAAGGTCCTATTTACAATGAGTTCATGCCTACAGGAATGGATTGAGATTAAGAGCATGTTTATCTGGGTGCATTGCTCCAAGCCACCACACTACCATAAAAAGTTTAGTTATATAATTAATGAGGAAATGGGATCAAGGAAATATTAAGATAGGATTATACAGTAAAATCAGACATAAGAGCAAGACATAAATTGTATGTTCTCTGTGCTTTTGCGATCACTAACGCACTAACGTCTCCCATAAATTTGACCTTGACATTTCCAGAAGCCATGAGAGAGAAATATTATTGGTTATAAGGTATATAGTATGCACATTATTTTAGAACATACAGATGCTTGGGAGAAACTGGTTTTAAGAATTGTCTTTGTTTGCCAGGCTGCTATGATCAGGTTGGCTAAAATAACAACCATTTATTGTCTCATAGTTTTGAGGCTAGAGGAAGTCCAAAATCAAGACCTTGGCAAGGTTTACTTTCTCCCGGAGTCTGTATGTTTTGGTATTGGCCGCTAGCAATCCTTGGGGTTCCTAGGCTTGTATCTCTCCTGTCACATGAACGTGTCCTCTCTTTTCATCTACTCTTCTAGTTTCCACTGACTTACAGCTTCTTGTTCCTTCTTCCTGTGGCTTTCTCTGACTCCTAGTTTCTGGTTTCTTTTCTTTATAAGGCCTCCAGTAATACAGATTAAAACCCATCTTCATTTCATTTGGGTCACATCTTAACTGAAAATAACATCTTCAAGGTCCTATTTACATGGGGTTCACACCCAAATGAATGTGGATTGAGGTTAAGAACATGTCTTTTGGGGGTGCATAATTATATCTACCCACAGGAACACTGTGTTAATAGGACACAGTGGTCCCCGACCTGATTGGAACATCACACGGTCTCTTGAGTGCTTTCTGAAAAAGCCAGTCTAAGATGTAATGAATTAGAATCTTAGAGAATGGGGCCTTGGAATCTGTCTTCAAATGCTTGGGAATGGGTATAGCTCAATGGTTGAGATCCCCGGTACCACCTTAAAAAAAAAAAAAAAAAAAAATGCTGCATACATGATTTTGAAGATAATCCTGTTTTAGGAACCACTCATAATTGGACTCTTATTCTCAGCAGCAACCGCACAATAAATAAAAAACCAGACCTTACATGGCTGTTTAACAATGCATACTTTTTTATTAACCAGTGACAAAATCACAGTTTTAATAAAGGCAATTCATGAATGACCAAAGCAATACAGTTTGAGTGTACATGGTTCTGATGATCTGTCTGTATCTAAGGATAAAATTTATAGACAGTCTTGATACCTTGGGGAAAATTGACAAGAAGTGCTTATTCAAGAAGGCCACCCTATTTTCCACTGATAAGTAATTAAGTACAGAAATGAGCGGTAGTGGCAAAGTGCTAAGAGTTCAGAGAAGAGAGATTCCATAGTCTGGAACAGTTTTTAATTGGGTCTTGAAGATAAGGTTTGGGGGAAAAAGAGGACTGGAAAAGGTTATTCCTTCCAAAATAAGCATATTGGAAGCCTTGACTAGTTAGAGTGAAAAGCTTGACTTTGCTAGGGAGAAGTAAACTATAATTAGATATTTTGATCCAGATCATGAAGGATCCTGAATACCACAGTGAAGTATTTGATCCATTTTTAAAGAACTGAAGGAGATTAATCTGTCTAGTTTTTTCAAATTGATTAGAAGGGTGTAGAATCTGCAAAAAACCACCTGCCTCATGGCAGCAAAGGCCTTGGAAGGCCTAGGCTAAGAAGTTACGACAGAGTAGGAAAAAGAGAAAGAACCATTAGGACGATGTTCTGTGCAAAAATAAAAACATTTGGTTCACTCTGCCTAATAAATTAGGTCCATATGTCTTAATTTCATATCCCTCATGTTAGCTCTAGTCTAACTTTTAAACTTAATTCTCATTATTCTTTTATATGTAAATAGGACTATTAATTTTCCCTGTGACATGATTTATGCATTTCCATAACTGTATATTTTCTCTGCTATTATTTTTCCTTCACGCCCTAGCCCTCCCACCCCCATGCTCACTGTCATCTTAAATGTTTCCTGTGCCATGAAACCTTCCTTGTTGCCCCATGAAAACTGTAAAACCTTTAGCCCAGGTGAAACACTATAGCCTTTTGTGTTTCTTTTTAACATTTATATTATCTTTATTTGTAGAATGTTATCACCTAATTGCATTCTATATTCTTTGAAATCAGGGGCTATCACTCTTATCGTGACTCCTGGAGCACTTAGAAAAGAATTCATGTGTATTTTGTGTTTTATAAAATGCTTTTGACAACTAAATAAATAGTTGTCAGGAAATAACTGAGTTAGATTTGTCATAAAAAGTGTAATTTAGATATATCCTTACAATACACCTGTTCATATTTACAAACTAATGCAGTCTGTATGTATGAATTTAACTTCATCAAGTTAATCATTCCTCGTAAGATCTTTTTGTAGTAGTTATATAGTGTCCATAAATATAACTGGTCTAGACAAGGAGCCAAGCAAACTCTGTAAAGGGTCAGAAAGTAAATATTTTAGGATTTACGGGCCACATAGTGTTTCTGTCATATATTTCTTTCACAACAGGTTGCAGTCAGATTTGGGTAGTTGTAGTCTGTGGTCTTAATGAATCCATTTATCCCTATTTGATATTTTTATTTATTTTTTATCTCTAGGATAATAAAAGATTTTTAAATGAGAGTTCAATTTGTTCTCTAGTAAACTATCTTTCACTGACAATCCAGTCCTATAAAAAAAAATTACCACTGAATTACTATGACAAAAACAAAGAAAATTAGCTCTGTTCCTCTGATATGATGCAGGTTGGAAATATGCAGCCCTATTTTTGAGATATTTCTTAAGAGTAGTCTTTATCATTTAGAGATATAGTAACTATAGCCCTGTCTATACTTTGGAGATATATACTGAAATATTTACAAGTGAATGGGATTTGCTTTAAAATAATCCATCAGGAGTGCAGGGAGTAGGTGATGCTATAGGTCAGGAGTCTGCAAACTTTTTCTGTAAAGGGCAGATAATAAATATTTTAGGCTTCATGGGCCATAAGTCTCTGTCACAACTACTCAGCTCCCCCAGGATAACTCTAAAGCAACCATAGGGAGGCGGCTGTGGCTCGATCAGTGGGGCTCCGGTTTACCATGTGGGGGGCCCCGGGTTCGGTTCCCGGGGCCTCCTGGTGGGGGCAGGCCCCCCCGCACGGCGTGGTTGGCTGACCCGGCAGGCACAGGCAGCAAGGGGGGGAGAAATGAATAAATAAATAAAAATCTTTAAAAAAAAAATAAAATTAAATTAAAAATAAATAAAGCAACCATAGACAATACATAAATGAATGTGTCTATGTTCAAATAAACCTTGATATGCAAAAATAGATAGCAAGCCACATTTGGATTTTGGACCATAGTTTGCAGACTCCTGGTGCAAATGAAATAAAATTGGCCTTTGTTGATAATTGTTAAAGCTGGTTGATGCATGGGGTTTATGATACTCTTGTCATTCCTGTCATATACATATGAAATATTCCAAACTAAAAAGCTTATCTGGTTCCTTTTAAAGGTTAATAAAAAGAAAAGACTCAATATTTATGCATTTAAATTTACTCAGTAAAAATGTTTCATCTCTTTTTGCTGAAATTATATCTTACACTAGCTTCACTACAGTCTTCAATACAACAGTATGAAGAAAAAAACACCAAAATCAAGCAATTGCTTGTGAAAACCAAAAAAGAACTGGCAGATTCAAAGCAAGCGGTATGTTTATTTCTCAGTTTCATATTTTAAGACCTATTCATAGTGTATTTATAAATAATTTCTTTTTTTTAATTTAACCAATATTCTCATTCCATAGGAAACTGATCACTTAATACTTCAAGCATCTTTAAAGGGTGAGCTGGAGGCAAGCCAGCAGCAAGTGGAAGTCTATAAAGTAAGATTCTTTTTTTATTCTTTAAGATTTTTTTACAAATTTACATGTACTGTAAGGTGCCATTTAGGGCTTTTTCTTACTATCCTATCAAGATTCCTCAATATTTTGAGGGAGTAGAAGTAGTACATCAAGTATGGCTTATAAGTAGGGTATACCATTTAGCTCAAGCTATATTATTTTTGTGTATTTGAAAATTCATAATGCACTAAGAATAGTGCAAAGTAAACATGGCTCCAAACCTGCATCTCAACTTTCTGAATGATATTGCAGTCACAAGAATCAGTTTATGAAAGTGCTTTAAAAGCTTATTAATATAATGTCATGAGATAATTAAACATGGAAATGTAACATATAGCCTGGGATTTTTTTCTATATCTGATTTATTTATTTTTATTTATGAGACATCAATTTTGGTGTAAGGAAAACTATATTGGTTTATTTTATTGAGAAAATGTTCTGCTCATATTGCCCATATTTCTTCAATAATAATAGATAAAAACATTCCACCATTTAATTATGTTTCTTTATATTTACTTAGTATCTCAAACCTCGGGTTTATGTTTTAAGAAGACTCTGTCTAACCATTGAACATTTGATTTACTAGAGCTTAATTTAAAGATTGTTGCCCCCAGATTCAGCTGGCTGAAACAACATCTGAGAAACACAAAATCCATGAGCACCTAAAGACCTCTGCAGAACAACACCAGCGCACAATGAGTGCTTACCAACAAAAAATTACAGCCCTGCAAGAAGAGTGCTGCACTGCCAAGGTACTTTCTTCCTAATAGCAGAAGCATGTCCTGGTGATTTTATTATTCACTGGTGGATAGTTTACTTGAGAGTTATGCTCTCACTTTGTAGTGATTTATGGTTACTTAAGAGCACTTATTAAATGGATCTGTGGTTCAGGTCATATTTCTCTAGCTCTAGCTCTATCCCCAACCCTAACCATCACTTTGATAAGATATTTTTTGTTTGCTTGTTGTTTTTTTTTGGGTTTTTTTTTTTTTTGCTAAGAGGGAAAACATGAGCACATATTGTTTTCCATTTCAACCTTGGTTTTACAATATCTTTGTATAAGAAATTTATTAACAAAAAAATTACTGGAAAAGTATTATTCTTTCTCAGGGATAAAATATTATAATATTCTAATAGAATGGCTATGGGGTCTACTTTCTTATCTTCAACACACAAAAAAATAGAATAGTTTTCATTAGAGGTACATCTCTTATCTAAGAGATCTTGGTAGGAGGTGTTCGTGAGTTTACAGATCTCTTCAATAAAGTGAATTTTTTACCCTTCTACTTTCAAAACTGAAGTTCAAGTAATTTAATTTCTTTGAATTAATTTTTCTTGTATTTATAAAAAGAGGAGGTATCATAAACGAAAATCTTTATAACAAAAGCAAATAATGCCATTATAAAATATATGAATAGTAAATTAATCTACCAGGGTAGAAAAGAGAAATCTATCTCTTATCTGAGAATGTCAAAGCCTTAAAGAAAGTTTAAGGCAACATAAGTGTACTTTTTAGTGAAATTAATCTGTGGGCTAAGAATAATATGTGCCATTTTCCTCATATTCAAAAACAGATTTTCATCTCAATTTCCTAATCTCTGAAACAAAATAGGAATATGTTACAATAGAAATTTGTTTTCTCTCTTTGAAATGTTTAGGCAGAACAAGCTGCTATAACATCTGAATTTGAGAGCTACAAAGTCCGAGTTCATAATGTTCTTAAACAACAGAAGAATAAATCTGCATCTCAGGCTGAAACTGAGGGAGCTAAACATGAAAGGTAAAGTCTCAATTAAAAGAAACATGCAGGTTTTACCCATTAGGGCAGATTTTTCACCAAATAGGTTGAAAGTCTTACTTTTCTTTCTTTTGACTATGAAATTTTATGTATAATACCCAATGAGAAAATAATTTCTTGGCTTCACTATGTTTCCAGAACAAATAACATGGAAACTTCACCACTAAGGGCATTGCTTAAAACTTAAAAAGATGCATTAAAGTGAACTGTGAAATCAAGATTTAGCATATGAGATGTAGCCTAGTTTAATCTTGTCTTAATAGGATTTGGGCAGAGTTGAAGTATTGGCAATAAAATGACATTGTGGTTAAGTTTTCCAATTTTGCAAATCTAGGCGTGGATGAATAAAAATGCTTTCTCAGTATACTTATTCACCATTAATTAGGCTAAACAGAAGTTACTTAAAAACATTTTACTTATTTCGAATAGTTTTAAATTCAGAACTAAATTTTGGTCCAGAATTAAATTTTTCTTATTAAAATATATTTATGACCATCTTAATTACTACATGAACAGTATATTGTTTAATGCTTCTTTAAAGCTAGCATATAAAAAAACCTAGCATATAGTAAATTACTCAAAATATACTGAGGATAAGAGATCGAGTAAATTATATTGTGTGTGTTTTGGTTTTATAAGTAGAGGTTCGGTTTTCAAAGCAATTTTATATCTGGCTTTTACTGTTCTAAGCAGGACTAAATATTCTGCAATGTTTGTATATTTATGCTTCTGTAACTTTTTGTTTAGGAATCTATTAAATATGAGGACAGTAGGCTGAAAAGTGGTGAGATATTTTCTGCATAAATAGTGAGCTCATTTTAAAATTGAAGTTGGTTATTGACACACTATTTAATTAAATAAAAAATGTCGCTGTTTGCAAGAGTCACTTTTGACCCTGAATTTTGTATTCAGATTATTTAAATGCAAATGTTTTAAGTTCCTTCTACCTTCTTTATACATGAGGGGCCCTTTTTTGGTTAAAGAAACTAATAGTATATTCTACTAGTTGTGGCAGAATAAAGTGTTTTATCTGTTTGGTTTCCCTCTGCTTTTTCATTCTAAGTCTAAAAAGACTTCTTGCTTTTCTCCAGTTTTCTTGACTATAACTTGGTCTAATATACAGTTCACATAATGATTAACTTCGAACTATTTCATTTTTATAAAACTAATGGCATAGTCCTATAATAGAAAATAAGTTGTTTGATACCATGTAATGGCCTAATCCATTTGAATATGAAATTTTGTTGTAAATCTCTAGTGCCTGAGAGTTAAAATCTGACAGTAAGGTAGTTTGCATTCTATTTAATCCTATCCCCCGAATTCTTCTGATTATGATATTTCCTTTAGAATTATCCATAATAATAACATAAGTATAACATTGAAAGCTTAAATGATTAAAGTAAAATACATGTAAAAGCACAAAATCAGGTTCACCTCTTTCAAATGTTTTAAAAAACCGTTATTTTGTTTTAGAGAACACCTGGAAATGTTGATTGACCAACTGAAAATCAAATTACAAGACACTCAAAATAACTTACAGATCAACGTATCTGAACTTCAGACATTACAGTCTGAACACGACACTCTGCTAGAAAGGCACAACAAGATGCTCCAGGAGACTGTGTCCAAAGAGGCAGAACTCCGGGAAAAGTAAGGTTGTTAATAGCACTAACACTGTTTGTACCAGGCAGCAAAGTATTTCTTTGTTGGAACTCCTAGCATGTTATTCTGTGAAATAAATACAAATTTGAAATTTAAAAATAGACATTTTCTAAAGGCTTGGTAACTTACTTTCTACCAAAAGTGCATTCTCCTCCCCCACCGAATTGCTGTTTTACTTAGCATTCTTCTGAACAGTAGTGTTTATCTGTTCATCCAGAATTCTGCAATTCCCATGGCCTTCATGGCCAGCATGTTCTGAAAAAACAATCTGCTGTCCAACCCCAGTGTCATATTACAAGCAGTTTCTTTCTAGCAAGAGGAAAAGTTCAAACAGTTGCTCTCTGAAAAAGAATATGCAACTTATCTTTGCAGCTCTATATTCAGCTGGTCATATTGTTACACATTTGTTGATCATTACAGTACTTTGAATATATATTGGGGAATATTGATGGAATAGATTATTGTGAACAAGGAACTTTAAACTCCTGTAATATAGAAATTAGTAATATTTGAGGTATCATTAGACTGAGGAAAAGAAGAATTTGTCACTGAGCATCTTTCATCAAGGATGTTAGGATATTTTATACATCTTAGATAAGTTTATAATACATACTTAAGCTTTTGCTAACTTTAAAGGTGAAAGCACTTGGGTTTTCTTGGCTTTGTGATCTTCTAATAGTATAATTTATATGTGTTAATTACATAAACAAAAGTTTCAAGGAAGATTTACCAATTTTCTAACTTATTACCAGGGTATTTGCCATGTGATTAACTTACACATAGTGATGCTTGATATTTACATCAGAAATTTCTAGCTTAGTCTCTTCTCTAAAAACATTACTGCAAATTATATTACTTAAATAAAGCATAGCTGATTCCCCTAAAGCAATTCAATCATTCAGTAAATGATTTTTTTCAGCACCTACTGTGTGCCAGTCTCTCTTGTAAGTGCTGAAAACTATTGAAAACTAGTATAAAGAAATAGGTTTTTCTGTATATACTTTAAACATTTTAAAGCACTTTAATATTCATACTTTGGGTAAGAATGATAGCATGATATTATAAACTGTCTCCAGAGGAATGTGGTAATTAGTTTTTCTAGCTAATATTTGCATTATCCAGAGGGGCCCAGCTAATATAAATAACCCCAATAAGAACTAGGAAAGAGCAGTAAACTTGCATTAGCACAGTTGTTTGAATTTCAGATGTAAGTTCAAGCTTCTAGCTTTCAAGTAGGTAAATTCAGAAGTGACTTCCTAAAAACTAGAAACCTTACCCTGGTTCTGAAATGTAATTTTTTTCTCCTTACAAAATTATGGCTACCAATGGATCTTTCTTTACTTTCTTGGTAGATATGTTTGAACAAAAAGCTTGTAGAAAAATGCAAATCTCTAAACTCATTAATCAATGTGAACTTGGCAATTATGCAATTATGATAACTTTTCTAAAACATGGTATTTTCATTGCATTTCTCCCTTCAGCCACTTACTCCTGACTATGTGTATTGCATAGAAAAAGATCTTGGCAAGATAAATGTCAAACTGTTAACAGTGTTTAACCCTGGGATTGGGATATTACAGTATATTGTTTGAATGTTTCATGAGAATTTATTTGTAAATCCCTTATGGAAAAAGAAAATATTTTTTACTAAAAGTAAACACTACATAAACCATTAACACTAACAGGCAAACCATTAAAAATGCTGTAGGTTTTTTGGTTTTTGGCTTTTTTTGAGGTACTGGTGACGGGGATTAAACCCTGGACCCCGTATGTGGGAAGCCAGTGCTCAACCACTGAGCTACATTGGTTCCCCTGAGTTGGTTTTTTCGTTGTTTTTTTTGTCTTTAGGAGGCACTGGGAACCGAACCCAGGACCTCCCATGTGGAAAGCAGGCACTCAACTGCCTGAGCCACATCCACTCCCCATGTAGGTATTTTTGTAGGTCTGATAACTAGTCAGTCTGACTACAGAAAAATTACATGAGGAAACTGCTAAAAATAGAGTTTCCTAGGACCAACTCAGGAGAGTCTAATTTAGCAGGTCTAGGATGAGAAGTAGATGTCTATACTTTTAACTCCATGATTCTGATGAGCAGGAAGATTTGGAAATAAGTATAGTAAATCAAGTCTTTGTGTTGTAGTTTCATTTTAATTGACTTAAAAAGGATATACTTTCCTTGAAGGCTTTCTTTTTTGAATTAAAAAAAAATTCTTTTTCATGTTTTCAGGGTAGTAGAGAAAAGGTAGATTAATCATACAATTATATGAACTACCACATAAGATTATCTGAAGAAATTGATTAATTAATATTATAGTTGTTTTATCCTCTAAACCAGGAGTTCTTAACCAGGGGTCCATAAGTTTGAATTGAAATTCAAAAAAATATTATTCTTGTGGGGACGTGTTGGTGCGGGTATGATATGTTTATTAAATAATACACAGTATAGTGTAGACCTAGTAAGGGGTCCGTAGTTTTCACCTGACTGGCAAAGGGATCCATGGAACAAAAAAGGTTAAGAACCCCTGATCTAAACATAGTCCTATTTTCTAATGAACCACAGAGTTCCTCATCTGAACCACAAAACACACTTTTCCAACTGAGGTTCTTCCACTGAACTTTGGAACCCAGAAAATTATTTTTTTTTTTTTAGGTACCAGGACTGGGAATTGAACCCAGGACCTCATATGTGGGAAGCCGGCACTCAACCACTGAGCCACATTGGCTCTCCTGAGTTGGTTTTTTCATTTGTTTGCTTGTTTGTTTTTTAGGAGGCACCGGGAACTGAACCTGGGACCTCCCATGTGGGAAGCAGGTGCTCAACTGCTTGAGCCACATCTGCTCCCCAGAAAATGATTTGAACTAGATGGCAACCAATATCGCTTTTCCCAATGTTGTTACACAACTATTACCATTAGAGATGCAAAGGATAGAAGTTAAGGGATAGTGGATGCCTCAGGACATTAGGGCTTAATTTTCTCACAGAACCCAGTCGAGAAAGATTGAGTCAACATGTGAAGTTGGAAGATTTTATAAAGTAAGTTTCTCTCATCCTTCAGGTTGTGTTCAATACAGTCAGAGAACACGATGATGAAGTCTGAGCATGCACAGACTGTGAGTCAGCTAACGTCCCAAAATGAGATCCTTCGCACCAGTTTCCGGGATCAGGTGCGACATTTACAGGAAGAGCATAGAAAGACAATGGAGACTTTACAGCAGCAACTCTCCAAGGTGGAAGCCCAGCTCTTTCAGCTTAAGAGTGAACCTACCACAAGAAGTATGTATGTACTCATGAAAGTATTACTTGTTTGTGTATTCATGTATTTGTGTCTCTTAAATTCATTCTTCACAAATTCATACGAAAATAGGAAATTTACTAGGTGACAATCAGTATCAATTCTATGATAAATGAATTTTGGATTTGCTTATTGAGAATCTATTTAAACCCTTCCCAGTTATACTTAACAGCCACCTATATAACCTCTTAGAATACAGATTTTTGCATATTTATTACTGTCCGTGTAAAAGAACATTTCCTTTTCTCTTACTTAAACATACTTCTTTCAATCTCGTGTGTCCTAACTCCATCGTTAGAGTGAGAACAAGTGGCTTAGAAACACTCAAGCAGCACAGAACTTGTGGGATTGCTTGGCCAATACAACTTCTTCCCTTTCAAATTTCTAATTAGTTGGAGTTTTAGTTCATTTCCACCAAATATTTTCTATTCTGATTCCAGGAAGAGTGAGAAAGTGTCAGCCAAGACAAGGCTATATTTTAATACTAAGTATAATGTTTGGTTTCATGTGGAAAATGATGTCACTGGGGCATTGGCAGCTACTTGTCACTTGTCAGGGTCAGAAACCAGCTTCAAGAGAATTTAACATATGCCGGGAGTCAAAAAAGGGAGTAACAAGGCAGGCAAACACAAATTGCCCTAGAGATTGTAATTTAGGAATCAGCAGTGGAGTAAGCTGTTAGCACAGTATCAGAAGTCCAGAAAAATGCTTCGACAAGGGCAGCCAGAGGCCTAAGGTTTGAAAGAACAGGTAAGGCAATTTCATGGAATGGAAAATAAATGGAATTTGAAGTTAAAAGTTCAAATTTTGGATTTTGGTCCCCAACTTAGCTCTGAGAACTTGTCTGAATGTCAGGTTTCTTGGGATTAATAAAGTGACATATTTGTTAGTGTCTTTAAACCCTAAAGTCCTATGAGGTGTTCATTATCTGCAAGCAGGAAAGCATTGCCCAGGAGGTATAATCAATTAGTTCCCTGCCCTGGATTCTGCGCTCTTCTTGTCTGTACACTGTAGGTGTGAGTAGGCAACAGTAGGAACCCAGCAGAGGTGAAGATTTTAAGGGCAGATGATCAACAAGAACATCTGGTAAGCAAATTTTAACAACTGTGTTGCATAAAAAAACATGCAACTATCTGAAATACATAATCCTCAAAAATAGGTAGAATCTAATTTTAGAATTTCTACTAATATTTAGCAACAGTGAAGTCCTAAACCCTAAATTAATAAAAATGAGTAGTACTGTATCATGAGCTTTGTGTTACATAGCAGTTTCTCTTACCTGGCTAGTGGCAGTTAGTAGCTTCTTTTGAGATTACTTAAGTGGTTAAAAGTTAATGGCTGAATTTTTAGGGCTGTTTTAGAAATTCTTCATAACCATTTACTTGTCTTCCAGTTTTTCAGTGTCTCTGGCTTATAATTTGTCTTCCCCAGTATCATTTTAATTTTATTATGCATTGCTGTCAATGCTGAATCTATCAGTTTTGAACAATCTCACACCCTTTAAAAAAAAATTTAATAGGCCCAGCTTCTTCCCACCAACCTTTGAAGAACCTTCGAGAAAGGAGAAATACAGACCTTCCCCTTCTGGACATGCACACTATAACCAGGGAGGAGGGAGAAGGGATGGAGACAACCGATACTGAGTCTGTATCTTCCACCAGCACTCACACACAATCTTTAGAGCAACTTCTTAATTCTCCTGAAACTAAACTTGGTATGTTACTCTTTTTAAAAGTGCTTTTTATTTAATTTTGCTGTATTATTTAAATATTATTACTCTAAGTTATATGGGAGGTCCTGGGTTCGGTTCCCGGTGCCTCCTGAAAAAAACAAAAACAAGCAAAATGAACGAGAGAGAAAAAACCAACTTGGGGAAGTGAATGTGGCTCAGTGATTAAGCACTGGCTTCCCACATACAGGGTCCTGGGTTCATTCCCTAGTACCTCAAAAAAAAAAGAGAAAAAAAGAAAAGATATAGATGGTTGGAACTTAGAAAATAGGATTGAACTATTTCCCCACCCTTCCAAGAAACTGACAATTTCAGTTTATATCTCTTAATAATGTTGTAGTGCTAAAGTTGCCTTATTTTATATAGTAAAGTTTTGATAAATTTTTATTATCTATAATGAATATTAATGTTCATAATTGAGGGAAAATCTGTTACCTTTCTGGATCAACTGGAGTAAGGACAGTTTGTATCTGTAGTCATTGACACTGGTAGGGGATTGAAATTGTAAGTCATAATTATTCCATGTGAAGTTATTAGTGATGAAAGGAAGATACCAAAATAGAGCAGCATCAGGCACTGGAATCTGACCTGGATTTATAATTTTTGTCAGAATTACTTGTTTTCTCTAAGCCTGTTGCTTCAGCTGTAAAATTTGAATGATGTCTGCCCTACCTCATATGAGAAGACTCTCATGAAGGTTTAGTGATGTATATAGTACATGTTAATATTTCATTTGTAAATGAAATGACGTGAGTTCTCAGAACATTAATAGATGGTAAAATTTATAAAATGTAAACACTGATTTTATTGGTCTTTAAGATATGTTTAACTGTGACACTATTTAATAATGTGGATGTGATTTGTCATCCAGTATTAAGTTCTTAGTCATTGATTTTTTTGTTAAATAATAGGAAAGAGGGAAATTGCATCTTTCATTATAGACTCATTGATTGGTAAGCTCTTCAAATGATGAGTTACAGGAAACTCTATGCTTCTGGATAGTGGATCTCAAGCATTTCTTTTTTTTTTTTTTTTAAGATTTTTAAAATTTATTTATTCATTTATCCCCCCTTGCTGCTTGTGCTCGCTGGGTCAGCTAACCACGCCGTGCGGGCGGGCTTGCCTTCACCAGGAGGCCCCGGGAACCGAACCCGGGGCCTCCCATATGGTAAACGGGAGCCCTACTGATTGAGCCACAGCCGCTTCCCTCAAGCATTTCTTTTGCGCTTTAATTTGCTAAAGCTGTGACCATATGTTAAAAAAAAATTATTTTAGGGGAGTTGTAGAATTTCTTAAGCAGTTATGCTCTTAATGCTTAAGAGAACACCAGCATTGTTTGCACAAAAAGTTGGTGATTCTCTCCCCTAGATAGTAATGAAATTACTTCTGTTGTGTCAACTTTTTATGCCATCTTATAATAAAGGTTGAAAAAAAACCCCTTTGTTTCTATTTATTTATTTATTTTTTAATTATTTTCCATATATACCCTTGATAAGAGATTTTGAAGAAATCATGTAAGATGATAAAGCATTTGAATGAATGGTACAGATGTTTAAAAAGAAAGTCAGTTAAAAGAATGTGGTTTTTTGTTTGTTTGTTTTTTAAGGCAGTACCAGGTATTGAACCCAGGACCTCATACTTGGGAAGCAGGTGTTCAACCACTGAGCTACATCTGCCTCTCAATGAAAGCTGGATTTTTCATTTGTTTGTTTGTTTGATTGATTTTAGGAGGTACTGGGGATCGAATCTGGGACCTCTTACATGGGATGCAGGCACTCTACCATTTGAGCTACATCTGCTCCTCAGAATGTTTGTCTTTACATTAAACGTTTATTTGAAATCAAATGATTTTGTATATAACATTTAATAATATAAAAGTGGTAAAAAGATAAGTGTTGAAACTATGAAACGTTCTATAAAAATAAGCTTAACACAGATTTCAGAATTTTGGCTTATAGGGCATGTATTCAATTAGATGATGTGTTTTAGAACAGAGACTATCTTGTATTACGTTCAACATGTAGTTTTTTTATTTGAAGCATGTTGAAAAGATGAAGGCAAAGATATGAGACATTTTTCTTATTTAGACTACTCATCTGTAATCTCTGATTTTTGAAAAGTAATTCTTTGAAAAATATATTGCAGAACCTCCTTTATGGTATGCTGAAGTTACCAAAGAAGAGTTGGTTCAGAAGCTCAATTCTACCACAAAAAGTGCCGATCACTTAAATGGCCTGCTTCGGGAAACAGAAGCAACCAATGCAATCCTTATGGAGCAAATTAAGGTAAAAACAACAACAAAAGTGGCCACCCTGAAAATACTCAGAGCTGATTTAGTTTTCTTGACCCTACACACACACACACACACACACACGTGGTTTAAAAGTTCACATTTCTGATATACCTATAACATCTTGATTCTTTATACTAACTTTCTTGTATTGAAATATTGATTGTTCTCATATCTACTATATAAAGACTATTTAAATTCTACTTCTAAGAAACTAATAGTTTTAGAAAGTAGACATGTTTACAAGTCATTGTTCCATATACAGTTAACTCAAACTTAAATGAATGTGAATCCTTAAATTCTAAAGATAAAGCATGGAGCACTTCTAATTAAAATCATTCAGTTGGTGTTTATGGCATTAAATTACTTACCACAGATTTTTTTGGGTGGAGATGGCAAAGTAGCGTAGTATTTCCTATTTTAAATAGACCCCAAAAATCTAGAAACAAGGTAAATTCAGAAGCAGTTGAGATTTACTCAAAATCAGATGTTTCAAGCCCCAGCTCTTTGATAAATCACATCTCAAAAATAGTCATGCTCTTTATTGAGTAGTTCTTATGTGCCAGCTCCTGAGCTTTACGTATATTGTCTTTTTTAATCCCCACAAACATTGTATGAGAAAAAAATTGAAGCTGGTAAATGGTAGAGCAAAAGTCAAACTCATGTTTGCCTGAAAAGTGCATGCTTCTTCCCCTATACCATGCTGCCTCAAATAGGTTTGTCCTACCTTTGTGCAGGGCCACCAGCTGTCCTTGTCAAATTAATTGTTTTAATGCTGAACTATTTTAAAGTAAATTGGAGATATCATGATATCTCAGCCCTAAATACTTCAGTGCACATCTCTACAAAATAATATTTTCCTGCGTAGTCAAAATAACATTACACCTAACAACTCACTGTTTAGGCCAGTGAACCTCAGTGACTATTCAAATGTTATAGCTCCATAAATTTACACTCTCTAGCATGATTCCTTAGATCTTATTATCACTTTTTAAAATTAACCATATATGTGATTATACCAATTACCATTTATTGTACACATTGGATGAATTTTATGCTTTATTAATATGTATCAATAAAATTGATTTGTTAAAAAAAATAACCATATATTTAGGTCAAAGTTGATCTACTTTCCTGGACTAAACTAAAATAATGAAATATAATAATAGGTAACTTTGTTTCAACCCAGAAATCTTACTCAAAGACTTCACTTGTAACACCTTACCATCTTTTTCACATTATTCTTAGTGATTTGTCCCATGTTCCTGTTAGTTTGTCTTACATTTCTAAATTTTCATTGTATCCTGGACTCTGATCTTTGTTTTGGCGGTGCATTTTATCGTGTAAGCGTGCTTTCTCTGTGGGCATCTTAACTGACTGGGGTTCTGGGAGCAGCGCAGGGGATGGAGGTCAGTGGGGAGGATATAGATATTCACTTCAGCCTCCATTTTCAGACTCTGGCTCACCACGCTGCTCACAATGTATCTGTTATCCCAGAGGCCTGAGTCCTACTGGCTCAGTTTCTATAGAGAATAGAAGGTGGAGGGAGCATCATGGTACCAACCTGTGGTGGTAATTGCACCATACATAGACTTTCCATTAATCTGTTTTCAGCCCATTTCCGTGGTACCTTGTGCTTCTGAGGCAAAAGCTTCTCCTTTCCTCTTATCAGTAGTTTCTTGGTGAGCTACTGGACTGAGTCAGTTTCCACTTCTTTTTTTTTTTTAAAGCAGATAAAGTATCTGCTTCTAGGGATTTCTTGATCTCTCAACCACTTTTTTCTCCTCTCCTATTTTATCCCCCCGCCCTCCATTTTTTGTGGGTTTCACAAGAAGAGAAGAAAAACACATTTATTCAGTTGGCCATTTTTAGCCAGAAGCTCCTAAAACCCATTTTAACTCATTTTTCTAACACCAGCTTCTCAAAAGTGAAATAAGAAGATTGGAAAGAAATCAAGAACGAGAGAAGTCTGTAGCTAACTTGGAATACTTGAAGAATGTCTTGCTACAATTCATTTTCCTTAAACCAGGTAGTGAAAGAGAGAGGCTCCTTCCTGTTATAGACACGATGTTGCAGCTGAGCCCTGAAGAAAAGGGAAAACTTGCTGCAATTGCTCAAGGTGGGTGAAGAGATTCTTACCACTTTTATTTTATAACTTACACTAAGTGTTTGGCCTTGTGGTTGAGACTATGTGTGCGTGACTGATAGACACCATGATTTTGTTTATTTGGATTGGATTGATCATATGTGTGAGTAGGTTTGAACAGCTGTTTTTGTTTTGTTTTGTTTTGTTTTTAACATTTTAGGGTAACTATAGTACGTGTAAAGAACTTGAACATTTAGCAAAATACAATATAGATCTTTGTTTGATCTTCCAGTTCTTTCAGAATTGGGTCGCTAATCCTGGCCCTAATTTCTATCACAGAATGCAGCTATAATTGTTGAGGGTATGGGGATGAGGGGCAAAATGCTTTAGAGGTAGTGGTATGTACTTTCTAAACATCACGTCAGGAGGCCTAAAATGTCTAGTTATACCGCTCTTAGTGATGTTAGACCTGATCAGTGTGTTCAGTTGTTAGTCTGTGCACCTCTTATTGTTTACTTTTTTAAGCTTAAAATGAATTTTTCACAAATATACGAAAATGGAGAAAATAAATAATGAATCCCCATGTGCAATAATTATCAACGTTTTGTGACTCTTGCTTTACTTATTTCCCATCAAACTCTTCTTTTTCTGTATATTTTAGATAGCATGCCATTTTATCTAAAAATATTTCAGCATGAATCGCTAAGAAATGGAAACTTTTCTTTTTTACTTTTTTTTTCAGCTTTTTGCTCTCTCGCGCTCTCTCTCTCTCTCTCTCTCTCTATATATATATATATATATTTTTTTTTTTTTTTTTCCCACCTCAGTTCGATGAGAGGAGACAGTAGGGATTTTTTACTCATTTTGTTCTGCTTTTCCAAGGTATTTTTTAATTAGAGAAGTTGTGAGTTTACAAAACAATCAGGCATACCATACAGGATTCCCATACATTGCCCCACCATCAATACCTTACATTGTTGTGGAACATTTGTTACAAATGATGAGAGAACTTCATCAAAATATTACTGCTAGCTGTAGTCCATAGCTTATATTTGATGTGTTTTTCCCATAAACCACCCTTTTGTTAACACCATGTTATAGTTCATGAGAGAATGCTCTCATATTTGTACTGTTAACCACAGTCCATCATCCACCATGGGGTTCACTGTGTTATACAGTCCCAATGCCTTGTACAGTCCATTCAGCGTGTATACTCGGTGGTTCTCAGTTTCATCACAGAATTGCGCTGTCATCACCTCAGTCCACTTTAGAACATTTTCCTTACTCTAAAGGGAAAAATCCATACCCCCTTTTACCCCCCTAATGTTGACTCTTAGCATTGATATAGTACCTTCTTTGCCATTGATACAAAAATATTACAATATTACTGTTAAAAATAAATGAGAACTTTAAAAAGTTCTCATTATCCTCAATATCCTCAATAGCAAAACTAACAATAATGTCTTAATATCTGATATCTAGCACATGTTTAAATGTTTGTTATAGATTAAAAGAGATTTTAAAGGAGATGTTCTTCCTTTTTTATGTCATTTTTTTGTGGAAGAAAACATTTTTTAAATTCAGTAAAATCCATTCTGAATTTCACTGGTTGCCTCATCCTGCTGGTGCCCTTTAACATGGTTCGCAAAATTAAGCAGTCATCAGAGTCACCTGAAATGCTCATTAAAACACAGATTGCTGGGGCCCACCGTGGTTTCTGATTCAGTAGGTTTAGGGTGGAACCCAAGAATTTGCATTTTTAAATTCCCAAGTGAGGCTGATCCTCTGGTCTTGGAACCATGCTTTGAGAACTCCTAATCTTGAGGATTAATAAGATTGAGGATTAATTTTTTTTTGCAAGAATACTTCATAATTAGTGCTCATCCATTGTTTTTTCTTTAATTTGTTTTCTTATTATACATCTTTCTAATAATGAAGGAGGAATGTTCTCAATACTGATGGTAATTTTAGTTTTGCTAAGTAAAGGTAAACTACCTTAGCCACAATAGCTATTTTTGTAAAAAGATCCAAATTGAAAAATACATCATGTACATTTTTAATAATGTAGTTATCCTAAATTATACATTTGCTTTTATGTATTATTTTTTATTTATTCTATCATAGCCAAAACTATTTTATTATGAAATGAACCAGAACCTTAGGAAAAGTATGTTTTGTTTTTTTTTTAACTAGGAGGTACCGGGGTTTGAACCCCGGTCTCTCCATATGGTAGACGGATGCCGAACCTCTTGAGCCACATCCGTTTCCCTGTATTTTTAAAGTAAAACTTAGCTTTCACTAAAACAACAATGTAATCTCAATATTTAGCATATCATTTAGTCTTCTTTTAAAAGACCAGCATATTTAATGTAATATAGATATTGCTAAAACCCAGTGGCTACTATTAAGTTGAGGGTCCGTTGACCAAAGGATTTCAAAGAGACTGAACTAGGGCTCCCAATAATAGACATATTTCTGATAATTCCACAGAGGATATGTACAGATGGCCATTGAAAACCTGGAACTCTAAAACATGCTTTTGCTTAAGTCTTGTAAACCAATTTAAACCCCACTTACTAAACTTAAATTATTTTGTCTTTTAAAGGTTATTTACTTTTTGTCTCTTACGTATGAGAGCAATTGAAAGAGAACTTTGATAAACAGTAATGGCTTAGCAGCAGATTTAGATATGACTTAAAAGAATTAGTAAACTGAAAGGTCAGAAGGAATTATCCAGAATTTAGCATGGAGAAACAAAAAGTTGAAAAGAAAAAAAAAAACAAAACCAGAAGAGTGGGCAAAAGACACAGAGGATAGAGTGATGATGACATCTAATATATATTTAATAATTGAAGTTTAAAAAGGAGAGGAGAGAGAGAGAATGGGACAAAGAATATTTAAAGAGAATGACTAGGGGAGTGAGGGTGGCTCAGTGGTTTTTGAGAGCCTACTTCCCATGTATTAGGTCCCGAGTTCAAATATTTATTTATTTATTTATTTATTTATTTATAAATAAAAAAAATTTTCAGAACTGATAAAGGATATCAATCTAAAGATTTAAAAAAAACGAAACAAAACAAAATCTCAAGCAGGATAAAATAAGTTCCACATCCATTCACATAAAAAAAAGTGAAACTGCCGAAAAAAGTAGGGTGGTGGTGGGAAAGGTTGGGGATGGTAATAGAGAAAAATCACAAACGTAGCCACAGAAGGAAGACACATTGCCTTGTTACCTTTAAAGGAGATAGACTTCCATGAGAAGGGATTTCTCAACAGAAGGGATGGAATGCTGTCTTAAATGTGCTGAAGAAAATAACTGCCAGCCTCATGAAAATATTTCTCAAGATCCTTTCTGAAAAACAGAAATCTTAAGGATGCGCTTTCACGGAAATTCTTAACAATGTACTGATTATTTCTTGGCAGTACTGTGAATTTTGAATTTAAACTAAATTTTTATGCCATAACAACTGGAATTTAAGCTTTTGAAATAATGTTACAAGACTTTTTATTGCAAGATGAGACTTGCAGATAGATTAGTTATTAAAAAGAAGCCTAGACTTTCTCTGAGCTTTAAATTGATGTAAGGATTTATTTGTGTTGATCATAAAAAAGATAATGCAACTGGAATGCTCATACACTACAGAATGATACATCCACCTTGAAAAGGTCATGAATTTCTTATCAAGTTAAACATAAACTCACCATACAACAACAATCCATTCCTAGGTATCTATCCAAGAGAAGTGAAAACCTACATTCACATGAAAACCTTCACCCAAACTTTTGAATGTATTAAAAGCCACTGGTTGTACATTCTAAAGAGGTGGGTTTTATGATGTAGGAATTAATCTCAATTTTTAAATATTAAAAAATTTTAAAAAGCAATTTACAAATACTTTAGTGTCTTTATTCAAAATCGCTAGAAACTGGAAACAACCTTAAACTGGTAAGTGAATAAACAAACTGTGGTACAGCTATACAATAGAATACCACCCAGCAGTAAAAAGGAACAGACCATTGATACACGCAACAACATAGATGAATTTCACATGCATTATGCTAAGTGAAAGAAGCCAGACTCAAAAGACTTTATACTGTATGATTCCATTTATGATATTCTAGAAAAGTCAAAATAAGGACAGAAAATAGATTAGTGGTTGCCTATTAGTGGGGGAAGGGATTGATTACAAAAGGTCATGAGAACTTTTTGAGGTGATAGAAATGTACTGTCCCTTGGTTGGGGTGGTGGTACATGACTGAATACATTTGCCAAAAAAAGAGTGAATTTCACTGTAAGTGAATTATACCTCAGTAAACTTGGCTTTAACATGATTAAAAATCAATTATTTTTTTGTTTGATTTGGTTTAATTTTGAGGTTTACCATAAATCTATTGTTTTTACATTCTAAGTTTTGTAAAGGCTTTGGTATTGGTTTGCTATGACAAGTACCACACAATGAATTATCTTAAACAACAGGAATTTATTGTCCATGTTGAAGTCCAACATCAAGGTATTGGCAGGGCTGGCTTCTTCTGGAGTCTGTAGGGTTCCGGCATTCCTCTGTCACTTGACAGTCTCTCTCTTCTGTCTTCTCTGATTACTGCTGACTTTTGGTTTCTACTTTATGTCCAGTTTTGGATGAAGGCCCACCCTGATTCAGTTTGGCCTCATCAAAATAGGATCTTTGAAGACCCTGACTACAGATAAGTCCATACTTTAACTAATAATAACCTCTTCAGGGGAAGCGGAAGTGGCTCAAATGATTGGGCTCCCGTCTACCATTTAGGAGGTTCAGGGTTTGATTCCTGGGGCCTTCTGGTGAAAGGCAAGCTGGCCCGAGTGGCAAGCTTGCCTGCGCAGGAGTGCTGGCCCGTGCAGAGTGCTGGTGCAGCAAGATGATGCAACAAAAAGAGACACAGAAGAGAGACAATAAGAGACACAGCAGACCAGGGAACTGAGGTGGTGCACGAGATTGAGCGCCTCTCTCCACTCCAGAAGGTCCCAGGATCAGTTCCCTGTGCTGCCTAAAGAGAAGACAAGCAGACACAGAAGAACACACAGAGAGCAGACAGTGCAAAAAACAAGGGTAGGGGGAGAAATAAAGAACTGAATCTAAAAAATCATCATAATAACCTCTTCAAAGATTTTATTTACAGTGCGTTCATACCTACAGTACCCATGGTTAGAATTTGAACATGTCTTTTGTGGGAGACATGATTCAATCCCTAACAGTTTCTGTTTTAAAATAATGTGAAATTTTTATTGCCAAAAATACTTAGCTGTGCTGGGAAATTTATTTTGTAAATGTTTTAAGAGAGAAAGACAATACTGAATGCTTGAGAGCAGGCATAACATCAAAGGTATGGTATGAGATGATTATTTCAGAGTAGTGGAGGCATTTCTTAAGGTCTGTACTTTCACCTTATTTATAGAGAAACACTTCTGCATAATTTTCATAACTAGATTTTCTTAAGCCATTTGAAAGTTCAATTTTAGATTGCTTCATGTTGCATTGTCACTGTTTTGAAAGAGAAAATAGAAAACATAAAAGTAATTATTAAATTGGCTCAACTGAGGAAATCTAATATTCTTAAAAAGGAGAAATTTAGAAGAGTGTTTAATGTGTCTATAAGATGGCATATTAAGAAAAAAGAAAAGAAAAAGAATTATTTGCCTATATTATACAGTGGTTCTAGAATATAGATTTCACATTGAAAAAGTTTAATAAATTTTTTTTTTTTTTTTTAATTTTCCAAAGGTGAAGAAGAAAATGCTTCCCGTTCCTCAGGGTGGGCATCCTATCTACATAGTTGGTCTGGACTTCGATAGATTTGACAAAAAATGATTCAAGTATATTGCTGTCATCCTATTGTCAGAAAATATGTATATATGTTCACATCTACATATATTTGTACATATATATGACAAGTATATTTAAGTCTCAGCTTGTAGTAAAAGTACAACAGCTTGAAGTTGACACCTGTCCACAGTCTTGATTCAACACCATGGAGGCCACTGTATTTGTGATCTTCCATGTACGTTTTCAGAATTAAAACACAATTAATTCACTCCCCTCCTTCTCTGGAA
>JAKSZT010054030.1:59109220-59170909 GCA_026826555.1 Tolypeutes matacus | reverse complement strand
CATTGTAATTGTTTTGGGGTGCCATGAACTGTGCTTATATAAGATGGTGGACTTAATCGATTAATGTTACATGTGTTTTTACTGCTCTACCGACTGGCTCTCTCCCTCTCCTCTGGGCTCTCTATACCCAAAGACACAACAGTATCGAAATTAGGCCAGTTATAACCCTACAATGGCTACTAAGCGTTCAAATGAAAGGAAGAGTGCCACATCTCTCACTTTAAATAAAAACCTAGACATAATTAGGCTTATGAGGAAGGCATGTTGAAAGACCGAAAGCCGGGCCTCCTGTGCCAAATAGCAAAGTTGTGAATGCAACAGAAGGGTTCTTGAAGGAAACTAAAAGTGCCTCTCCAATGAACACATGAATGATTGGAAAGTGAAACAGTCTTATTGCTGAGGAGAAAGTTTTAGTAGTCTGGATAGATCAAACCAGCTACAACATTCTCTTAAGCCAAAGCCTAATTCAGAGCAAGGCCTTAACACTCTTCCATTCTCTGAAGGCTGAGAGAGGTGAGGAAGCAGCAGCAGAAAAGTTGGAAGCTAACAGAGGTTGATTCATAAGGTTTAAGTACAGAAGCTGTCTCCATTACATAAAAGTAGAAAGTGAAGCGGCAAGTTATCCAGAAGATCTAGATAAGATAATTGAAGAAGGTGGCTACACTAAAAACAGATTTTCAATGTAGATGAAATAGCCGCCTTTTGGAAGAAGATACTATCTATGACTTCCATAGCTAGAGACAGGTCAAGGCCTGATTGAAAGGACAGGCTGATTCTCTTCTTAGGAGCTAAAGCAGCTCACTGCTTTTAAGTTGAAGCCAATACTCATTTATTATTCCAAAGATTCTAGGGCCCTTAAGAATTATGCTAAATCTACTCTCTAAATGAACCAACAAAGCCTAGAAGACAGCATGTCTGTTTGCAATATGGTTTGCTGAATATTTTAAGCCCACTGTTGAGACCTGCTCAGAAAAAAAAATTCCTTTCAAAATATTACTGCTCATTGACAATGAAACTGGTCTCCCAAGAGCTCTGATGGAGCTAAACTAGATGAGTATTGTTTTCATACTTGCTAACACAGCATCCATTCTGCAGCCTGTGGATCAAGAAGTCACTTTGACTTTAAAGTCTTATTATTTAAGAAATAGATTTTGTAAGGCTTTAGTCACCATATAGGTAATGATTCCTCTGATGGACCTAGGCAACGTCAATTGAAAACCTTCTGGAAAAGATTTACCAGTCTAGATGTCATTTGTGATTTATGGAAGGAGTTCAAAATATCCATTCTAACAGGAGTTTGCAAGAAGTTGATTCCAACCTTCATGGATGACTTTGAGGGGTTCAAGACCAGTGGAGGGGGGCAGATCTGGCTCAAATGGTTGGGCGTCTGTCTGCCATATGGAGGGACCTGGGTTCGATCCACAGGAACGCCTGGTAAAATAATAAATATAATATATAGAAGGCACATGGGCTGCCAGGCTGTGTGTGCCAGTGAGCCGCCAGGCTCTGGGAGCCATGCAGCAAGATGATGACGTAACAGGAGAGAGATGCTCTGAAAACCAGGAACCGAGGTGGTGCTGGTGGCAGAATACCTCTCTCCTACATTGGAGGTCTCCAGGATCGAATCCTGGTGAAGACAGGAGAAGGATGAGAAGAGATGGCAGGAAACAGAGAATTGCCCAGCGAATGGACACAAAACAGCAAATGGGGAAGGGGGTGTTTAAAATGGTTAAAGTAAATAAATCTTAAAAAAAAAAAAAAAAAAAAAAAAAGGCCAGTGGAGGAAGATAACTACAGATATGGTGGAAATGAGAACTAGAATTAGAAGTGGAGCCTGGGAGCGGATGTGGCTCAAGCAGTTGAGCACCTGCCTCCCACATGGGAGGTCTCAGGTTTGTTTCCCAAGGCCTCCTGAAAAAACAAAAACAACAAGCAAAACAAGTGATAAACCAACTCAGGGAAGCTGATGTGGCTCAGTGGTTGAGCACTGGCTTTCCACATACGAGGTTCTGGGTTCAATCCCTGGCCCCTGGTACCTCAAAAAAAAGTGGAGCCTGAAGATGTGACTGAATTTCTGCAATCTCATGGTAAAATTTTAACAGATGAGAACTTCTTATGAATGAGCAAAAAAGTTTCTTGAGATGGAACCTGCTCCTGGTAAAGATGCTATGAACATTATTGAAATGAAAACAAAGGCTTTAGAATATTATTAGTTGCTAAAGCAGCAGCAGGGTTTGAGAGGATTGAATCCAATTTTGAAAGAAGTTCTGTGGGTAAAATGCTATCAAACAGCACATGCTACAGAGAAATCTTTTCTGAAAGGAACAAATGATGCATCAGGCTTAATTGTCTTATTTTAAGAAATTGCCACAGCCACTCCATCCTTCAGCAACAGTCACCCTGATTTGTCAGCAGCCATCAACATCGAGGCCATTCCACTTCTAGGTATATATCCCAAGGAATTGAGGGAAGGAACTCAGATATTTGCACACTGATGTTCATAGTGGCATTATTTACAATTGCCAAAAGATGGAAACAACCCATTTGTTCATCAATAGGTGAATGGATAAACAAAACGTGGTATAAATATACAATGGAAAGTTATTTTATTTTATTTTATTTTTTACCGGGAGGTCCCAGAGATCGAACCCGGGCCCCTCCATATGGGAGACGGACGCCCAACCAGTTGAGCCACATCCGACCCCATGGAAAGTTATTCAGCTGTAAAAAGGAATGAAGTTCTGATACATGCAACAACATGGATGGATCTTGGAGACTTCATGTTGAGTGAAATATGCCTGACAAAAAGAGGACAGGGGAGTGGATGTGGCTCAAGCAGTTGGGCACCCATCTCCCACATGGGAGGTCCCAGATTCAGCTCCGGTGCCTCCTAAAGACAAGCAGACAAGCAGATACAGTGAGCAGACACAACGAGCAGACAGATAAGGGAACCATCTTGGGAGGGGGGTGGAATTTACAAAAAAAAAAGGGGGGGGATATTGTATGAGCTCTCTGATATGAAATAATTAGAATGTGTAAGCAAATTCATAAAGTCAGAAAGTGGAATACACTTTACCAGTGGCTAGGGTAGGGGTAGGGAATGGGGAGTTAATGTGTAATTGGTACAGAGTTTCTGTTTGGAGAGAGAGAGAAATTTTGGTAACGGATGGTGGTGACAGCACAATATTGTGAATATAATTAACACACTGAGTTATATGATTGAATATAAGGGAAAGTTTAGGTTGTATATTTATTACTAGAATTAAAAAAAAAAAAAAAAAAAGACTCTACAGGGAAGCGGCTGTGGCTCAATCAGTAGGGCTCCCGTTTACCATATGGGAGGCCCCGGGTTCGGTTCCTGGGGCCTCCTGGTGAAGGCAAGCCTGCCCGCACGGCGTGGTTAGCTGACCCAGTGAGCACAAGCAGCAAGGGGGAGATAAATGAATAAATAAAATCTTTAAAAAAAAAAAAAAAATTCTGTTACCAGTTTCTTGTTTATTTTTATCCTTCCAGATATTTCTGCATCTACAAGCAGGTGTGTGTGTGTGTGTGTTTAGCATATCTTGCTTTATTTCCCCCCTCACTTAATATTTATAAATGAAATCTTTAAAGGGATCTTTAAAACTTGAACAGGGGAGTCGGTGTAGCTCAGTGGTTGAGCACCTGCTTCCCATGTGCTAGGTTCAATCCTCAGTACCTCTAAAAAAACAAAATAGAAAAAAACATGTACATATTTGTATACATGTGAGAATACATCTGTAAGATAAAGTTCAAATGTGGATTTCCTGGGTCAAAGCGGAACTGAATTTTACATTATGATGGTCCCAGCTTGCCCTCCACAAAAATTGAATGACTGTATATTCCCATCAACAGTGAATCAAAGTATCTGTTACCCTATATCCTCATCAAAATGATACTGAACAAAAGCGGGGTTCATTGCCAGACATGCTTCATTAATGACCAATTCCTGAGGCATCTGGGTTTCAAAGAGAAAAAGTTTATTGCCGGCACATTGCAAGGATCTCAGGTGGCTTAATAGCCTAAAATCTGTCTCCCCGAAGTGCAATAATTCTGATAGTTATAGTATACTATAGTATAGTATAGTATAGTTATGCTAGTGAGTAATTGGGGTGGGGCTGGCTCAGGTTCCTTCATTAATAAACATTAAGGGGCTGTTTAGTGATAAGACTTTAAAGTTGTAAAACTAGATGGGGGTGGGTACAAAATAAAGGTGAATCACAAGGTTTTTAAATCACAAGATAAAGGTTATATAGTTTCTATGTTGTGATTGTATATTAACAGATCAAGGCATCTGGATTCTAGTTCAGCAAGTTTCAATAACTTCAGGTATTTAATTTTGGCTTTTCTACAATATACTAGAAAGTAAAAAAGGTATCTATATAGTATTTCAGTAATCAAGATCATTTGCTAATTCTTAACTCTTGGTTACAAAAAGTCCATTATTAAACTTTGTATCTTTGCCTATTAAGTGAAGATGGTATTTTATTTTTATTTTATGATAACGTATACCTTTAGTGCTTAAAAAAGACATTTGTATTTCTTTTTTCTGTGGAAAACTGTTTGTGTCCCCTTTCTATTTTTCTGAGTTGTTGGACTTTTTCTGATTCATTTTCTAATAAGGATATTAGGCCTTTTTCATCATACATATTATAAGTATTTTTCTCAGTTTGCCATTTGTCATATTTCTTTGCAGAAATTATAGATTTCTATTTGGCCACATTGACCAATATTTAATTTTATGGTCTCTGGAGTTTATATCCTGTTTGGAAAATCTCTCCCCATTCCAACCTTAATCTTTTTCTCCCATATTTTCTTCTAGTATGTTCATAGCTTAATTTTTTACATTTAA
The DNA here is from genome assembly GCA_026826555.1 of Tolypeutes matacus. Classification (NCBI taxonomy): domain Eukaryota; kingdom Metazoa; phylum Chordata; class Mammalia; order Cingulata; family Chlamyphoridae; genus Tolypeutes; species Tolypeutes matacus. Next base: position 59,166,039 of record JAKSZT010054030.1, on the reverse strand, counting down.
ATATATGCTCTATCTAGGATTATTTTGATAAAAGTATGTCAAAGATTCAATTTTTCCCCCATGTGGGGGTCCAGTGGGTCCTCTCCCTAAGGGAAACTCAGCCCTCTGTACTCTGCCCTGCATGCCCCAGGACACAAGTTAACATGTAACAAACCTCACAGGGAAACAATGTGCAGATGGTAGACTGTCATTTTCTCCAGGCTGTACAATTCCTTCCTACAATGACATCACCAGACCTCATTTATGGGATTCATGTGACCCTAGCAGAAACTCTAGGGTCTAGGTTATGAAATGTCTTTGTTCTGAGACCCTATATATTGTTCCTCATTTTCCCGTCTCTTTTTGCACTAACTTCATTCCCTGGACCACTGCCGCCAGAGAGAATCCCTCCTGTCCCTAAGTACCAATCCATAAAGCTCATGTTCTAACACTGTGCTCAGGGCATCTTTTGATCTTGCAGCTATCCCGACTCCATTCCCTTCAGGAGCTGGGTTGACGCACCCCACATGCCTAGGCAGGACACAGGACTTACCATTCTACAAACCAACCACAAAGTAGGTATAGTTGCAAAGTCATTTATATCCAGGGTGAAAAAACGTGATTACCTATATCCGATCGTTTTCAGATTTCAGGTATTGGTAGAATAGAGGAGGAGACTGAGGGCAAGGATGGAAGAAAACGATGCAGAGAGCCAAGACTAAAGCCTTTCAAAGGTTAACTTTTCCTAATTCACAATTTATACGTAAAGAGAAATTCCTAGGTGAGCACACCTAAAACGTGCGAAGCTCCGGGTGGGGTAGAGGGATTAATTGGTGGCAAAACCAGACGAGGTCCCTCCTGCCCCTCCTGGAAGCCTGGTGATACCTCTTGCTTTGACTTGCGGGACACCACCTTCTCACATTGTCTCCCTAGTACCCATCACGAGTAAGGGGTGCAGCCTCACACCTCGGCTCCAATAAATCCTGCTGCCAGGACCACGTGATCCTGAGGCGAGTCGGCGAAGGAGAAGGCCCGCCGTCTCCGCCCGCGGAGCTCCGCCACCCTCAGCCGGGGAGGCGGCAGACGCCGGCCTACAGACGCACCGAGGGGGAGAGGGCCGGAGCAGCGGCACTCCCGGGGGCGCCCGAGGAATGCCGGGCTCGCTCGTCGGGCCTTTCTCCCCGCCGTCCCGGGTCTTCAGTGGAGCCCCGCGAGGGCTGAAAGCTCCCGGGCCGCGGCGGCTCGAGCGCGCTGACCCGAGGAGCGCGCGCGGCGCGGGGCGAGAGGCCGGGGCGGGGCCTTCCTGCGCGGCCGCCCCCTCGCGGCGCGCTGGGCCGAGGCCCAGAGCGCGCCCGGCGCCCGCCGCGCCATTGGCTGGCCCTGGGAGGAGGGCGGCCGCCGCGTCCCCGCCCCTCCTTCCTGCTCTCGGGAAGTGGCCTCCCCGCGGGCCCAGCCCGGCCGCCCCCGCTCCCCACGCGCCCGCAGCCCGCGGAGCCGAGGGCGGGAGGACGCAGTCGGGGCGGCCTCCGGGAGCGGCGGTGCTGGGAGCGGGCGAGCGCGGCGGGCCCGGGGCTGCGCCGAGATGCTGGGCCTCGCGGCGGGAATGGCCAACAGGTAAGGAGCCCGGGGGCTCCCCCGCCCGGCGCCCGCTCCATTCATCGCGCCCGAGCCGGGGCGCTGCGGCCGCCACGTCGGCCCGGGCGCTGCGGAGGCGGGGCGGGGCCCGGGGCTTGGGGGCGGCAGCTGGCGCTGGGGAGCGGCTCGGCGCCGGCGCTCAGCGCCGGGGCTGCCCGTTCGCCTCGGGGCCGTGTCGGGTCGTTTTCCTGGAAGGGGGCTGTCGCCGAGGGGCTCGGCGCCGTGGCCAGCGGGCCAGCGGGCGGGGGCGGCACTGTGGCGGGGCTCTCTTCGGGCAGTGGGTGAGGACCGGGGGCAGGGTGGGCGTGGGCCGGGCCGGGGTCGCGGAGGCAGCCGGGCGGGGAGGGCGCCGTGGGGGAGGAGGGGGCCAAGTCCTGGCCTCCCGAGGCTCGGTGACTCCCACGCTTCGGAGGAAGTTCTCCAGCCGCCTCCCCCTGCGGCGCGCACGCACCCTGCACCCCGCTCGGCGCTGGCACGGGTACCCTGGGGCTCCGCCGCCGGACTTGCCACCTGAAGAGGATCTCCCTACTGCGTGTGCTGCCCCCGGACTGGGAGTGCACCTCGGGCAAACCCAGCCTGGACAGGCGAGCTCGGGTGCTAGCCAGTGCCTCCCAGTCCACCTTGTAGTAATTTGTATGCACATTTTGAAGCCACGGAGCTGGCTTGCGAATCAAAAGAGAGATTGTTGTGCTTCCTGTTTTGGTGAATGTGGTTCTTCTGTGCTTAGTGTCTGTCTGTTTTAAATAAAATTCACTTTTCTAAAAAATTAAATGCAATTAAATTCTAATCCTATCTTGAGCAGGGAACGGAAGACTAAAATAAGCTTTTAAAAAATTACGTTGTTGGGACGTGGCCAAAGCATTTCTCCAATTGGTGTTATTTCCAGCAAGAAACTTAACCATATTTGTTTGTATTTTACAATTGGTACATTATTAGAATAGTAGTTTCGAGCTAAACTACAGTATTTCTAAATTATATGTCACGTTAACAGAAAAAACACATTTTGAACAAATCTTTCTAACTGTTGTTATTAAACTGTATTGTCCTTTATGAGTGCTTTGAGGGCAGACACTGGTACAGTGCTTAGTAAGTGCCTAATAACAAAATCTTTACTGAATTAATAAATTCTATCCCAGTAGTTGGAGTCTAATAAAGACCAGTGATTTTCAAACGTTTTGGTTTCAGGATCCCTCTTAAAAATTATAGGGGATGCTAAAGGGCTTTTGCTTATGATGGTTATGTCCACAGATATTTACTGTATTAGAAATTAGAACCGAGGCATTTGAAAAACATTTAATTCGTTAAAAATAATAAATCTATGACATATTAACATATAACACATTTTTATGAAAAATAGGATTTTCCAGCACAAACACCAAGTGGCACTCTTTCACATTTTGTAAATCTCTTAAATGTCTGGTTTAGTATAAGGTAGCTTCTCATCTACTTTGCATTCAGTCCATTGTGATATGTTGTTTTGATTGAATTATATGGAGAAAAGATATGTAGTTGGAAAACAAGAGTATTTTAATAGCTTTTCCAGGTGGTTGTGGGTATTTTTTGATACTATACCATAACTGGATAAATGTTATTGTCCTAAATGTAAGTTTCGATGTGGAATCTGAAACCATCTCAATAAACTTTTTTTTTAAGGAGGTACTGGGAATTGAACCCTGTACCATGTACGTGGGAAGGAGATGCTCAAACCACTGAGCTATACCCACTCCCCAATAAATTTTTTTGTACTCTGGTACATTAAAAATCCATCAGTTTTGCATATTGAATGGATCTCTTACCATGCATTATATTGTAACATCATATGATTGTCATTTGGAAAATATTGGTTCACTGAAATGGTATTTCATGAAAAAAGCATCCAATTCATCTCATCACTGGGTCACAGATGTGCTTTACCTTAAAACAATCATCTTCCTTTGGTATGCAGCACAAGGGCTTTATGCATACCTCCCATTTTATCACAAGCAACAAAAAAGAGGGTCAGGTGTAAAGATTTAATAAGGGCAGTAATTAGTACTGCTTCATCAAGAACATTTTTAGTTGAAACTTTCATTGAGATAATTGTAGATTTACTTGCAGTTGTAACAGATATTACAGAGATATCCAGTGTGTCCTTTGCCCAATGATAATATCTTGCAAAACTGTAGTACAGTATCCCTGATATCAGATACAATCCACAGTCTTATTCGGATATCCCCAGTTTTACTTGTCATCTGTGTATGTATGTGCTCTCTGCAGTTTTATCACATGTGTGAGTGCATGTATCCTCCACTACAGTCAAGATACGGAACATTTGTATCTCGCAAGGATCTTCATGCTGCTGTTTTATAACCCACTCACCGCTCTGCTTCCACCACCTCCCCTCCTCAACTCCTGACAACCACTAGCCTGTCCTCCATTTATACAATTTGGTCATTTCAAAAACGGTTGTTCCTTTTTATTGCTGAATAGTATTCTGTGAGGTGGATGTGCCATTGTTTGTGACCACGTTCATCTTTGATGGACATTAGGACTCTTGACAGTTTGTGGCTGTTATGAAATAAAGCTGCTATGAACATTCACGTACATGTTTTTTATGTGAACATAAGTTCATTTCTCTGAGATAAGTGCCCAACAGTGTACAATTGCCAGGTAATTACATGTTTAGTTTTTTAAGAAGCTGACATACTTTTCCAGAGGGGTTGTAAGTGACACTGGCATCCTTTCTCCGATCAAGATGGTGGAGTGAGACGCTTCAAGGCTTTGTGTCCGCACAGTAGCTTTGAACAGCCAACAAGAACTAACAGAAACATCTCTCTAGAAGCTCCAGGAAACAGTTAAAAGACTTCAGTAACAGGGTGAATGATGATTCAAGAAAAAGGATACTTAAAAGTGGTAGGATCTCATGGCACTCTGGTTGACCCCTCGCCCATCAATCACTGGCTCAGCCTGTGCCTCCAGTGTGGATCTCTGGTCCCATTTCTGGAGGGTACAGAGTAAGGATCATGCCCAGTCTGTCTGGTGGTGGCCTAAGGGACTCTCCATCCCAGAACTTGCTCCTGCAGAACACCATGGGAAAGCAGTCAAGTTATGCTGCCTGAGGCAAGGGATTGCTGGCAGTAGGACAATACTGTAGTGTTTGGAACTTGAAGAAACTGTTTCCTGGGGAAGAGGGACTATTTGGAAGCCTGTAGGGGGAATTCCTAGGGCCACTGGTGCATGCCTAAAACAAGAGCATGTTGAGAAAGGATTAGGGAGGCCCTTACACTTTGGCTCAGAGCTGTTCTTTAAACAGATTTGGCTAAGCCCTGAAGGAGAGCACTTCCACAGGTCAATCTGCAAAGGCTGGGAAAGATGTTTTCATTTTTTACCTCTTCCTCCTCCTCCTCTATTTAGCTCCTGGTATTAAAGGAGACCTCTGTCATAACACTAGCCAGATATAAGCTTAAGGTACAGACACTTCAGAGTCTAAATTCCAACAATAATGTATTAAAATATTAAAATACCCAGGTTTCAAAAAAAGATTACAAAACATACAAAGGAACAGGAAGTGATGGCCCAGGCACAGGAGAAGATTAAAAATTAGAAATCTTCAATGAGGAGGACCAGACCTGGGACATACCACACAAAGACTTCAGAAAAATGGTCCTAAATATGCTCAAAGAACTAAAGGACAACATGAACAAAGGACTAAAGGAAATCAGGAAAATGAAAGATGAACACAGAGAGATGGAGAATATGAAAAGGAACCAAACAGAGGTGAAGACCACAGTAACAGGACTTAAAAATTCCGTGGAGGGTTTCAATAGCATATTGGAGCTAGCAGAAGGAACAATCAGTGAACTTGATGATATGATGATTGAAATCATTCAGTCTGAGGAGCAGAAAGAAGAAAGAATGAAGAAAAGTGAACAGAACCGGAGGAACCTGTGGAATAACATCATCAGGTGTATCATAAGTATTGTGGGAGTCCCAAAAGGAGAAGAAAGAGAGAAAGGGGACAGAGAGAATATTCAAGAAATAATGGTTGAAAACTTCTCAATTTAACGAAAGGCATGATGTATACCTCTAAGATGCTCAACAAACTCCAAACAGGATAAATCCAAATAGACCCACACTGTGCCAAGTTATAATCTTTGGTTTAATGCCAAAGATAAAGAGCAAATTCTGAAAGCTGCAAGGGAGAGGAATGTTTCATCTACAAGGGAGAATGAATAAGATTAAGTGCCAGTTTCTCATTGGAAACCAAATGGAGGCAAGAAGGATGTGGGAAGATGTATTTCAACTGCTGAAAGCACAAAATTGCCAACCAGAATTCTGTATCTGGCAAAAATCTCTTTCAAAAATGAGTAAGAGATTAAGACATTCCCAGATAAAGAAAAGCTGAGGGACTTTGCCATCACTAGATTGACCCTACAAGAAATGCTAAAGGGAGTTCCTCATGTTGAAAGGACACCAGGCAATTGACTGCAGCCGCATGAAGTAAAGATCTCCAGTAAGGGCATGAACAAAATATAAATACCAGTACTGTTGTATTTTGATCTGTAACTCCACTTTTTACTTCCTACAGGATCTAAAAGGCAAATATATAAAATATAATGAGAATTTGTAGTTTTAGACCCATATAAATTTGTAATTTGTGACGAACTACATACAGGTGGGGATTGGAGGGGTATAGGGACACAGTTTATATGTTATTAAAGTTACATTGCTATCAAAGCAAATGAGATTACAAATCAGATGTTTACCAGAAATGTTTAATATACATGTATTAGTGCAAAATTGGAATCATAATTATACCCTTCTGCCATTGTTTTTTTGTTGTTGTTGTTTTTTAATTTTTTTTTTTTTTTTAAAGAACTGGGTGACACCATGGTGGTGTTTTTTGTTTTTCTCCCCCCGCTGAGATGGCTCCCTCATCTGTCTGCTTATTGTCTGCTTGCTGTGTCCACTCATTGTGTCTGCTTGTTTTCTTTAGGAGACACTGGGAACCGAACCTGGGACCTCCCATGTGGGAGGTGGGTACCCAGCTGTTTGTATCATTGCTTCTTTTTTTTTTTTTTTTAAGATTTATTTATTTCTTGCCCCCCCCTTCGTTGTTTGTATACACACAATCAGCTCTCTGTGTCTGCTTGTCGTCTTTTTTTTTTTTTTTTCAGGGAGACACCAGGAACTGAAACCTGGGGTCTCCCATGTGAAGAGGTAATTGCTTGGGCCACATCTGCTCCCTACTTGTTGTGACTTTCATTGTGTTTCCTCGTTGAGTCATCTTGTTGTGTCCGCTCACCGTGCCAGCCCATTGCATCAGCACGCTGTCTCACTTGTCTTCTTTTGGAGGCACCAGGAACCAAACCTGGGACCTCCCATGTGGTAGGCGGATGCCCAACTGCTTGAGCCACATCCACTTCCCATTGCTTTTTAAGTTAAGTTATCTTAGAGGTTTTCCAAGAAGTTAGCATATCTGGATCTACCTTTTATTTTTTTAACTTTACTTTTAATGGCTGCATTATATTTCACTATATAAATGTGCTGTGATTTATAAAACCAGACCTTGACTGATGGACATTTGGGTTCCAGTTTTTTGTTATTACAAACTCATATGTCTTTGAACTGCTGTGCCCACGTTTTTTTTTCAGGAGATGGGTATGTGGGTGGGTGGTTGGGCCCAGACTTTACTCCCAGCTCTGTCCATTTAGGCCCCTGTGATCTCAGCCCAGTAAACCTCTTTAAGACTCAGTTTCTTAATTTATAAAGTAACGCCACCTATCTCAGAGAGTTGTTGTAAGAATTAAATATGAAGGCAAATATAAACATTTCTGAAAGGATACAAATGAAATTGTTAATCGTTACTACTGGAGAGAGAGTATAGGAGGTTAGGAATCTAGGTTGAAAAGGAGAGATTCAGTGTATACCTTTTTGTACTGTTTTGATTTTTTAAACCATGTACCTGTATTTAAAAAATTTTTTTATTTTATTTTATTTTTTTTTAGGAGGTACTGGGAATTGAACCTGGGACCTCGTACATGCAAAGCAGGTACTCAACCACTGAGCTACACCTGCTCCGTGTGCCTGTATTTTTAAAGTATTTAACATCATCCCAGGAACATAGGAGATGCTCAGTTAGTGGTCTATAGTTGCTCATGTTGATTTTTTCCCACCCTCTGGTTCTTTCCCCCAAAATTGCACATTACCTGACTTCACTATGTCTGTTAAAGGAACTGGCATAGTCACTTTTGGTTTTTCCTCTCCTGCCCTCCCTGTATCCAATTTCTCCTTCACTCCCTGTATCCACTTTCTCCTTCATTCCCTATATCCACTTTCTTGCCAAGTTTCTATCTTAGAGTTTTCTTTTGAATCCATCCTTTCCTTTCTCACTCCCTTCTTCCTAAATTCATTTTCACTCCAGCAGTATCTTTCAATTGAACATGAAACAACATAAGGGAAGCAGATGTGGCTCAAGCAATTGGACTTCTGCCTACCACATGGGAGGTCCCGGGTTCAGTTCCTGTTACCTCCTGGAGAAGGTGAGCTGGCGTGGTGAGCTGATGCAACAAGATGATGCAACAAAGAGACACAAAGAGGAAAGACAGTGAGAGACACAGCAAAGCAGGGAGCTGAGGTGGCTCAAGCCATTGAGCACCTCTCTCCCACATGGGATGCCCCAGGTTAGTTTCCCGGTGCCTCTTAAAGAGAAGACAAGCAGACACAGAAAGCAACACAGCAAATGGACAAAGAGAGCAGACAGCGATTGCAAACGAGGGGGACGGGAATTAAATCTCTAAAGAAACAAACAAAAAACAACAACATTAATGCTGGGAAAATCTTTAGAGAATGTAACTAGAGTGTCCTGTTATACTATAGGGCTATTCCAAGTGGCTAGAAAATCCATGCTCATATTAAATGTTTGAGGTGGAACAAATAATGTGTGTGCATGTATGTATTTCTGTTTTTCATTAAATGTTGGTAAAGTATAAGTACTTTTAAAGAAGTTGTGGTAATCACAGTATATTCTAAAAACCCAATTACAGTAATGTGGAGATCTAAGAAATTAGTTTGGTATATAAAAAATGGCTTTATAAATGAAAAAATTGGAATCCACTAAGCTAATCCACGAAATACTTTAGTGGATCCACCACACTAGTCCCTTAAATGACTTCTTTATTTTATAGAGGAGAAACTGCCTAGAGAGGTAAAATAGCTTATTCAAGGCCACAGAATGAATTAATAGCTGAATTAGGAAGATAGCTCAAACTTCAGATATATTTTGGAGTCCCCACTGCTGTACTACATGAGCTTGCTCTGTTACTTTATTCAGATTGTACTTTATTATAGATATTTTATCTTTCCAACCATATTGTAAATGCCTCGAGAACTAAGACCTTGCCTGGTATATCTGAGCTCCATTAATATAGTAACTGTAGAAATGTCTGAATGAATTTTTAAATATTGCCCCCAAATTGTTCTATTACAAGCATCCTGGATATTACTCTTCCTCAGGTGGATTCCTTTGAAATGTGTTCTTGGGGACATGGAATTCCTAGCCATGTGTGAGTGCCTATAATTCTTCCTCTACGACCTAGATCTTCTCGCCCACCCATGTCCACTGTCCCCACATGGCGCAGTCTGTGGGATTCTTTCCTATTGCCAAGCTTCCTTACTGATGCAAGGTATAGTACAAGTGCAGCTGGGGAGATTCAAAGGTGAAAAAGATACGGTCCCTGCCTTGAGAATCTTTCAGTTTAACTGTTCTATCAATCATATTCATTCCAGATTTCCCTAAAGCACCTCTCTGGTCATATTACCCTTCTTTAAAAAAAAAATTAAGCTTCTTATGGCCTATCATATAAGGTTCAAACTCTAGAATCTGGAATATAAGGCTGTTTATGATCTGGCCCCTACCCATCTTTATAGACTTGCCATACTATTCCCTTGGTCTATGTTTCATTAAACTATCCCTCTTGCCAATTTCTGAAAACAATGGGTGCTTTTCCACCTCAGTGCCTTTGCTTATGCTCTTCTCTTGGCCTGGAAAAATCATCTTCTCCAGTGTGTCCTCAGCAGCTGGGGCACAATTTGCCATTTCTCCCATGAAATAATGAATTCCTGGGACATTTATTGAACCCCCACTGTGTGCTAGGGAGTTAGGGATTCAGGGCTTTATCTGTTCTCTGAAAGTATTTTGACTTGTTTTTTGGTAGTTAACCAATTTCTGTTCTGTATTATAGTTATTTGTATATATGTCTAAAATTTCTGCCAAATAGTAATCTCTGGAAAGTAAAGGAATGTCTTAATCAATTTGTTAAATGTCCAAAGAAAAACAAACTGGAATTAAATGGGCTTGATTTCTCCTTTTATTCCCTCATTTGTTAGTGAATTGAAAAGTTCAGGGCTGGCTCTGCTTAGCGTCTGTGACATTGTTTGAATAAACATGCAAAAATCTGAGTAAGAAAAGATAGCTTTCATATTTGGTTTAACTTTACACTACAGTGTATTATATTAGATACCAGTGGCAGAGACCCACCATCCATGAAACATTGGTAAGAATCAAATGCTGTTTAGTTGTCCCTGTTTATTTCATTTCTCTGCCAGTCCACTTTTTAAAAACTCTTAGTAATTACTAGCTTTTATTAATTACCTACTTTGACACAAGTATTTGAAAGACAGTATTTTATTTAATAAATCCTACCTTCATAGCCACATTATGAAGTAGGATATTTATAGTCATTTTACAGATGAGTAAACTGAAGTCAAGATGTTAAGAACTCACCAAGGTCACACCATTCAAGCCAGAGCTGGAATTCAGACTTCAGTCTGTCTGCCTGCAGAGCCTCTACTCTTAGTGTACTGCGTCTCTTCCCTTCACTGTTCAAGAAGAGATCATAGGTCCTTAACTTTCTCTTGGGCAGTCTCCAGCCAACGTAACCAGTTTTATTCCCCACTTCTCTTTGGCTTATATCATCTTATTGCCCAACATACTACAGTCCTTTCTGACCTTGATTTTTATTACTCTTCACCTGTATTACCCTTCCTCCCTCTCTCCCAGATTGTACACTTCAAGGATTAACTTAAAACTCTTCTGTCTTGAAGATGACTTCTCTGACTGCTTCCACCCTTATTAGTCTCTCTTGTTCTTGACCCTCTGGCAGTGCACATTGGGTAAGATTCAGTTCTTTGCATGAATCCAGTGACTTTGTACTTGTGTGCAACACACAGACTTCTGTTAGTCTCGTTTTTAACTCTCTGTGTTTGCATATGCTAAAGTGATATTTACAAGTAGTGGGACACATTTTCCAACTCATCGTGCATCCACTGAATATACTTGTGACAGTGTGAAGTTTTTTTGTGAATCTCATAAAAGATCATGTTGTTAAAGCTAATCCATTTCTGCGGGCGTGGGGCCCTTTGATTGCCTTAAATTCAGTTAAAGGACCTTTGATTAGATCACTTGATTAGATCACCTTAGGGCTTTTGATTGGACTATGACAGTGAGGTGTGACCCAGATTGGGTCTCTGCCCTCTTGTTGGGGTCTTATATAAACTGAGACCTGAAAACAGAAACACACAGAGAAAGGAACCTGCCATTTTGATCCTGCCACGTGAGACAGGGGATTGCTTGCAGTCACAGAAAGGCAAAGAAGCCCCAAGAGGCTAGGCCCACAGAGCAACTCAAAGCTGAAGAGAGGAGTCCTGCCATGTACTTGTTCACCTATAGCTGAGCTCAGGGAGAAAGGAGATTGGAGGAGAAGGCAGAGACCCAGATGGAGAGCCGCCAGCAGAAGCCCGGGATCTGACCAGCAGCCAACCTTTTTGTGAGAAAGCATCTCCAGTGATGCCTTGATTTGGACATTTCACAGCTTTGAAACGGTAAGCTTTTTCCCTGATAAATTTCCCATTATAAAAAGCCAACTCATTTCTGATATTTTTGCATAGGCAGCCTTTGCAAACCAGAACAGCACCACTTCCATCTTTTTTTTTTTTTTTTTAATTAACATTTTAAACAAATGAGAGGAAATAAATTATAATCCATACATCCAGCACCCTGATTAACATTTGCCATTTACACATATTTCCTTTTTTCTCACTGAATATTTTAACCAGAAACTCAGCCCTAAATATTAAGTATACAGCTCTAAATTTATAAGCATAATCTCCTCAATGACTACATTAAGATTATCCCACTTCCATCTTTTTTTCCTCTTGCGATTCTTTTTTTGAAGAGACTGGGTTGTCTTGAAGACTTTTATACAGTGTAGATTTGCGTATACCTCTTCAGAGTATAGTTTAACATATTCCTTTGTTCCCTATAAATTAGTAGTTGGTCTAAAGCAGCAGTTCTCATATGTTGTCTTGGGACCCTTTATACTCTTAAAAAATATTAAGGACCCAAAAGAGCATATTAAAATTTGCTGTTTTGGAATTTAATAAACTTTTTGTATGTTAACATAAATAACATTTTGTAATTACTTTGCAGAGCAAAAAATATTTAGTGAAAAGATTTATTTATTTTTTACCCAGATCTCTTCAATGTCTTAATAGAAGACGGCTGGCATTCATTCTGTTGCAATATTATGTGTCATGTAACTTCTGGAAAGCACTTATTATCTTGAGAAAGTGAGAGTGAAAAAGGAAAGCAAGATCTTAATGCTGTTTTGAAAATAGTTTTGACTTCTTAAATCTCCTTGTAGAACTACTGATCTAGTTTGATTTTTTTTTTTTTCTCCAAGACTTGAAAATACAAGAACCAGATAAGATTGAGATTCTAATTTCCCCCCATAATACAAATAAGCTAAAGTTGGCTTCGATGTAATGGTCCTTTGTGTTATTTACTTCTTCACAGCAGCCTGAGTTCCTTAGAAAAATCCTGCCTGCACCAAACTCAAATTCTTACATCTTTAATTGTTCTAAAAACAGCTCAGATAAGCCATTTTAGTTAATCTTCTGTGCACACCCCTTGAAACTCACCACCATGTGTTCTCTGCTAATAAGCTAAAACATTGCACTTGTAAGCCCCATTTTGCTTCAGCCCCTTGGAGCCCTCTGGCCCAGAGGCTCTGCTTCAGGCTGATTCTGTGCCATCACTTGGGCACGTAAACACCCCTTCCATTCCTTTCTTCCCTCCCCCTGGAGAGTTTTCCTCTTGCCCTGCTTCCCCCCAGTGGCTTCCTTTGGCTGGCGGCCTCTAGAAAGTTTCTTGCCATGAGGGCCTGCCCCTCCCACTACAAACTTCTCAAAGTATCTCCCACCTCCATAATAGTTGTTTATTACTGCCAGCTTCCTGTTCAACTTTGAAATCCTCTAATTTGAACTCACTTCAGCCCCAAGACTCCATGCTCCATGGTGTTTGGATTCTTTCACCAGGAGGTGCATCATGTCTGGTTGTGTCTCTTTTTCATGCTCTCGATCACGATTATTTAGCCTTTCTGTCGTAGCACAAAAGCAGCCATAGACAATATGTACATGAAGGAGCATGTTGGTGTTTCAATAAAATTTTACTTATGGACCCTGAAATTTGAACCTCATCTAATTTTTATACAGCACAAAATATTACTGCTAGTTTGATTTTTTTTTTTTTCTCTAAGACTTGAAAATGTAAGAACCAGGGGAAGAAGGAGTAGAAGTGTATTTTCATATTCCTACCTATTCCTCCTGTAATTTTAGTACAACTGATAATTGCTGGACATTATATATAAAGAAAACATAAGAAGACTCTGAAAAGTGAAGAAAAATGCAGCCTGGCTAAGGACTAGGGGACCTGATGAACAGTGGGGTGATGAGTAGATTTTCTTTTTACCTCCTGTATCTCAATCTTGGAGCTGAAGATTCTGGCAATGTAGAATTACCAACAGGTGAAGACAGAAAAATCCAGCGAAAGCCTGCTCTCTTTAGCCAAAGGAGTAAGGAACAGGACGGTCAACCAAGACAGAAAACTTTTAGACAATAACCGCTTCACTCCAGTCAAACATCAGAGATAAAACCATGGCCCCACTCCCACCGGTGCCAGCAAAGTCCAGATGGGGTGCCGAGAACTCCAGCCTCACCAGACTGTAACAAGATGCCCTAACACCCCTACTGGGGTGGCGTGAAAGACAAATAGGGAGCAGGACTTTCACCCCCACCAGCCGGTAATGAGTTCCCCCAACCCCGCCACAGTGTCAGAAAAGACCTTCCCTTCTTGCTCACCCCAGATAAATGTTGCCCATTCCTTCCTCTCCACTCCCCTAATATTCAGTAACTCTTAAGAGTATAAAACATGTCACATATGTCAATGAGGTTATTTTCTTCTGTCTTCCTTTAGACTCTGAATTCCTTCAGGGAAATGATTTTACCCCATTCACCTATGTTCCAAGATCAAGCAACAATGCTGGCACATATTAGGTAAAATAAATGAATGTTATACAGGAAAAATAATAATCTCCTTATTTTCACATTAAGAATTAGGGAGTTGAAAATTTAAAGAATGTCCTTAGGGTACAAAGCTGACAGAAAGAGGAGCTGGAGTTCAAAGTCTCGTAAACCGACTCCAGGGAGAATGGTTTTTCCACGTGGGGTGCCTGACCCTTTATCGGAGCAAGTCAAACCTTTACCAGTTCCACTTACTGAAGTCAAAAGAGCCACGTTTTCACTGATCTTGGCCATTTAGATGCTACAGATGGGAGGCAGCCCAGAGGTTTAGAGCACTGACAGGAGCTGACCTGCCTGTGCTCAAATCCCAGCTCCTTGTGTGTAAACAAATCTTCATAAGGGTTCGACCAGTTGTTATGTGTAAAACACTTAGAGCAATGCCCAGCATGTGAAGTGTTCTGTGTTTGCTATTCTATTCCTTAATCTTAAAATATAACAACCGTTCTTAGCTCGCAGGCCCTACAAAAACAGGCAACAGGCCAGTTTAGCCTGTGACCGTATTTTGTTGAATTGCCTTCTAGATCACTAATTCATTAGGGATTACAAAATGGCAATATATTACATCTGTCCTTTCTTAGCTAGAATGTCTCTAAGAAGAGACGCTTCCTCCCCACTGACTGTTTGGTAAACCGGTGGTACAACTTTACAGATTACAAATAAATTTTATGGTTTTTATCATATAATCCTGTCCAGTCTCCTACTCAACAATGTGTGTGTTGTCTTACCATATATAACTTTTATAGAACTGTGCTCCAAAAAGCACATGGTCTGTGGTACCTGGATAATACTTTACGTTTGAATGCTTTAAGGTTTGCAACGTACTTCAGTTGGAATCGAGGCTCTACCTTTTCTAACTTAGACCAGTGCTTTTTTTCTCTTGTCCTCAGCCTGCCTCCCTACTCTGTAGAGTGAATGTTGCTCTTGTACTATGAGCCCCTTCAGTTATGGTGGCATCTGCTGTTTCCTGGAAACCCTACAGAGTAATGGATAACTTCCTGCTCACATGTCGTGCTCCCTCTTCGTTGTCGGATTGCCAGGCCATCGAAGAATGTAGTTGATGCTTTTGTAATTTATAGCTGAACCGGCGGAACTTAACTTTGCATTTCTTAGCAAACTTGTGTCTAATTTGAGTGGCTCTTTTTTTAGGAAGCAGTACAAATAGTTCCATGTTAAATATCATACACAGTTTGAAATGCTATTCATTGACAGATGTGAAAGGAGCATAATCTCTAAACAGGAAAGTAAGATGGTTATGGAGACTTTTAAAAAGCACATCATTTGAGTGTTAATGATGTCCTGCTTTTTTAAAAATGGAAAATAAAGCTTTCCTTAATGATGTTTGTGTTTGAATAATAACTTTCTCCTCTTCATTAGTTGCCTTCCTGCTTGTAATTGTGTCTGTGACTGAGAAAATGAAAAGGCTGAATTATACTTAAAAAAAAAGAACAGTAGGGGAGTGGGTGTAGCTTAGTTGGTTGAGTGTCTCTTTCCTATGTACGAGGTCCCGGGATCAATCCCTGGTGCCTCCTAAAAAAAAACAAACAGTGGACTCCATTAGGTAGAGTCATGCTTTGAAGTTAAATTTAATATAAATTTTGAGTAAAGTTTTCCCCTTACTCTTTGGATTACAGAGTAGCAGTTAGAGTTTCTGACTTCACAGGATTGATGTACTTACACATTTAATGATAGTGCATTTGAACTTTAAGTTTCTAGGAAATAGGCCAAGTCATATTCCAGGGTATTGGATTTCTAGGCAAGACTTCTTTGGGGATTGTCAGTGTTCTACATTTTATCACCGAAAGACAGTGTAGGGCAGAGGTGGAATTTCATGAGCTTGAAGATTTCCTTCTTTCTTAAACCCTTAGAATGTGATGGGGAGAGACTGCCCAGTGCAGATTAGCTTACCAGTTGAGTTGCTGCCTTGAAGTGACTTAAGTCTTCCCTAGCAGTTCTCTCAGTTCCAGACTCACTGAGGTAAATGCAAAAACAGATGAAAATGACTGTGCTTTCCGTAATTAGCCAGAAGGAACCTTTGGCATTTTGACTTATCCCTTCTGTCTAGATTAGATTTACTCTTCAAATGCCTTAGAAGTGAAAACGTGATTGTAGGTTAAAATTTAACTGGTTCTTCAGGGGTTGGGTTGAATGTCCATGTCTGTTTTTTTAATGAGAAATTTTAGTACAAAGCAAATCTTTATTCACTACTCTCAAATTTTCTCATTTAGTGAGAGTGTAGGGATGTCCAAATTCACAGACGAAGGTCATTGCCTGCATTAGAGTGTTGCGGTTCTCTGGGTTTTAATGAATTGCTGTCACAATAGTTCCTTTTTGGGGGGCTACAATGTAGACTTTGTGACAGTAAAGTATGTTTTAGGGAATATACAGTAGTCTTTATTAGAATCTTGAAATGGAGTCATTCATCTACCAGTTGAGCAGCCTGTTGTTTTAGGAATGTGGGTAGTGGTATTTTTATAATAGCCATGAAACCTTTGTAAACATGACTGGAGACTAGTTTTCTCTTTTTTAAAAATGAGACCAAGAAAGTAAGGTCTTTGTGACTTAGCCCTATGGCCTCTGGAATGTTAGGTTAGCACTTGGTCCATTTCACATGATTAAATAAGCTTACAGGATTGAAGATGGTGATGAGAAGATGTGTTTAAAAAAATTTTAAAGGATATATGTGCATGACACTATATTACTGGGTTTATAAGCTAGACCAGAATAAAGTGATATAACTTTAACTTAGACTTTGAGGTGGGGCAGGGCTAATTTCTCAACTAATTTAATGGTGTTTCTGAATTTAATGAGCTTTTCTTTTTTGCTGGTTAACCCACTGCAGGAAATAAGAGCATTTTTTTTGTCTTTTGGACATTTGTCAGATGTGTGCAAAGCATGAAACATCTGCAGATGTCTGTTTAAGGCAATTTATTTATATTTTGTAATGAATTGTTTTACCACGAGTACTTGTATGTTATACATACATATGAAAGCTACTTTATTTTAGAACTTGGGTTTTCCAGTACTTGTTAGGCGTTTTCCCTTTAGGAGTATAACTGATGATGACAAAGAGTGCTGGTGAAGTGTAGAAAGCTACACTTAATTTTAATGCCTAGCTCTCATCTAAATTTGACAAAAGACAAGAAAGTTCCACTGATTCCTCAGAATTTTGGAAGTCTGTTTTTTTTTTTTTTTTCATTTGTCATCCCCCGTCCCCCACCCCCCTTGCCAGGGTCACTTTGGTATCCTAAGATCAGACTTAAAAAAGAATTTTTTCCAAGCTTGAACCCTTTGATTTTAAAAGGAAAACAGCATCCACACCTCTTTCTTTTCATATGCTTGGTCATTTGGAATGCTTTCCATGAAGGAAGTTGTGGTGATAGGTTCTGGAATGTGAAGCAGTAGTAAACAAGAGTGATTTAGAGGGTCGTGGGAACCCCAGGGATCCAGAGCTTAGCTTGGAAGCTTTTTAAGAATGAGTTTTCTTTAGCTCAGCCAGGATCAAGCATGCTTTCCAGGAGAAAGCCTCTGGCTATCTGGGAAATTAGCTGAGCAACTGAGATGAAAGTCAAAATATGAGATTGAATTTTTTTAGATACAGTTGGTTGAGAAGTTAAGTTCTTGGAGTGAAGCATTTTCTTAATGCTACTCTATGCTTTGCGTTTTATGCTTTAGCTTTAACAGTTGTGTTTCAATCACCAATATATCCCGCACTCATATGGCAATGCATGCATGGCACATAGTAGACAGTAAATATTTGTTGAATGAATAAACAATGATACAGTACATTTTATTTGGTATATATGTTTTTTTCTCTGTTTGATTTAATGAACTATATTTCTCCAAATACTGCCATAAAATATGTGGGTAGATGCTAATAAGGTGCCTTCCAGCTGGCATTAAATTAGACTTGAGAGGTTATTTCACTTATGCATAATTGCAATAATATTGTAAAAGTACAATATTTCTTTTTCTTTCTCAGGAGTTAGTATAGAAACAATTACTTTGGGGGTCGGATGTAGCTCAACTGGTTGGGCATCCGTCTCCCATATGGAGGGACCCGGGTTCGATCCCCGGGACCTCCCGGTAAAAAAAAAAAAAAAAAAAAAAAAAAAAAGAAACAATTACTTGACATGGGAAGATGCTACATTCTGGATAAGTGAAGCTTCCATATGACTTTGTTAAATCTTTTAGATGATGTTTTTTTCTTAGGAACTTCAACTTCTCATATTAGTATATAGCGTCAATATTATTAATCAAAATTCCAAGGGGATTTCTTTTGGAAGTTATCCAGAAGTTTCTTTGAAGGAATAAAACGGGCAAGAATAGCAAAATGATAACTATTGAAAGGGTGAGAGAAAAGGACATTAGCCATATTAGCTAGTTAAACATGTCAGGGGCAAAAGTAATACAGTGTGCTTCTGGGGTAAGATTAGGCAGATCACTGAAGTAACATTTAGCTAGACATAGATTTCATGATGGAACTATTTTTGATAAAGTAAGTCTTGCAGTGGGAAAGAGGCAAATTATTCAATTAATGGTGATGGGACAATTTTTGGCAGTTAGGGGGAAAAACCCAGCATATTGCTTTATAAATTATCATCATATATAGATACATACATCAGAAGAAATTCCAGATGCATAATACTTAATGTTACTTATAAACACTAACATAAAATAGAAACAAATATCAAGCTGCTAGAATGAGAAGTACTTTTTTTTAATCTAGAAGTTTTAAGAATAAGTCACAAAAAGGAAGATATTTTCGTTAAAAATACAATAAGTTTCTATAAACTGAGGAAAACATGCAACAAAAATGATAGGGTATTATGAGGTGATCGGATTGTAGAAACCCTAATACATATGGGGGAAGGGACATGAATAGACAACTCACAAAAGAGGAAATATAATTAATGTACAAAAAATATTTTGAAGAGTTCAACATCACTAGTGATTCCCAAAGAACTTAAAATGGATATTATTAGTTGCCAACCCTATTAGTAGAGGTTAAAGGCATAATCATCATATATTGCTGGTATTAGGGTTAATCGATAAAACCTATCAGTAAAAGAATTTGGCAGTATGTATCAAATCTGAAATAATTTATAACTGCATAATTTCCACTTCTATAAATCAAACCTAAGAAAGTAATTCTAAATGTATAGAATACTTGGTGTGAAAATATTTTGGCAGAATTATTTATAGTAGAAAGTTTGAAACTACATAAAGAATAATCAAGGATTGTTTAAAATGCATGATTGGTACTATTTGGAGAAATTATGCAGATCTTTAAAATGACATTTTTTAAAACTTTGTTAAATCACATCATAATCATTTTTTCTTGTTAAAAAAGCGGCATATGAAATTATAAACATGGTATGGTTACAATTCTACAAAAAGGCTAGGAAAAATATAAAGTGCCTTTTAATAGGTTTTTTGAAGTTAAATATATAACATAAAATTTACCCATTGCAAATGTGTGATTCAGTGGTTTTTATGTATTTATAAGAGTTTTACCTGCATTAAAAATCCTATTTTAGAGCATTTCCATCAACCAAAATGTTTCCTCATTGGTACCTCTCACCCCTAGCCCCATGCAAACAATGATCTGCTTTCTGTCTCTATAAATCTGCCTTTTCTAGACATTTCGTATAAATGGAATTATACCTTATGTGGTCTTTTGCATTTGGCTTTTTTCACTTGACATATGTTTTTGAAATTGTTCCATGGTGCAGCATGTATCAGTAGTTCATTCCTTTTTATTGTTGAGTAGTGTTCCATTGTATGGGTAGTACAGCATTTTTTAAATCCATTTGCCAGTTTGTGGATATATGGATTGTTTCCAGATTTTTTTCTATTATAATTAATGCTGCTAAGAACATTTGTGTATATATATATATATTTTTTGGTTTGTTTGTTTTTAGGAAGTACCAGAGATTGAACTCAAGACCTTGTACATGGGAAGCAGGTGCTTAATCACTGAGCTACACCTGCTCCCCTGTGTAAATGTTTTACCGGGACAAATGTTTTCATTTCTTTGAGTAGATTCCTAGGAGTGGACTTACGGGATTGTATGGTAAGATTATATTTAAGAAATTGACGCAGTGGCTGTTCCCAGCAGCAGTGTTTGGGTCCCACTTGGTATTTATTACCTGTCTTTCTGAGATTATAGCTATTCTAGTGGGTGTGTAGTAGTTTCTCTTGGTGGCTTTAATTTGCAATTCCCTAATGTCTAATGAATGATAAGCATGCAAAGGCTTTCAAAAATCCACATTTTAGTTTTTTCTTTAAACTGTCAACCTATTATAATTATAGTTCTCACTATAACAAAACATAAGAGTAATTTGAAGGATATGTTAGCAAATAGGGTAGGGAAGTTATGAGCTGTGGGTATACTGACTTGAATTTAAATAGATGCTAAAATGGATATATTCATTTTAAATAAACATTCTTTAATTTAGGCAGTTGTTGAACTGCTCTATTGGTTTAAAAATATTGCTACTTTCTAGTTTTTCTCTTATTCACTGGTATCTCTCTTTTATGCTAAGAGACCAAGTATAGAGCCTTGAACCTTGTATAGAAATAGATTACAGGGAAGCGGCTGTGGCTCGATCAGTAGGGCTCCCGTTTACCATATGGGAGGCCCCGGGTTCGGTTCCCGGGGCCTCCTGATGAAGGCAAGCCCGCCCGCACGGCGTGGTTAGCTGACCCAGCGAGCACAAGCAGCAAGGGGGGGATAAATGAATAAATAAATAAAATCTTTAAAAAAAAAAAAAAATAGATTACAGAGGAACCTGGTAATCAAGGTAAAAAGGTTAAACTCATTAGCAAGTCACTGCTTTAACTCCAAGTTGGTAGGTTGTTTTAATGAGCATATTATTACTCTGATCTTGTTACTGGTCTTGCTTATATAGTGTACTATTACTTTGTTGTGTTCACTTAACACGTATTGTTGATTTGCTTAGTAGCAACCAGAAAAAAAGAGGCTTGTTAGCTAACTGATGCTTTCTTCTTTGCAGGTATCTGTGTTCTAATCCAGCACAGCTGCTCAGAAGTGATGTAGGTGGTGTAGAGCCCTATGGCAATTTGTCATGTATCTATGTTGAGGGTGGGAAAAAGGGAACAAGTTTTTTCCCAGCAGGGCAAAATAAGGAAGTAAGCCACTCATTTCCTTTTTTTAAATTGTAGTTTATTTTATTTTTTTAGGAGGTATTGGGTATTTAACCTAGGACCTCTTACATGGGAAGCAGGTGCTTAACCATCTGAGCTACATCTGCTCCCTGCCTCATTTCCTTTTTAAGTACCTTCCTTTATCTTCTTTGCTGAAGAGTCCTTCCACTATGCTCTGCATCACACTTCCTGAGGACACTTGTTTTCATCCTTCTCTTTCTCCTCTAGTTCTTCTCTTAACATTAGCAGCCTTCCTGTCCTGCTTTTTGCCTCCTATTTAAACAGCTTTCTTGAATGAAGGATATCCACCCACAGTCCCCATTTTTCATCTTCTTTACCCAATATTACTACTGCCAGAAGTTCAGTTCTTAACATTTTTGTTATTTCACATCTATCATTCTTGTCTTCTTGAAATGATTCCTTTGACTTCTCTGCTACTGCCTTTGAATGGTGGTTCGGCTATATGTCTGCCACTCTGTCTCTCGCTTCCTGATGTAGTTTTTTCTTCCTGACATATCTTTGGGTACGTTCTTGAACTTTTCTTTTTATGCTAAGTTTTTTGTCACTTGTGTACTTGTGTTTCATTAACCCAAAGACATGAGGATTTAGTCCAAAAGTTTCTTCTAAGACTTTTATAGTTTTTAGCTCTTAAATTTTTGTCTATGATCCATTTTGGGTTCATTTTTGTATATGGGTGAGATAGGTGTCTGACTTCATTCTTTCTCATGTTGATATCCAATTTTTCCTGCACCATTTGTTGGAAAGACTATTCTTTACCCATTGAACTGTCTTGGCAACTTTGTTAAAAATCAATTAACCACAGATGTAAGGGTTTATTTCTGGCCTCTCAATTTTATTTTATTGATCTGTGTGTCTGTCCTTACGCCATTACCACATTGTCTTGATTATGGCAGGTGTGTAAGGAGTTTCTTGAAATCAGGAAATGTGAGCCCTAAAACTTTGTTCTCCTTTTTCCAAGATGTTTTTGCTGTTCTGGGGCCCTTACTTTTCTATATAAATTTTAGGATCAGCTTGTTAATTTCTGTAAAAACACAATCTTGGATTTTCTATAGGAATTGCATTGAATCTGTAGATCGATTGGGGAATATTGCTACCCTAACAATAAGTTTTTCATATCCATGAATATGCATGTTTTTACATTTAAGGTAATTTCCTTAATTTCTTTCAGCAGTGTTTTATAGTTTTCAGCATATGAGTCTAGCAGTTCTTTTATGAAATTTATTCCCAAATATTTTATTCTTTTTGATGATATTATAAGTAGAAATTTCACTTCATTTTGGACTGTTCATTGCTAGTGTATAGAAATATAGTAGATATTTGTATAGTAACCTTGTATCCTTCAACCTTGCTGAAATTGTTTATTAGTTCTAATAGTTTTTTTGTGCTTGTGTGTGTGTGTGTGTGTGTGGATTCCTTATGATTTTCTATATATAAGATCATATCATCTGCAGATAGTGATAGTTTTCCTTTCTGTCTGGATGCCTTTTGTTTCTCTCTCTCTTTTTTTTTAATTGCCTAATTTCCCGGATTAAAACCTCCAGTGCACTGTTGAATAGAAATGGCATCCTTGTCTTGTTCCTAACCCTAGGGAGAAAGCATTTAATCTTCCATCATTAAGTATGATGTTAGCTGTGGATTTTTAGGCCAAGGCGTATCTCTCCTATTCCTAGTTTGTAGAGTGTATTTGTTGTGAAAGAATGTTGGATTTCATCAAGCTTTTTTTCTGCATCTGTTGAGAAGATTATTGTATGGGGGGTTTTGTCCTTTATTTGTGGGGTTTTTTTTTTTTTTTTGTCCTTTATTCTATTAATTTCATTTACTGCATTGATTGATTTTTGGGTGTTAAAACGGCCTTGCATTCTTAGGATAAATCTAAGTTGGTTGTGGTGTATCATCCTTTTTATATGTTTACTAATTTTTTTTTTGAAGTTTGGTATAGTTTTTTGCACCTATAGTCATATTCCCTATATTCTGTAGTTTTCTTTTCTTATGATATATTTGGGTTTTGGTATCAGGGTGATATTGTGCTCATAGAATAAATCTGAAAGTGTTTAAGGGCTTTCTTTTTACCCATTATGCCATGAATTCATAAGGTATAACTTATAGTAGTTCATTCTCTTTGTACTGGTTCTCAAGAACTATTCATCTCTGGATGGAGCAGGATGGAGCTTCTGTTGAACCCAGGTGCCTTTTTCTGCAACTTTTTTCTGATTATTTGCTTTGTACATAACAAGAAGATAATTCTACTTTTAGAATGTTTAATATGCTTAAAATAGGCATTAACTCTTATGGCAGAAATCTTGCCGCCTTTGTTTACAACAGTGTGTAGTGTGCTATTTGACACTGTAGACCCTTCCAGTTGTGTCATGATAAAATTTGTGGGGCATTCGTTTTTGAATGTGGCCATTCCTTTGATGTCTACAGTGCTACGTCTCTTGGCCATATAAATGATTAAAGGAATAATTCCATGTTTTCAAATGGGCCTAGAGAATATGTGCTAGGTTGAATCTTTCCCCTTGTGTAATTCATTTAGGTGAAACGAAGAAGATGGCAATTTTTGCTGTATTTTTAAAAATGAATTATGCTTTGTGTGGAAAGTAGTGATTCAACTTTCTCTTTTGTCACTTTATCCATTATGGCTCTTTTGGTTATAAACAACAGAAATCAATTCTGGCTAACTTAAGAGAATGAGTTACTGAAAGACTTTGAAGCAGTTCGTAGGACCAAAAGAAAAGCTGACTATCCAGGTCTTGGGAAGAACAGTGATCTTAGTCACAGTCTCTTCAGATTGTCCTTCTTGGGATGGAAGCCCCAGCTGTCGTGCATGCATTGTGCCATTTGGCTCCAGATTCCTGTATCTGGAAGAGAGAGTCTGGCTGGCCAGTGACAGTCAAGACTTCATTATTTACAGTCTCACCAAAAGAAAACTGAGGTGTTACTACTAAAAAGGGTGGGGTTGGACCAGAGGGAAACTATATATGTCCACTATGAGAACCAGGTGTACTGAGAGCTGAAAATTACTCTGAAAAGATCTCCAGGAGTGCTTGGTTGCTAGAAACAGAAACCCCCCTTAAGAAGTGCACATAAGGAAGGAGAGTGTAGATAACATCATAGAAATCAATTGAATGAGGTACAGCTGGTCTTTGCTTGGACCCTGTAGGTAGCCATTTCTTGTGGTCACACAGCCATTTCTAAATAAAGGTGGAAATAGAATTCAGGTATTGTGACTCTTAGTCTATAGTTCAGGGGTTGGCAAACCAAAGCCTGTGGACAAAATCTGGCCTGCTCCCTGTACTTGCAAGCTAAGAATGGGCTTTACATTTTAAAATCGTTGGGAAAAAAAAATCAAAAGGAGAATAATATTTTGTTGCAACATGAAAATTATTCGAAATTTAAACTTCTGGGAAGCAGACGTGGCTCAATTGATTGGGCTCTCCTCTAACATATGGGAGGCCCAGGGTTCGATTCCCAGGGCCTCCTGGTAAAGGCAAGCTGGCCCGTACACTCAGAGAGCTGACGGGCTGCGCCCACGGATGGCGCAGCAAGATGATGCAACAAAGGGAGACAAGCAGACACAGGAGAACTCACAGTGAATGGACACATAGCAGACACCTAGTGCAAGCATCAGTGTGTGTGGGGGTAAATAAATAAATACAGTACGTGAATAGTACATGAATTAAAAAAAAATAAACTTCAGCATCTGTAAATAAAATTTTATTGGAACACAGCTAGGCTTATTCATTTTTGTATTGTCTGTGACTCTGTGCTACAGCAGCAGAGTTGTGACAGAGATTGTATGGCTAGCAAAGCCTTAAATGTTTACTCTCTGGTCTTTTGCGGAAAGAGTTTTCCTGTCTCTGATCTAGCACTTTCAGTTAACTTCATTTTGAGTATAGTGACATTTAATGCCTGCTATGTTTAAAGCACCATATTATTTCCTGGGGGGAGGGAGTAGAGTTGTGGAAGCCAGAGATATAAAAATAATAAAATTAGAGTTACTCTAATTTTTAATTTTTAAGATTTTAATTCTGTTTATTTCTTTGCTTTGATGTAGTTATGATAGTGTATCAAAATGGAGGCTAGATATTTCTTGTCTTGATTTTTTAAAAATGTTTTATCATAAGCATTTTCCTAGTTTGTATGAATGGCTTTTTGAAGCATAGCTTGGGAAACTAACCACTGTTGACACATTTTTGTTAACATGGTTGATAAATTCTGAGGTCCAAACAATTGACTTGCAAAACAACTTTTGACCACAAACCTTTAAAAAGTTGGGGGCAATTTTGATTGAGATTTCTGAAACTGAGTTCCTACAGGCTGCCTTTCTCCTTCATGGCTGGTGAGTGTTGCCAGAGAGGATCTTTGGCTGTTTTTCTAGAGTCCTTTGTGACTCATCTTATTAAAAAATTGTTTAAACATATACTATATATAAGGGTTGAACCAAAAAATTTACCTTATTGACATCATCCAAGGGAAAAAGACATAAACCTATTTGAAGCATATGTTACATTTTCATAATGTTTGAAATAAGAATTAACTTAAGGTGTTTGTTAGTATTTTCACTGATTTCTTCTATGAGGTAATATATTAGAGGTTTACTGTCTCTGCCCACTGTGCAGTGTAGATAGGAATATTGCTCATGAAAGATGAATATGGAGCTATATATTTGCATTATGTATACACATAGATAGGGAGCCTATATAATAGCCATCAAATGTTAATGTTGAGTTGAACTAAAATGCCTAGAGTACTAGAGAATCAGGGAACTGCAATTCAGCCATTTCATTTAATAGATAAGAAAACAGACTCAGAAGGAATTGACTTGCCTGGTGTAACATAGTTGGTTAATGTAGTGAAGGAACTAGAATCCAGATCTCCTGGCTCCCAGTATGGAGTTTTTTTTTTGTTTTTGTTTTTGTTTTTTTTCACTTTACCAAAATTATAATCCCATGACCACATATCGATCTAGTGTCTTATTATATTAGATGCTGGGGTCAGGTGATGGGATGGGGTAGAATGAGTTAACTGTTCAGCATAGTAAGGGAGATGCAAGGCCTGTGGATTTGCGTAATTTAATTTAAAGTAATAAATAGCAAAGGTAGAGTAATATGGGAGTTCAGAGAGAGAAAGAATTTTGTTCTCTTCTGTGTTTTTCCTTAGGGGAAAGAAAGAAGCTTGGGTTATAGGAGGTTTTTTTTTTTTAAGATTTGTTTATTTATTTAACACCCCCCCACACCCCCCGCTGTTTTTGCACTTGCTGTCTGCTCTCTGTGTCCATTTGCTGTGTGTTCTTCTGTGTCTGCTTGTCTTCTCTTTAGGCAGCACCAGGAACTGATCCTGGGACCTTCTGGAGTAGAAGAGAGGCACTCAATCTCTTGCGCCACCTCAGCTCCCTGGTCTGCTGCATCTCTTATTGTCTTTCCTCTGTGTCTCTTTTTGTTGCGTCATCTTGCTGTGCCAGCTTTCCGCGCGGGCGAGCACTCCTGCGTGGGCCAGCTCTCTGCTTAGGCCAGCTCGCCGCTTGGGCAGCTTGCCTTTACCAGGAGGCCCCAAGAAGCAAACCCTGGACTTCCTATATGGTAGACGGGAGCCCAATTGCTTGAGCCATTTCCGCTTCCCTAGGAGGTTTTGATTATAGGAATATACTAGTCATAAAGTAAATATATGCAAATATGTGAAATGTTAAAAGGTATTTGATCACAATCCATAGTAAAGCAAAAGTTTGAAAGCTGTAAAATTGAAGGTTTTTCTTTTCCCTTCAGTTAGAAGATCTTGACAATCGTACTCTCAAAGGTGTCCTTTGTCCAAAGGGGCATTTGTCCACCTGTGTGTATCTCCACCTGGCCCACATTTTGAGGGCCTGACTTTCTTTGATTTGATATTCATCCCTTTTAAAAACAGAAAAATAATTTGTCTCATTAATTTGAGCCATCAGTGCGCGTTGGGGTATGCAGAGACAGGATCCCTCTCCCAAAGAACTTCTAGGATGTAGGTCCCCCCACCCCCACCCTGAGATGGCTCCCTCATCTATTTGCTCATTGTTTTTGCTTGTTGTCTACGAGTTGTCTGTTTTTTTTTTCCTTTAGGAGGCACACTGAACCCGAGACCGCCCAAGTGGGAGGTGGGTGTTCAACTGCTTGAGTCCCATCCATTCCCTAGGATGTAGTTTTTTAAGGGCATTAAAAGGGAGGGAGGAAGGACATTTTCTGCAATAGTTCGGAAATAATGAAGCGTTAGTCTAATACTCAGTAGAGATGTAGTATGACCTCAGAGAAGGTAGAGACCAGTGTGTGAGGCAGAGAACACTTTATTAGTGTGAAAAAGTGGAAGGGAGAAGTAGGGATGTTCTGTTTCATTTGATAAATAGTATTATAAGAAGGAGAGCCTCATACTAGAAAATGTTTCCAAGCCCCTGACTCTAGGAGGTGCTGGGTGGACGTGCTATCGTTGTAATTCCCGGCTTTGTAATTCTGCAATTGACTGTAAACACCAGAAGAGTTTCTTCAGTAATATCTCAGGAATACTTATTTATGCATAGACCCTGTAGCACTTTGGCAGTTTGATGTAGTTATGAATTCCAAAAACAGATATCGGATTATTTTTGTTAACTAGTCTGTTCATCTGGGCATTGTTAAGCTATGATTAGGGATTTGATTGGGCCACATCAGTAGGGTGTTGAGCCCTGCCCCTTGGTGGGTGGGGTCTCAAAGATAAAAGACATGGCAAAGGACAGAGTTGGAGTATTTTTTGATGCTGGAGTACTGATGCTGAGTTTTATTGCTGGAGCCCAGAGAAGCAAGCGCACAGAGGAGCTTGGTCATGAGGAAGGGGAGAAGGCCCTGGGATAGAGACAGGTGATTTGCCTGACAGTTCACAGCTGGCCTTGTGGAGAGAGGCAAAGCCTAGAGAGCTTCATAGTCTACAGCTGACCTTATGGAGGAAACAGAGGAGCTGAACCCAGAGAGAAACGGAGCCCTGGGAAGAGAGGAACCCAAGAAGTCTGAACCCTGGCAAACGTTGGCAGCTGTCTTGCTCCAGGGTGAAGGAAGAAACTTATGCTTTATGGCCTGGTAACTGTAAGCTTCTACCCCAGATAAATACCCTTTATAAAGACGAACAGATTTCTGATATTTTGCATCAGCACCCCTTTGGCTGACTAATAGAGACTCTTAAAAGTTAATTCCGATTGGGAGGCATAGAGTTAGACTGAGGAAAATTGAAGGTTATTCACCTGAGACCTCAGTGTCATCACCATGTAGCAGCAGCAGCAACAGGTTTAATCAGGTGGACCCTGTAGCAGTGTGTGCACCAAGCATCAGAAATTGCTGTTGGCAGTGAGAGACTAGTAAAGTGAAAACCATTAAAAGAGTTATAATTCTTGTGAGCCTCATTCTTAGTGAGAGAATGTGCTCCTGCATTCTTCTGTGGATTTCCGTGCTCTCCCTTACACAGTTTGTAAGGTCCTAGTAAGGAACTTATGTCCAAGGTTTCCTGAGTCTCTCTGCCCAAATTAAGCCAGGCTTGATTCAATGCAAGTAAATTCCTTCTGTGGGGGAGAATTAGTATCGCTTTGGAGCTCACTGCTGCTTGAATGAGCACTTTTAACCTTCAGTTCTTATTAAACTCATCATTGCTCCATGATTAAAGCAAATAGGAGATTTAACTATTATATAAATTTGGAGAGTCACTTGAGCATAGTGACTGATACTTGGCAGGATTAAGTGGCCACAATAATAGAGGTTTTGTTGCAATGGAATCTGGGCTACAGTGTCTCTGAGGCAAGGCTCATGATCATAGAATTCCAAAATGTTACAACTGAAAGACACTCCAGAGGACTAGCCAGTCCTCTCTCATTAGAAATAATGACAGTTTGTGTTGACGTTAGAATTTTTGGGTATTCTCACTGCTCATAAAGAAGAGCTCCTGGTTTTGTAAACTACCCTGATAGTGTTGAAAACTGCTGAGAATCTGGAAATTCCTAATTTCAGGCTGGTGCAGACCCAAGCTAGTCGTCTTAGACTCTCCTGGAGATCTGGGTTCAGGCCATTTACCACCAGAAAGAACTGCTGCTGCTGACTCCAGTAATCATTACCTTAGCTAGGGTAGTCAGGGGCCAAATCAGCTTCAGTCAGAATAGCAGAGGCCTCCAAAATACGGGAAGCTCTGAGAGGGCTCCACCTCCAAACTGGGAGCTTTGAGTGATAGTGACAAGGATTTGTGTAGTGTTTCATGGTTTACAAAGCACTTTTCTCCTATACCATTTTGTTTAATCCACACAACCTTTGGAGATAGACATGATTCTTACTTTTTTTTTTTCCAGATGAGCAAACTGAGACTCAGAAAACTTAAATACTTGTCTAGTCATATACCTAAGTAGTTCGGTGACAGAACTGGGATATTGGGACCTAGATCCTGGAGTTTCAAATCCATTGTATTTCCTGTGGCATTAAACTGCCTCTGGGAAATTTATTCACTAGTGGAAAAGCAAAAACTTAGACCTGTTCATTCTGAAACCAAGGAAATTGCTAGGTGTTTTTACAGGATTTTACAGTCCATCTCCTAAGGAAAGGAGAGGTGGTGGGGAATGACAGCTCCACATGAGTTCAGACAGACTTAAGATTCTGTGGAAAATCTAAAAGCCATTGCTGCTTATTTCCTGCTTATTCACTTGCCACTTGCTGCCTTTTACCTCTTTGGAATGAGTCAGACCAACCCAAGGACTCCACCCTATGCCTCTGATTCCCGAGGGCCTGTCGGCTCTTCTTTCCGTTTTTAGCATGAGTAGTGTTGCTGGAGGACAGACTTTCTCCTAAAAAATAAATCCTCCTTTATTCTAGAGATAGAAACTGCTATACAGATGGATGATAAAATGCAAGTGGTTCATAATGGCTTGACGTTAGCGCTAGAATACATTGTTTATTTATCACCATTGATTATTTTGCCAAGTGTTTTGTGTAAAGAGCTTCTTAGTTTCTGGATGCCGCAGGATAATTTGTCACCCACAGATTGGTATTACTCAACATCCGCTGCCTTTGCAGCTGAGAGAGTTTGCTGAATTGTAAAATCCAGGGTACAGTCCGCAGTCGGCCTGACCCGGTGCACAATGTGGTGAGCTCAGGAGGCTGCCAGGTACTCTGGTAACTGGAGGAGGTGAGTTCTTCAGGTAAGGAATACGCACACCATCCTTGAGTAGCTCCTGTGTCTAGAGAGAGACCAGTGGCATCAGCTTTGCCTGGCAGCTTACTGGAAATAGAGAATCTTGGGCTCCTTCCCAGACCTATGCAATTCTAATCTTCATTTTAGTGAGACCCTCAAGGGGATTGTGTTCATAGGAAAGTTTGAAAAGCACTGGTATAGTGAGTATTGTTGGTTGCCTGTCTATATCCCTTGTTTCCCTTAATAACAAAATGCAGACCTTTTCCCCCCAGTTATTCACTCCTCCTCTATAAAGCCACACAAATCTTTCCTTTCATTAGTCTAAGCTGGTCAGAGCATGATTTTCCCTGTGACTGCTGAGTTTTCCAGGGGTGGTTTTATGACCTCAGTTGGGTCAGTCAGAAGGTGAGAATTATTCTTTGTTTTGGGGGAAACATTTTCTCTCATATCCAGCCAGAGAGAACAAATAATGAAGTATGGTTGTAGCCCTCTTGTGACCATGAAGGGGTGAGTCTTGAGATGAATTCAGCACCGAAGCTGGCAAACCAGAGACCAAAGGAACATGTATTCCTGATTCTAGCATTGAGCTGCTGATCTATCTCTGCCTTGGCCACTCCCTGCCTGTAATTTTCCAGTTTTATGTGACAGTAAGTATCCTCATGGGTAAAGCTAGTTTGACTTTGAGTTTTTCTATTACTTGGAGCTGAAAGCATCCTAATCTACTTCGGTGTGGACATGGATGCTAGATGTACAAGGTGTGGAATATGCTGAGCCTCCTGTCAGCCCACTGCTTTTTCAGGTGGTCCGAGGTTTTTCTCCTAGCCTTGTGAATAACACATCCACCCAGTATAACAGCCTGTGGTAACCACTGAGTGGTTTAAATACCAGGGTTGGTGCAGAAGTAAGAAGAATTCACAGACTCTGCTGAGAGAAGCCAGACTTGCTGTCAGAAGTACTGAATGCTGTACTGTAGAGCCCACTTTCTTGAGTGCTGATCTGTGCTTTCCCTCTAATTTGATATTTGGGCATCAGTTTCCTCATCTGCAAAATGAAGAGAATGACATTGACATGATGGAGGTGGAAATGCTTTGAAATGTGACTCTTTTTACAAATGAGTTGTTATTTATATGTTCAGAAATAGATTTGGAAGATGGACTGTTTTTTTTTTTCTTTTCTTGTTTTCTTGAGACTATAGTTTTTTCATTGGTTGAGAGGACTTGATGGTTTTAACATGCAACTTCTGAATTGATCCTTTTATAACACAAGGAACTGAATATACTGTCCGAATCATGTTACCTTCCTTAATCAGAATAGAACAGGTAGCTTTTATAAGCCAAAGTTTCAAAGACTTAAATGTGGGATGATACATGAGGTAGCTGATGTCAAGGCACCCAAGATTTTGTGTGTGCATGTGTTTTCACTTACTGTTGTTCGAGAGCAAATTGGTTTATTTCTAAGAATAAAAGTCGTATCATCTTTATGACCTGTGAAAAACATGAGGATGAGTGTATGATAAAAATATTTGCATTGTATGGAGACAAAACAGAGGACTTTAACGGTTCTGTTAACACTTTCTAGCAAATAGAAATAATCTTGGACTATTAGATGCCTAAAAGAGATCATAGGTATAGGAGGAGGAAGAAAGTCATTGTGGGAATTCTTATTGCATTATCTCTCACATATACCAGAAGGTAATGGTAGACTTAAGCTTCATTACCTTTTCTTACCTTGAAATTTTGTTTTTCTTTTACCTTGAAATTTTAAGATCACTTCTATCAGCCCATCAGAGGATGTGTGCATCTTTATAGTACTCAGAATGCCTTTGCTATGCTGGTATTTCTCATCCTTTTTTTAATGTGACCAAGTCAACCTGACTTAGTCTGCAGTGTCTTGGAGATAAATATTCTTTTATGTCATCTGTGGAAAAAACTTTTAAGCAAACATTTAAAGGTAAGGAACTCTGCCATGGTGACGGAGGCAAGCACTGGATCTCCACTGTCAGGATTGCTTGAGCAGATGGCCAAACGTCTTTTCCAAGAGATCGTTGTGTGTGGAGTAATTTATATACCCTTAGAGATTGGTTATCATTGAGTTTGCCTTGCATAGTCCTTTTAGAAAGCTATGAATATAATCATGATAATATTTGACATCTAAGATTGTTAGGAATGCTAGTCTAGAGAATGTGGGAGTTGGTTCCCTAGAACTTTAAAATGTCTTGGGCATTAAAACACTTGAAAGTAACTTCTGAAGTGTATGGTTTTAGTAATTTACATTATATATAATTGAAAAGTTTCTTTTGAGTTTTTTCTTAGTCTGTAAATTTGAGTTGATTTTAATTGCCTATGCTTTTTATTTTGCAGCACAATATTAATTTTGTACTGTATTAAAAACTACATCATCAATGACAAAAAAGAGCAAAAATTTAATCTCTTTATTGGGATCACGTTCTTCACATTTAAAAGAAACTTTTCTCAATTTTTAAAAATATCTTCCCTCTACCTGTCCAGCTATAGATGAAAGCTGTGTGAAATTAGATCTGTTCGGTCTTCTGATATGCTATGCCATCTGGAGAGCCTTTTTCTTCAGTATGCAGTCCTGGGAAATGCGTGTATGTGTTCTTTTATAATATTTCCAGTGAATGGAGCAACATTTAAACAAACAAGCAAACGATTATAAAGTGGTCTGACATTAAATCAGCCTTGAAAACCGTGATTTAAGAGTCATTTATTCTGCAGGTATTTGTATCAGACACTGTTCTAGGTGCTGGGCCCAGGACCCCAGCCACCCCCCTGGAGTTTACAGTCTTGGAAGCCCGCTGACCTCTTCCTTTCCTGTCCACAGGAAGAGGTGGCGAATGGCCTCCCTGGGCAAGTCCCCTTCCTGTGGGGAGTTGTTTGCCCTGTGTTCCCAGGCCACCTGAGGGCCTGACACAGAATATGTCTCCCACAGATATTTGTCGAATGAGTATACGAGTGAGTGCATAATGGGGCTGCTGTTAGCTCTCATCTGGGGTGTCGCAGTGGCCTCCTAACTAGTCTCCTTGCTTTCCTTCTTTCCCCTCCCAGAGTCAGCCAAACAATGTTTTCGCTTTAACAAAGCAGCCAAAGTGATCTTGTTAAAACCTCGGTCAGATGATGTCGCTCTTGCTCAAGGCCCTCCAGGGGGCCTCCGTCTCCCTCAGGCAAAGCCACAGTCTTTACAGTGACCTGTTGGGCCCCACGGTGCCTGGCCTCCTTATCCCCTCTGACCTCATCCCCGCCTACACTGCCCCTCATACTTTCCTCTTCAGCCACATGTGCCTCCTTGCCGCCATCTCAGATGTACCAGCTGTTGTTATGAGGAAGAAGCTCTTTCCACAGCGGCCACAGGGCTCACGTCATCTCCTTTGGGTCTTTTCTCAAAAATTACAACCCTCCCTTCCCTGACCTTCCCTGCTTGCTCTCCTCCTGGCATCTATCTTATAACACACATATATCGTATATGTGCCTGATGGATTTTAGTTTTGTTGTTGTCTGTCAGCACTATGAAGGCAAGGAATTTTCTGTTTTGTTCATTGATGTACCTACAACATCTATAAGTGCACTCAGTCAATATTTGTCAGATTAGTAAAAATCTCTTAATTAGTGTTTCTTCCCAAAATAAACCTTTATACTAGGGCCAGAATGATGCCTTCTTTGTATCTATGTGTACTTTGAAACATGACCTTTGGTTTTGCCAATTGTAGCTTAAGGCTAATTGGGCTGATCCTGGTACCAGTTGGACAGCAAATAGCTTGATCCCTGCCTTAGCTAATAAACCTCGTCAAGCAATGAAAAAAAAATCAGGTGCATTTGTCATTTGGCTGCAAAGTACAAACACAAATACACATCTCATTCTCAATTATGTTGGAATTGGCCATTTACCTTCTGTTGGTTTTGTTTTTTTTTTTTTTTTTTCCTTGTAATTTTTTTAATTGGAGAAATTGTAGGTTTACATAAAAGTCATGTAAAATATACAACAGAATGGGAAATTTGTGCAGAATAGAAAATGTCCACACTTCCTAATCTTCAGGTTAAGTAGCTTTGATAATCCATTTGCTGATTTTGATGTGTTTGATGTGTGGAATGTCTGTGGTTAGATGCAGGAATTAGAGGGTAATGGTTGGCAGCATGAGTTTTGGAGTTGATTAGACCTCTTGCAAGCTGTTTAACCTTTTTGAATCTTAATTTAACACTTTTTATCCCGTAAGTAAGTGCTATGAATATGAATCGTGTATTATTATTGGCTGTTATTTACAGATGAGAAAACTAAGGTTTAGAGAGACTAAGCAGGTTGCATAGTAAATTAAGGTGCTGGGGTTCAAACTCAGTCTTGGCTCACAGCTGCTCTTACCATTACACACTGCTTTTTCTCATATAAACCTGTTAGCTTAGTGCTTGACACATATTAAGATTTTTTTTTTTTTTTTTTTTTTAAGATTTATTTTTTTTATTTCGCTCCAGTCCCTCATTGTTTGCACTTGCTGTGTCTCTTCTTCTTCTTGGTTTCTTTAGGAGGCTCTGGGAACTGAACCCGGGACCTCTCATATGGGAGGGAGGCGCCTAATCGCTTAGAGCCACCTCTGCCCCCTGCTTTGTTGTGTCTCTCATAGTATTTTTCTTCTTGTGTCTCTTGTGTCATCTTGTTGTGTCAGCTTGCTGCGCCTGCCCATCGTGTCAGCTCCGCTGTCTTGCTCGTTCTCTTTAGGAGGCACCAGGAACCTCCTCTTCCTGCTTTGTTGTGTCTCTCATTATGTTTTCTTTTTTTTCTTCTTGTGTCTCTTGTTGAGTAAGCTTGCCACACCTGCCTGTCATGCCAGCTTGCTGTCTTGTTTAGAGGCACCAGGAACCAAACCAGGGGCCTCCCATGTGGTAGGTGGGAGCTCAGTTGCTTGAGCCACATCTACTTCCACATATTAAGATTTAACATGTATTTTAGTTCTACAAGGGCAGTTGAAGTAGATTGTAGATGAGGTTGCTACAGCTCTTTTGTCATTTTAGCACTGAAGCTGAATTTGGGGTTGTAAAAAAGATGTGAGATGAAAACACCATAAAAGATGGGAACACGGTATAGCCTGAGGGAAAATGATGATTGTTGTAATCATCTAAAACTAGCACTTTGTACTGCAGTCTCTCTACTTCCAGGATTACAGGAAGAAAGGGCTAAATGCCTTGCTGTAGCCCTTTAAAAGAATCCTGTGGTTTCAGGAAGTATGTGTGTTGGGCAAGATCTCTGAGCTTTCTCAAAGTCCATTTCTGTCTAAATCCTGAAGTGTTCCGTAACTTAATTGGTCTCTGAAATGCTTGATTCTTTCATCTCAGCCATGTTCAGTGTGGGTACTGTTAAAATTCAGAAGATAATTCTTTTTTTTGGTCTGAATACCAAGTCAGCATTCCACAAGGGTAGCTGAAGTGAAGCATGTATAAGTGTATGAGGTTGCTACAGTATGTTGTCACGTTAGAGCTGAAGCCACGGTGTTATAATTTCTGCGAAGGTTAATAAGAGGATACTGTAAAATTTGGTAGGAAAGAAGAACTCTAATAAAATATGGTTGACACATAATTTATTCATTTAGCAATTGTACAGGGTATTCTAGCTCTTTCCTATTTTAATTGGAGAAAGAAATAAGGAAATTGACTCAAACTGAATCATAGAATAAAAATTTTGTCTTGGAAGACAGCTGAATATTAAAGGGAATGATCGGGGAGAGAATGAAATTGTTTAAAAGGATTAGATGAAAAAAAAAATTTTTTTTTTTTAAAGGTTTATTTTTTTTAATTTATTTATCCCCCCTTGCTGCTTGTGCTCGCTGTGTCCATTTGCTGTGCGTTTTTCTGTGTCTGCTTGTCTCATCTTGCTGTACCAGCTCAGGGCCGTCAGCTCACCGCACCGCATGAGCAGGCGGGCTTGCCCTCACCAGGAGGCCCCGGGAACCGAACCTGGGGTCTCCCATATGGTAAAGGGGAGCCTAACCAATTGAGCCACAGCCGCTTCCCTAGATGACCTTTTAAACCAGTTTTTGGCAGTGTAAATTGAAGGCTGTTGTCCTTAATCCTCTCTGATAACTTAATTGACCTCGGGGGCACTATCCTTGTGGTCTATTTTATATGTTTTAAACTGTTGCTTTTATTTTCTGTGCTCTAGCCCCATGGCATGTCTGTGTGCACCGTGATGTGGCACTTCTGGGCACGGATTTAGGCTTGAACTTGGGCTCCATCACTTACTCTGGGGCTTGGGCTGGCTAGGTCACTTCTGTGCTTTCCTCACTTTTCTCATCAGCAAAATGGGGATTATAATACTGCCTACTTTCTTAGGGTTGTTGTGAGAATTACATGGGGATTCCTGGCAAATCACCTAGAACAGTACAAGACTCAGTAAGCCTTTAATGTGTTAGCTTCTTTGATGATGGTGGTATGTAGGTGCTGGTCCCTGAGGGAGGGAATGAAGGAATCGAATGTTGGGTGTCTTCTCTGTCAGCAGTTCTCATCTAATACTCAACTCAACTTTTAAAGCTATTTATATTTATATATATTATTAATTACTCTCATTTGTATAGATGGAGAAACTGATTCTCTGAGAACTTGTCCAAGGCTACACATAGCAAGTGGCATAGCTGATTGGGTTTCAAACTTGGGTCTGTAGGACTCAAACCCACGCTTTTTCAATTATTATATCATTTGTTAACGGTAGAAGAAAGAGAGTTACAAGAGAGGGGACAGATATTTATTTGGGGAAAAAAGAATGTTAAAGTATTACTTGATTTTTTGCTGATACATAAAAAGGTACACACAAATCGTTGCTTGTATAATATGTTTACAAAAACTAGGAAGCACTTGTTTCCTAGACCTAAAGGGAGTTGAACTATTATTTGTTTGTATGGGAAAAGAGCAAATCAAGATATTACAGTAATGCAATATTCTCTTTGGCTATGAAGAGACCAGCTTTCCAGAAGTCCCTGGCAGGCTGGTGATGGGGGAGGGAACCTTTTTAATGGTAAACTAATCAGCCCTGTACTCCCAAAAGCAAACACAGAAGAGAAAAGCCAATAGCTCAAAGAGGTTCTATTCTTTATTTACTCTGCTGCCTTGATTCACGGTAGGAGCAGCAGCCTCAATGAGGGAACTGTGGCCATTCTTGGGAGGCAGTGGAGAAGACCAGGAAAAGTTAGCAAGGAAGAGAGAGGAAAACCAGCGAGTGCGGTGGAGGTGAGAATCAGAATCAACACCAGAAGGCGTGCGCAGCAGATCTTGGGGAAGAGTGACCCAGACTGAAGGTACAACAGCTCTGTGGTCTGATGGTGGAGGGAAGAAAGGGGAGGCAAAGAGCCCTGATCTTTGTTACTTAATGTGTTAGTCCTCAGCTAGTTAGAAATATCAACCCTCCAGAAAAGCCCATTCCGTAGGGCCTCTGAATAAGCTGGCTTGGTGATGGTGGTAGTGGTGATGGGGGTAGATCTCGCTAGGTAGGTAAGTCGATAAATAGGTTCTCACATAGAGCTTTTTGCATCTTGTAACATTTCTCGAAGTTGTTAAAAACATTTCAAATGTCCAATTCCCTTGTTAAAATCTCTGGTCTATAAATAAGATTATAGGAATCTTATTTGCATCTTTAGTCCTTTAGTTTCTGCAGCAAATATTATTAAGTATCTATATATTTTATTTACTCTAAAGGATTCAAATTATGTGCATCCTTCCCTCAAGTGCAGTAGAGAAAACAAAATGTTTACAAATAATGGTAATGACAAGACAAAAGGAGATAAAGTGCTATGGAAGTTCAGAGAGAACTTTCACTTTTTAGGAGTGAAAGAACCGAGAGCTAACTATTATGTAAACTTTATAGGTCTAGATAACCTTGGACCTTATATAGAAATAACATGAGCCTCCATAAAAGTG
The DNA here is from genome assembly GCA_026826555.1 of Tolypeutes matacus. Taxonomy (NCBI): domain Eukaryota; kingdom Metazoa; phylum Chordata; class Mammalia; order Cingulata; family Chlamyphoridae; genus Tolypeutes; species Tolypeutes matacus. The sequence continues at coordinate 59,127,772 of JAKSZT010054030.1, read as the reverse complement.
ATTCTGTAGGTTGTGTTAGTGTGAATAGCAATCATGGAATATTTTGAATCCACATTCCACTACTGTTCCATTATCTTAGACTTTCCCTTTGAGCTATTTGCACACCTCTTTAAAAATAATCATGGAAGTACATAGCTGCTCGTTATGCACATTATTCAATTTAAGTGCACAATAGAGAGTTTTATAAGAATATTGTAATGCCTTACATTGGAATAACACTTAATAGTGAACAGAGCAGTTTCATATAATATGTCAACAGGGTAAAGCAGGGGTTCTTAACCTTTTTTTGTGCCACGGACCCCTTTGCCAGTCAGGTGAAAACCATGGACCCCTTACTAAGTCCACACTATACTGTGTATTATTTAATAATTATATCACACCTGCACCAACACATCCCCACAAGAATAATGTTTTATTGAATTTCAATTCAGGCTCACAGACCTGTTATTAAGAACCCCTGGAAATTGCTTATTAATGAAATGATAGAAGTAGGAATAATAACTGTTAGAGAAGGGTGGAGGTTCAAAGATATTATTTACATTTAGAGCTATTAGCTGTATGGGAGGGAGCAACTGAGAGATTGTCTTGAAATTTGCTGAGGCAGAATATCTCATTCAGCATCATTTGTTCTTCTGGAGCTCTGCCAGATTGACTAACAGCTTGTCTCCAAGAACCTTTGGCTCTTGAATTTTAAAAAAGGTGGGTGAAGGGTGAAGTTCTGTTGGAAAATCTGAAGTTAGTGCCAATAGTTACTCTTTAACTATTGCCATAGAGTAATTTTAAAAACCACATACAATGAATACATGTTGAGCTTATTTCTAAATACTTGTATTATGAGTGATCTATTACAGAGCCACTAGAAAAGTTATTTTGAGGGAGAATTTTGAGGTTCTGCCACTCTTTTATTTCATGGTGCTTATATCCTACCTCTGACTGTATCCACACTCTTTGTGTCTTACCCTTCTCTTTTAACCTCCATAAATTCCTCAAATTAAGATGTAGTTGATGGGGGTCGGATGTGGCTCAACTGTAGTTGGTATACAATTAGCTGCTCATTTTGAATTTTATAATATAAAATTATTTTCAAAAAATATTTTATTTTGAAATAATTAAAAACTTACATGATAGTTGTAAAAATAATAGAAAACTGATATGGAGAACTCCAATATACCCCCTACCCAAATACCCAAACCTGCTAGCTTTGGACATGTTGCCACGTTTGTTATATCATTCTATCAGTCTTTCCATCTTTTTTATAAAAACATTTGAGTCTGTTGTATATACATCGTGCTCCTTGAACATTTAATATTTCGATGTATGTTTGCTAAGAATAGGATATTCACTTGATGTAATCACCTTAAGTAGAGTTATCAAGTTCAAGAAATTTGACATTGATATAAAGCTTAGAGGCTGTATTCCAATTTTTTTCTTTGCCCCAGTAATGTTCTTTTGGGCATTTTCTCATCCATTATTAGATCCAGTCCAGTATCATGTATTGCATTTGTTTTATTCACGGTTTTCCAGAGGAACAGATCCAACAGGATATATGTGTATGTATACGTGTGTATATGTATATATGTGTGTGTATATAATAAGGAGGTTTTTTTGTTGTTGTTGTTTATGAGGTATGGGGGGCTGGGGAATGAACCCGGGACCTCATATGTGGGAAACCAGTGCCCAACCACTGAGCCACATTGGCTTCCCTGAGTTAGTTTTGTTCTTTGTTGTTTTTGTTTTTTTTTTTCAGTAGGCACCAGGAGCCAAACCTTGGACCTCCCATATGGGAGGCAGGAGCTCAACTGCTTGAGCCATATTTGCTCCCCCAATAAGGAGGTTTATTATGAGGAATTAGTCTGAATTCTGTAGGGCAGGCTACAAGCTGGAAACTCTGATAAAGGATAAAGGAAAAAGGTGATTCTGAGATGTGGCAAGTCCAAACCCCTTAGGGCAGACCACAGGCTAGAATTCTAGCAAGTCTGTATTCCCCAGGGGAAGCTGGCTGACTGAAGCTGAAGCAGAAATTCCTCCTTCTGATCTCTTAAATTCTCAGTTCTAGCTTTGAAGACCTCCAGCTGGTTGGATGAGGAAACTCCCCTTGTTGCTGAGGGCAGTCTCCTTTGTTGTTATACATGCAGTCAGCCATAGTTGCTGTCAACTTGTTATAGATACAAATCCATCTACTGAATACCTTCACAGTAGCAGGCAGGCAGTGCTTGTTTCACCAAACAACTGGACACCATAACTTAGCCTAGTTGACATATTGAAATAAACCATCACAGTCAACCTTGTCAACTTGACTCCCATACACATCTCTTTAAACCATACTTATTTTCCAGATAAAGCCAAAAACCTAGTCGTACTTTCACCTGGCATGTTACAACTGTCCTGTGTACAACTGAAAACACATTAACCCTTTCCCCAGAAGATGATGCAAGTCCTTGGATAATATTCACTCTTATTCTTGATATCCTGTAACTTAAATACAATGATGTAAAGTTAATACAACTTTGGTTATATGAGAAAGGGAAGAAAACAAAGATTTTATACACACATATTCATAACAAAACAAGGAGGGAATACACATAACAATTACAGTCTTCATTTCTGCAACTCGTCACAAGGTCGTAGCTGGTATTTCTTCCACTACACATCTCCTTCCACTACCCATTCCATATTCCCTTTATCCTCAGCAAGTACCTCAACTGGTTGTTGTGTTTTTTTTTTTTTTGCCTGGTGGGGTGACCCAAACCTTCATTCCTGAAGGGTCTGGACCATTAGTATTCCTGCCTGGATTGGGATGTTGTACTTTTCCATTGACTTTAATCACTGAGCATGGTAGGACTAAGAGACACCAGCATTGGCAGTCCTCACCCCCCTGATAGTCAGGATCAGTGACCCCAGCCGTTAAATTAACTCCCGTCTTTGCCCGTTGATTCAGAGGCATGAGGAGTCCAAAGTGAGCGGGTGGCAGTTTTAACTCCCAGTTCACTGGAATCGTTGTGTCTAAGACCTATAGACCAGCAAACTAAGACCTATAGACCAGCAAAACATAAAGCTGAGGGGGCAGGAAGCAGAGATTTTTGCCACTTCCATTTCCACCCTTAATTCTTGGCCCCCTGAATCCTGGCTTTGGGAGAAACTGCACTGTAGGGTGGACACTGATTTAGAGGATACACAGCCCCATTGAGAACATGCCCCAGTGCTGCAAAGTATTCCCACCTAGTTGGTGCCATAATTGAGTCTTCAAAAGGCCATTTTGTAGTTGAGTTTCCATTTTTAAGTGGATGAAATTTCTCTAAGGGAGGTGGAAAGCCCGACAAAAATCAACGAAAGGGGGGCAGATGTGGCTCAAATGGTTGGGGGTCCATCTCCCATATGGAGGGACCTGGGTTCAATCCCCGGGACCTCCTGGTAAAATAAAGGAAAATACAGAAGGCATGAGGGCCCCCAGGCCCCGCGAGTGGGTGTGCCAGGCCCCGCTGAACCACGCAACAAGATTATGATGTAACAGGAGAGTGACACAAGGGAGAGCCAAGACGAGATGCACCAAAAAACCAGGGACTAAGGTGGTGCAGGTGGTAGGACACCTCTCTCCCACATCAGAGATTCCCAGGATCAAATCTCTGTAAAGACAGTAGGAGAAGATTGAGAAGAGAGGGCAGGAAACAGACACAGAGAATTGCCCAGTGAATAGACACAGAAATAGCAAAAACGGAGGGGAGGCGGGGAGAGCTAAAAATGGATAAAAGTAAATTTTTAAAAAATCAACTAAAGCATTTTCTTTTTTTTTTTTTTTAAGATTTTTTATTTATTTATTCATTTATCCCCCCCTTGCTGCTTGTGCTCGCTGGGTCAGCTAACCACGCTGCGCGGGCGGGCCTTCCCTCACCAGGAGGCCCCTGGAACCGAACCCGGGGCCTCCCACATGGTAAACGGGAGCCCCACTGATTGAGCCACAGCCGCTTCCCTGAAAGCATTTTCAAAGGAGAACAGATGATTAAAGCTTTGGAAGGAAGGCATGGCTTTGTTGAAGCACTTTGAAGTTAAGGATTATGTAAGTCATACCCTACTTCCAAGTGGCCTGGTGCTTAGAGACAGCTCTTCCTCACCATTAGACAGGAGCCTTGGCTGGGCTCTTCTCATCTGGCTGCTCTCCATCGCCCAAAATTTCCCTTCTGCTGGTGCCCATAACTAATCCAGACCCTTTGCCCATGGTCGTAGCTGCTGAGCCTCAGCCTGCATCTCCACCCTGTTGCCTACTCTCCACTCCTAGATAGAGTTGGAGAGGAGGAGGAGGGTGGGATGTGCTGTGTCTAACTACTGGGTACACTATTCTCATCTGAGCACTATCATCTCATGAAATTGGCATTCCTGTACCTATTTTGCAAATGAGAAATTCGAAGCTCAGAGACATTAAATAATTTATCCGAAGTCATCACCCCTAAGTACCCCATTGTAGGGATTTGAACCAATGTCCTTCATTTCAGTATCTCCTTTTGGCTGTTACTCCATCTCCTTTTTCAGCTACATTTTGGTTAAGCAAGCCTTTGTGGTTGGTCATGATTTTATTATAGCACTTCTATGGAAAATGGGTTCCAAATTTGTAAACTTAATATAGATACTGCTTCAGATTTTTGATGGTTTAGTTGGGGACTAACCGACTTTCATTTAGGTTTTTATAGTGACTTTCTATTTTTAGATTGAAATTTAATGATTTGGATGTGTGCTTCCAAATTTGTGAGAATATTGTCATTCCCTTTTGGAATATGCATTTCTTGCTGTTTCTCACTGTAGGTAACATTCCTTTGGTAACAAGCGTCAACATCCTTGGGGTTAATAATAATATAAATTTTTCACACTATTTTTTTCCTCACTATTTTGTTTTATCATTTCTGACTTCCCCCCAAGGTTGGGGTATGGACATAGGGATTTTAAATATGGAATAGTATATTTTTTCTGCCTTTGAAAAACAGAAATCAGTGAGCTTAGCATTGATGACTGTGTAGTAAAACCTGAGACCTTCCACAGTTAGTTTGAAATGGTAAATAGTTTTGTTGCCCTTGGGGCCCACAAAGAGCCCAAGCCTAGCCATAGCTGACAATTACTCCTTTGTTTAACTGTTGTGCTAGCCATCCACATGTTTTTGGCTTTTTCCTGTCTCTTTCATTGGAAAAGGTTCACCTTGAAATTTGTCTGGGGATCCTTTGGCTCTGATGCAGTTTTGAGTTCATCTTTTCCTTACTTTCAAATAGCTACATTCGTCAACATTTTGTTGTGGTCAGGCTCTTGGGCTGAGTAGATCTGGATTGAACATTGACTTTTATTTTATTTTATTTATTTATTTTTTTTTTTAAGATTTTATTTATTTATTCATTTATCTCCCCCTTGCTGCTTGTGCTCGCTGGGTCAGCTAACCACGCCGTGCGGGCGGGCTTGCCTTCACCAGGAGGCCCCGGGAACCGAACCCGGGGCCTCCCATATGGTAAACGGGAGCCCTACTGATTGAGCCACAGCCACTTCCCTGAACATTGACTTTTAGAGAGGCAAATTTAACTAAAATTGTATCCTTTTCTCCAAACTCCTTTTAGGTACTGTTTATTTTTATTATTTAATAGTTTTCCATTTTGATTTGTAATGACTCTTCCTGAAGTCAGTCCCGACTCATCAGAGCTGTTTAGTCTTACTCTGTGTGTGTGTGTTTGTATTTTGTTTGTGTGTGGTAGCATTCATTTTAGGTATCTGGATAACAGATGATTCAGCATTCTTGGTTCTGTAGCCCAAACCAATCCAAAAGGGGTTGTTTGTTTGTTTTTAGGAGGTACCGGGAACTGAACCCGGGATCTCCCATGTGGGAAGCAGGAGCTCAACTGCTTTAGCCACATCTACTCCCCATGTAGATATTTTGAGGAAACTGCTAAAAATAGAGTTTCCTAGGACCAACTCAGGAGAATCTAATTCAGCAGGTCTAGGATGAGCCATATCTGCTCCCTGGAATAGGCCTTTTGATAATGGATTACTGCCAGTTATAGTTCAACTCAATTATTTTAAAAGTACCTATTATAGTTGTCTTTATGCCATGCACTATATGATTTAAAAGACAAAGGACAGGGAAGCAGATGTGGCTCAAGTGATTCGGTTTCTGTCTACCATATGGGAGGCCCCAGGTTTGATTCCTGGTGCCTCCTGGTGAAGGCAAGCTGGCCCACGCTGCGGAGAGCTGACAGCCCTCACCAAGGAGAACTGGCGCAGCAAGATGACGCGACAAAGAGATGCACTGAGGAGAGACAGACACAGCAGACCAGGGAGCTGAGGTGGTTTAAGCGACTGAGTGCCTCTCTTCCACGTCAGAGGTCCCAGGATGGGTTCCTGATGCCTCCTAAAGAGAAGACGAGAAGAGAAGACAAGTTACACAGAATAAGGTGCTAAAGGGACACACAGAGCAGGCAGCAAGCGTGGGTGGCAGGGGTGGGGGAGGACGGAATAAATAAATCTTGAAAAAAAGGGACAAAGTACTTGGTCTCAGAGGTTATAATCTAGTAGGGGAGAAGCAAAATAAGTCCCAGGTTTACCTTGATAAGTGGCAGGATATGGAAAATAGCCAAAAAAGAAGTAAAGAGTGGTTGGGATTCAAAGGACAGGGAGAGCTTCCCTCGGGTAGAAAGAAAAGTTCTCTCTTTAAAAGGGGTTTCTGAACCATCCCCCAAACAGATACTTACTTCTGTTGTTGCTTCACGTTTCCTGACACAGTTGTTTGATTTTTACTCGTATATTCAAATTCCTTGAAAATGGTTTTGAAACTCCCAGCATGTAAGATGATCTCTAAGTGCTATCAGTGCACTGAGCAGATTGTTTCACAGTGACCCTTACTTGTCCTTTGCCACTGAACTATAAGCTCATTGCACACAGTTAAACTGTGTCTTATCACTGCACGCTGAGTCCTAGCACAGTGCCTGATGTATAATAGCATTTGGTGCTTGTTGAATTATGTCCCTCACAAAAGACATGTTCAAGTCCTAACCCCAGGCCGTGGTGGGTGTGAACCCATTTGTAGGTAGGACCTTTGGAGATGTTACTGTTAGTTAAGGTGTAGACTCTTTTGTGAATAGGATCTTCAGAGATCCTGTTTAGATGATGCCAAGCAGAATCAGGGTGGCCTTTAATCCATATGACTGGAGTCCTTATAAGCAAAGCCAGAAGCAGGAGGAAATCAGAGGAGCAAATTTGAGGAGTGATTGCCATGTGATGGAGAATTGCCGAAATGCTTCGACCTCAGGGAGGAAGTAACCCCCAGAGGTTGGATTTCTAGCCTCCCAAACCCTGAAACAAAGAATTCCTGTTCCCTAAGCCAACCAGTCATAGCAGCCCTAGCAAACCAAGTATTTGGTGCTGAAAAGTACCAGCTTTGTTACCACTGCAATTACAAATATCTAAAAATGTGGCTTTGGAGTAGGTAATGGGTAGAGGCTGGAAGAATATTGAGGCACTTGATAGAAAAAGCCTAGATTACAGTGAAGGGAGCTATAAAGAAAGTTTCTGTTGTCAAGGAAAGAATGTTGGTGGAAATAAGGACATTAAAGGTGATTCCTGTGAGGACTTGAAAGGAAATGATGACTGTGTAATTGGAAACTGGAGGAAAGGTGATCCTTCTTCTAAAGTAGCAGAGAACTTGGCTGAATTACGTCCTTTTGTTGGATTGACAGTGGAACGTTTAAGCAGTGAACTTGGATATTTACCTGGGGAGATTTCCAGTCGAAATGTGGAATGCACAGAGCTGGATCTGTTGCCTGAAACAGGGGGTCTAGGGAGGTGGGGCTACTGCCTGGAAGTTAGTGTTGGATGGCTTGGAAAAGGGGTGGGTTGAGGACAGTCACTGGGAAAGAGTGGATGCTCAGAGACCAGTTAGAAGAGGCTGTTGCATTACTCCAAGTGAGAGATGATGGTGCCGGAAGTAGCTGCTGCCAACAGGACTTTGCAATTAGATATTGGGAGTTGGTGAGGAAGATAAAAGAGTTGAGGATGACTCCCATGTGTCTGCTCTGGGCTAGAGCCGTTGGGTGAAAGGTGATACCTTTTGTGGAAAAGAGCTCGTTTCAGGGGGAAATGAGGCTTTCAGCCAGTTTGGGAGTGTTGAGTTGGCATATCTAAGCAGCCCACATTTAACTTAAGAGCACTTGATTTTGAACAGCTGTTACCCAGCGAATTATTTCTGGGATTCAGACTCTGCCATTCGAGCCCTCTCACTCTGAAGTATGCCAGTGTTGTCCTTCTCCTTTCATGTTCCTAGGCTTTCAGAATCTTCCCACAACATTGCCGTGGGAATTTGCAGGCTGCTTCCTCCTCTGTTCCCATGCTTCCCACGGATTCAGGTCTGACTGAGCATTGGGGATTGTAGCTGCTTGGGCACTAAATGATTTCCAGAGCTAGGAGCATTTAGGATCATGTGCTTTTGTTTAAGGATCTTTATCTGTTGTTATGATTAGATGACACTTGCTATTTTATGATATAGCTTTCTTGACATAATTTAGTCTGATTTAGAAAAAAATTATACATTGGGAGTGTTGAGTTGGCATAACTAAGCTAAAATTAAAATTGATTTAAAAGCTAAAATTATAGTTGGAATTTCTTTTTCAATATTGTATTCAAGGGAAGCGGCTGTGGCTCAATCAGTAGGGCTCCCGTTTACCATATGGGAGGCCCCGGGTTCGGTTCCCGGGGCCTCCTGGTGAAGGCAAGCCCACCCGCACGGCGTGGTTAGCTGACCCAGTGAGCACAAGCAGCAAGGGGGGGGTAAATGAATAAATAAACAAAATCTTTAAAATATATATATATATATATATATATATAGTATTCAATGTTTTATATCATTAAATGGGCCAAGTTAAACTCTAGCAAGTGGTTGGTCCCTTCAGATACTTTAATCAGTGCTTTTGGAAGCAAGTCGTATATCTTGACGGTTTGGGGCAAGGCTGTGTCATGGGCACTAAGGCTGGGGCCAGAGATGCTCGGTGTCTTGTAGTGTGTGTTCACCAGACTGGTGTAGGCCAAACAGAAGGGAGGGAGAGGACTTGTATAATTTTTTTTTTTTTTTTTTTTTTTAAGATTTATTTATTTACTTCATCCATTTTAAACCCCCCCTTCCCCATTTTGCTGTTTTGTGTCCATTCGCTGGGCAACTCCCTGTGTCTGCCTCCCACCATCTCCCCTCATCCTCCCCCTCCAGGCCCACCAGGACCCCATCCCGGAGACCTCCAATGCAGGAGACAGGTATTCTGCCACCTGCACCACCTCGGCTCCTGGCTTCCGGAGCCTTCGGAGCATCTCGTCCCGTCTCTCCCCTGCATTTCTCTCCTGCTGCGCCACCATCCTGCTGCATGGCTCCCGGAGCCCGGCGGCTCACCAGCATACAGAGCCTGGCAGCCCATGCACCTTCTCTCTCTCTATTTTTTTTTATTTCACCGGGAGGTCCCGGGGATCGAACCCAGGTCCCTCCATATGGCAGACGGACGCCCAACCATTTGAGCCACATCCGCCCCCCGGCCTTGTATAATTATGTGAGCATACTGCCTGGCTCTGTTTTAGATACAAACGTGAAACACTGCTGTGCACTTTTAATAAATGCCAAATTTTCCAGGAACGCCATGGAAATTTATAAATCAAGTGAAAAGCGAATATTACATTTGTTTGGGACTTTAACTTTTGGTCTCTTAGATGATAATTAATTTGTTTTTATCCTTAATTGTTTTTAAATTCTGTGTAAAGCTATTTAGATCCTTAAGACAATGGTTAGAATATATTGAAGTCATTTTTTTTTTTAGTGGAAAGTGGTTGGTAAACTAAACTTTCTTCTCAAGTGAAGTGAAATACGGCAGGAGAGACCCTAGGGGAAAGGATGAATTTGATGAGTTTGTTGAGTTATAAATGTGTTTCATAATCCTAAGAAGAATATATAGGATAGAAAAATTGAGTAGTACTTGATAGGTTGAGCAAAGTACATGACGGTAATTTCAAATTGGATGAAATTATTCCAGGTTACTTTAAAAGATCAGAGGGAAAAAGGGATGCAAGTATATTGGACATTGAACAAGGTGTTTGTTCTGTTAAGACATAGACCTTTGTCCGTTCAGAGTATGTGTGAAACATGTATCCTGATTTTCTTTGTATCTATGTGAGGCTTGTAAAGGAAAAAAGAAGCGTGGCAACGGAACGGTGAAAAATGTTGGTACTTTCACCAGGGCACCCAGTCGGTAGCTGGAGATGATACAGGACTCTAGCTCCCTCTGCTGGAGGGAAGCAAAGCCACTCTTGCACAGTATGAAGTGACCCGTTCTCTGTAATCATCAATATTTATTCAGTATTTACCACATTTCAGGTAGCGCCTTGTTAGACTCTAGGGTAGCAGAAGCTTAGCCACATTCCCTGTCCCCACACGGCTTAGATCTGAGAGGCTATCTGCTTTCAAGAGAAAAATGATTGAGCTAAGATGCTTTTGCATTCTAAGGTCCCTTTCTAGACCTCTCCTTGGGTGACCTTAAAAAGTCACCCAAACACTCTTTGAGCTTCATGTTCCTCATCTGTAAGATAAGCGCGATAATGCTGCTCCTCCAAGGCTTCAGTCTCCTTAAACCTTGTTACGCCTTGCGTCTGGGCACAGGGCATCAAGACGATGGAGAGGCTGGTTCCTGCCCCCAGGGAGCTTAGAGAAGGCAGCTCCTGACAAGAGCCCTGAAATAGAAGGAAAAGGCACTCTGGATGCCTGGAGGGCTAGTGCTGGAGCCAGGCTAGAGAGTGGGTTTGAAGAAGGGTGTAGAGCGGCCTGCCGCTTCAGCTGAGTTGTACAGGATGCTGAGTTGCCAAGGACCAGACGAGAAAAGAAAGGCCCCCGAGGCGGAGGGCTGGAGGGCCAGCTCGGCGTGTGCACTGCTGCCGGGCGGCGGAGAGGAGCAGGGAGGTCCTGAGATCCAGGGCTTTTCCTTGACTTAAAACTTGTATTTTGAAATACTTTCTAACTTACAGGACACTTACAAAGTAATACAAATCCCATACTGCACACTCTTCTTTTCTTTTTTAAATTGTGGGGACATATATTCAGCATGAACTTTCCCATCTCAGCCCCTCCCGAGTCGACCATTCTTTGTGATTATATTGCAGTGCCCTTACCACCTCCCATTCCTAAATGCTTCCCACTTCCCCAAACAGAGCTCTATACCCTTTCTGTATTAACTTCTCATTTTCCCCCACCCACTGCCCCTAACAACCTGTCTATGTGAGCTTGTGTGTTCTCCAGTATTTTTCTTTGTAATTACAATGGGGCTTTTTTTTTTTTTCATATATAATTTTTTTAAAAAGATACTTAGATTACATAAATGTTACACAAAAAATATAGGGATTCCCATATGCCCCACCCCCCACACCTCCCACACCCTCCCACATAAACAACATCCTTCATTAGTGTGGCACATTCATTGCAGCTGATAAACACATCCTGGGGCTTTGCCACTGAGCATGGGCCATAGTTCACATTGTAGTCTACACTCTGTCCCACACAGTTCTCCATGTTATGGGATGATATAAAATGGCCTATATCTGTCGTTGCAATGTCATTCAGGCCAATTGCCAAGTCTCGTATGGGACTTATTTTAAACATCCTAAATCTGTAACAATCTCGTTTGCTTTGATACCAACTTAACTTCAGTAGTATGCACAAACTATGTTCCTGTACCCCTCTACCCCCAGGCTCTATGTAGTTCTTGTCATAAATTTTGTTTATACATTTTGAGATCAAAACCACTTACTTCTCATTACCCTTATGTATTTGCCTTTTAGATCCTGTCAGAAGTAAAAAGTGGAATTATAAACCAAAGATACAATGGTACTGGCATTTATATTTACCCCTGTCATTCCCCTCACCAGAGATCTTTATTTCTTCATACGGCTTTGATTTATTGCTTAGTGTCCTTTCCTTTGAACCTCAGAACTCTGTAGTATCTCTTGTAGGATTAGTGGTGACAAACTCCTTCAGTTTTTTTAAATTTAGGAATGTCTTAATCTTAAACTAGAAGGCTTGCTTCCTCCCAGGGCTAGTAGCATTCTGGCGGGCCAGCAATCCCTGTTTTTGTTTTTTGCTTTTTGTTTTTCCTTTCCTGTTACATGGCGATGGCCTCTCCTTTCTCTCCTGGGGGTTCCCACTGGCTTCCTGCTTCCAGCTCTTCCCCTCAGCTTTTTCTTTATAAGGCCTCCAGTAATGGGATTAAGAGCCATCTGGATTCAGTTGGCCAGACCTTAACTAAAAGTGACATCCTCAAAATGTTCTATTTATACTGGGTTCACATCCACAGAAATGGGATTAAGGTTAAGAACATGTTTTGTTTTGTTTTTTTTTCCTCGGGTACATAATTCAGTCTACCATATCAGTGGTTTGAAGGGAAGAAATCAACAATGACTGGGAAATATCTAGCTTGGGCGACTGTGTGGATAATATTACTCTACCTGAGGGCATATCAAGAGGAAGAATCATGTAAGGCATGTAGATGAGGAAGTGAGTGGTTTATTTTAGGCATCTTGAGTTTGAGTTGCCTATTGGGATTTCCAGGTGGAGACATCAGCAGGCAATTTGATAAGTGACTGTCAAGTTTAAGAGAGAGGTCCGACTGGAGATAGAGATTTGGGAGTTGCCAGCATGTAAGAAGTACTGGAGCCATGAGAAATGATGATGTCACCAGGGAAGGAGGCACAGGGAGAAGAGCAGTGGGCCAAAGTCAGAATCTGGGGAGTGGCCATACCTAAAGGGTAGACAGAGGAAGAGGCTTCTGCAAAGGAGACGGTGATAAGATGGCTGGAGAGATATAAGTCTGATGGTCTGGAAGCCAAGAGAATTGAAAACTTCAAGGAGGGTATCATTAATGATGTCAAATGTAAGTTAAGGACTGAAAAGTATACGGATTTAGCGTTTAAGCGATAAAGGCCGTCTTAGTAACATATGTGTCCTGATTGTAGTGGTTGAGGAGTAAATGGGAGGAGAGACTACTCTTTGGAAAACTTGTTTCAAAAGAGGAGGAGAAAGTGGAATAGTAGTAGGTAGAGAGGGACCAAAATTGCTTCTTTTTAAGGTAGCAGAAATCTGAGTAAGTTTACAAACTCAGGGTGGGAAAGAGCCAGCAGAGAAGGAAAATGAATATCTAGACATAGGTATATGGGTTGGCATTGAGGCCTTCTCTATGACTGAAGGACCGGAGTTAAGGGTAAATTTATAGGTGGGAGGAGCAGTGTGGGGCAAGGGGAGGGAGTAGTTGAAAGAGAACCTTCTATAAGAAGTGTTTTCTTCATGAAGAGGTAATAGTATCTGTTAAAAGAAGGAATGGAAGAAGTTGATTACAGAGAATATCCCTAAAGAAGAGTAAAGTAGTCCTTAAGGGGAATGGGCATAGATTCCAGAGGAGGATTGAGTGGCGATGCCAGTGACCTGGCTAAGGTCAGAGAGGTTAGGCCAGTCCATCTGGTATGGTCCACTGCTTAGCACTAGCGGAGTACAGGATGTAGCATGTCTCTAGGATTAGAGATTTGTTGGACTTGGTTTATGGAACTAGATGCTAGCAGTTCAGATGCTTTCCTCAGGATAAGTAGGAAAGAAATGGAGGAGGCCTAAAGGAAGAGAAAAAATGGCTGTGATTCATGGACCAGAGGTCTTCATAGTGGAACAGCAGGCATAGTGGAAGTGAGATAAGAAGTAGAACATGAGGAATGGGAGGTTGGTGTCAGTCAGTCAAGTATTGAAGTTGAAGATTTCTGGGGTGAATGAAAAGACTCAGGTTTTAACCTTTCCTGGGAAAGGTAGAGTAAGAGATGCAGAACAGGAATTTCCAGGCTACAGTTGTTGGATGGGTTGTCTAAATAGTTTTTAAATCTCTTAGAATTGTGATAGTCATTGTGGCGGAAGGAAAGATGATGGTCCAGTGAGCTAAGTGTCCAGGGAATGGGGGCTGGGGTGGCTTAGAGGCCCAGGGGTGACATCTAGGACAGTATACTCAGATATCTTGAACATCAAAAGAGAAGGAGCTTCTGTTTGCTCTGCCTAGAACTTTCTTCCCTCAGGTCGTCTCACCCTTCTGGATTTCTGTTCCGGTTTCTTCTTAGCTGTCAGGCATTTAAATGTTCCCTCCTCAGAGAGGCTTCTCCTGATCATACCACCTAAACAGGTTCTCCCTCATTTGTCTGTCACAACAACCTATTTGCTTTACAGTGCATAGTGGTCAGTAAAGAATTAGGACACAAAAAAATGTCAAAAATTTCCCCTCCTTTGGTTTTTTGTTTTGTTTTGTTTTAAGGTACCAGGGATTGAACCCGGGACCTCGTACATGGGAGCCGGGTGCTCAACCACTGAGCTACATCCGCTCCCCCTCCTTTGGATTTTTAACTGCAATTATTAACGTAAGCTACTTTCTTAGAGAGAATTCTGTGTCCTGGGACTCTAAGTCGGAAGGCTTCCATTCTATTTTCTTTCTCGCAAGAGAGATTGTGGCTGCTTTCCAAGGTTCACCTTTGTGGTATAGGACTCCCTGGCGAGATGGGGCAGGGAGGGGGCTGCTTTTTGCCCACAGACAGCCTTTCCACTTCCTGTTTCCTTCTACCTTCCTCTCCTACCTCCCAAAAGAAAGTAAAATCAAAGCCGGAAAAACATTCTGGTTGGAATTGTACTGGATTGAGTATTGTGTGAGAAATCCAGACCAGCTCTGATGGTTGAGTTTAAGATTGAGACTGAAGGTGAAGCCTGTGAGGAATCCCTCCCCACCCCCGCAGGAATGCTGGAAAGAGCCCTGGATTTTAGAACTCACTCTGCCTTTAGCTTGTCTTGGATAAGCTATATTACCCCTCTGGGCACTAAATCCCTCCCCTGTAAAATAGATGACATCCAGGGTGCCTTTCATTCCCACCCTGCTGCTACTGCTACTGCTACTGCTAGCTCAAAATGCGAATACCTAATCTCTCGTATTGCTATAAAAAAGCAAAGGTCATGCGTTGTTTTCTTGTATTTAAAGATTAACTTCAGGGAAGCGGGTGTGGCTCAAGCAGTTGGGCTTCCGTCTACCACATAGGAGGTCCAGGGTTCAATTCCCGGGGCCTCCTGGTGAAAAGCGAGCTGGCCTGTGCGGGAAGCTGGCCCGAGTGGAGAGCTGGCTCAGCAAGATGACGCCACAAAAAGAGACACAGAGGAAAGACAATGAGAGATGCAGCAGACCAGGGAGCTGAGGTGGTTGAGCAGCCTCTCTCCACTCGAAGGCCCCAGGATCGGTTCCCAGTGCCACCTGAAGAGAAGACAAGCAGACAAAGAAGAACGCACAGAGAGCAGACAGCACGCGCACAACCGCGGGGGGGGGGGGGCCCCCTAAATAAATAAATCTTTAAAAATAAATAAATAAAGATGAACTTTAGACCCTGGCACCTAGAAATGCTGTGGTCATTGTAAAAATAATTGCTCTATGGTAAAGAAATTGAACTAAGGAACTTTCTTGTAGTTTTTTCCAATGAATCAGGGCAAGGAAGCCCTCATTCGTGTAAGAGGAAGGCTGCATTACTTGCTCTGTTCTTCCTCAGCCTCTGCCAAAGATCCCATTTCAGTGGAAACTTGGCACGGGGGAGTCCCAAGGGGTGACTCGGTTGGGTGTGTGAGGGCTTCAGCAGCAGCCACCTTGCTCCTCCCCTGCACTGTTAGTCAGGGTATCTTGGACAGAAGGGACAGTTTCTGCTGCTCAGCCAGACAGAACCTGGTGTGCCTGGCTCCAGGCTAGCCTGGGCTACTCCACCGGGAAGATATAATAAAGACTAGCTGCTTGCCCTCCAAGTGTTCAATTCAGGGGAGACTCCGAAGCTCTTTTCATTCACGCATGTTGATATGGTCACGATCTAAGGGCTGGAGGCTATCTTTTTCATGAAAATTTACCTCTTTCTCTGCTGATTATTCATTTTTCTAAATACTTCTCTGCATATTAGAAATGCTTTTAATATGTTTGTGGGTGAACTTCCTAACTTAGTAAAGTAGCTCTTATATATACAAAGCAACTCAACAGGATATGATTATGACATTTAGGAGCGTTGTCTTATTGCTTCAGAACTGTGGGCTTACCATGTCACATGATTTTACTGAATGCAGGAAAAAAAAACTCGGTTTGGTTTCATTGGCTTAAATTTAGTTCGGGGCAGCAGATACAAAGTGAAGATGAGGAAGTACTGTGCAGTATAGGAAATAGCAGCATTTAAAGATAATCCACTCTAATGTGAAGCAGGCTGCCCAAGTGCTGATAAGTGAGCTAAAATAAGAGTAAATGTGCCAGAAGTAAGGTTCTTTATTCTTGAGTTAAGAGAAAGGGAGTCTGGAAGTACATCAGGTAAAGTACTTGGATTATAGATTTACTTTTGCAGAGGCGGGACTGTATGTTTAAAGTAATTGAGATGGAGGAGTGGATGTTTGAGAGAAAAAATGAATGTGATGGTCTAGACCAGCCAAACACAGGATATTGTTAGTATTCTCGATTTGTTTTCTTTATCAACTATCTTTATCAGTTATTTAAAAGCAAAATATTTGTCTAAATATGCATACACAATAACAAAGGGTCTTGGCTAAGTTGTAGCTTCCTTCCCTGCTGAATGTAGTTCTTACTTTCTGTGGATATATATTTAAAATATTAAATATATGTAAAAGCTTTATGGTTTATTGGTTTCAAAGTAAGGGTGGGTGGGGAAGGGAGTGATACATACTTATGCTTGCAAAGAAAAAATTAAAAACCTTGATAAAGTTTAGTGGTGTACAGATTATGGTCCTGCAGAGTGTTGTAATATAAAATACTTTAGTAATGGTTTTTGGTATTTTATTACATTATTATTAATTTTATTTTTTACCTCTTTTGAGAGAGAGGGGGTAAAAAAAGTACTATTTCACACTGTGGTTAGTGAATTTTTGTCCTGCCATGGTAGGTAAAAATCAACTATATCTAATTAAGGAGTTGCTCTTATTCATTAACCTGTATAACTCTTTTAAAAACAGGCCATTCTGAAAGGAAACGTAATGCACATTTGTAAAACAATATTAGGTGATTATTCACTGCAAAAGCATTTTGGGCTTTACTACATGATTTGCCTTACATAGCGGATTTCCTTAGAGATGTAAATGTGTCTACAAAAACATTTATTTTATGCTTAACCTTCAGGAACTGGATAACATTAAGAAAAATATACCTGTGTAGCTGTGATTTAGATTGGGGTGATGTATAGGAGGGACCCTTATGTATATATGTATGTGTATATATATGTGTGTGTGCTTTATAAACACATACATAATCAAAAAATATGGAATAGTTACAGTTCTCAGGAGAACAGAATTATTTTTTTTCAGGAATATGAAAGGAAGAGTTAAGCTGGTGGTCACTTTAATTTGGTCTTTCAATTTATTAAGCATTCTAGAAGAATAAAACATGAATAAAATATTCTAGATGAACATCCACACTAGGTGGGGTAAAAAAAAATGTGCACAGCCAGCCAAAGCTAATGAGACCATTATAGGTGCTGTCCAGTTTTGGAGATTGCCAAAAGGAGGAGGTGATCCTCAGGGCTGGCATCATAGGGCTGGTGGTTTTTTTTGGTTTTTTTTGTTTTTTTTTTTTTTTTGGAAGGTTTTGTTATCTTACTCGGGTCTCTCCATATGGTAGACGGACGCTGAACCTCTTGAGCCACGTCCGTTTCCCAGGGCTGGTGGTTTTTGAGTGGGGCTCTGAAGAATAAATAAGTAAATGTCAACATTTGAAAAATGTGGAGTTAAGGGCGTTCTAGGCAGAGGTGGCTCCAGCCTGAGCAGATGTAAGTCAGTCGGTGTTACTTCTCTGTTCAAAATCCTCTTTGCCTTTTCATCTCACCTCGAATCAACTCCGGAGTCCGTGTCCTGGTCTGAAAGGGTCTACTTCATACATGGCCTGCCCTCAGGCCTCCTGCTGCCTTTCTGATCTCATGCCCTTACCAGTCCTTCCGAGTAGACTGTAAGATCTCTTAAAGCAAAGGGGCTTTGTCTCCTGTATTTGCAGTGCAAAGAGCGAGCAGTAAGTGCTCAATAAGTAAGTGTTGAATAAATCAAAGAATTTAAAAAATAGTCCAGTGTGCTGGACTGTAAGATGTATTTGAGGGATGAGAATGGCAGGGAGTGAGGCTGGACAAGGTGTTTTGGTCCTGAATGCGATATAGTTTTGGGACTTTAGGGCGGCCTCTAAAATTTTGCAGTAGAGAAGTGATATGATGCTGTCACAGTGTAGGGGATGGATTAGAAGGAACAAAGAATGGAGGTAGCAATACCATATGAAAGCTCGTGTCAGTGGCTCCTTCCTTCGGTTGACGTTTGGCTGTTTACTCCATGCTAAGCACTGTGTTAGGTCCTGATTGGTGGGAGTGGGATGTGGGAACTTTCGAAGAAGCTCCGACAAAGTGATGAGCGTGGAGGAGGCCTGAGCCAGGGTTTTGTCAGAGGAGATGGCAAGAAGTCAAAGTCTCCTTTACAGTTTCTTTTTTTTTTTTTTT
>JAKSZT010054030.1:59063165-59108820 GCA_026826555.1 Tolypeutes matacus | reverse complement strand
GTTCTAGGCAGAGGTGGCTCCAGCCTGAGCAGATGTAAGTCAGTCGGTGTTACTTCTCTGTTCAAAATCCTCTTTGCCTTTTCATCTCACCTCGAATCAACTCCGGAGTCCGTGTCCTGGTCTGAAAGGGTCTACTTCATACATGGCCTGCCCTCAGGCCTCCTGCTGCCTTTCTGATCTCATGCCCTTACCAGTCCTTCCGAGTAGACTGTAAGATCTCTTAAAGCAAAGGGGCTTTGTCTCCTGTATTTGCAGTGCAAAGAGCGAGCAGTAAGTGCTCAATAAGTAAGTGTTGAATAAATCAAAGAATTTTAAAAATAGTCCAGTGTCCTGGACTGTAAGATGTATTTGAGGGATGAAAATGGCAGGGAGTGAGGCTGGACAAGGTGTTTTGGTCCTGAATGTGATATAGTTTTGGGGCTTTAGGGCGGCCTCTAAAATTTTGCAGTAGAGAAGTGATATGATGCTGTCACAGTGTAGGGGATGGATTAGAAGGAACAAAGAATGGAGGTAGCAATACTATATGAAAGCTCGTGTCAGTGGCTCCTTCCTTCGGTTGACGTTTGGCTGTTTACTCCATGCTAAGCACTGTGTTAGGTCCTGATTGGTGGGAGCGGGATGTGGGAACGTTCGAAGAAGCTCTGACAAAGGGATGAGCGTGGAGGAGGCCTGAGCCAGGGTTTTGTCAGAGGAGATGGCAAGAAGTCAAAGTCTCCTTTACAGTTTCTTTTTTTTTTTTTTTAAGATTTTATTTATTTATTCATTTATCACCCCCTTGCTGCTTGTGCTCGCTGGGTCAGCTAACCACGCCGTGCAGGCGGGCTTGCCTTCACCAGGAGGCCCCGGGAACCGAACCCGGGGCCTCCCATATGGTAAACGGGAGCCCTACTGATTGAGCCACAGCCGCTTCCCTACAGTTTCTTGATGTCCACAGCTTTGAGAGTTCCCAGAGGAAAGGTGAAGCCTTTAAGGGAACGTAAAAATTTATTATTTTTTTCCTAATGTAGAACCCTTACAGCTATTTCAAATTAGGTCTCATCCGAAAGTACCTCGCAGTATTTTCATTGATTCATTCATGCTCGGGAGAAAGATGTATGTATAAGCAGCACTCCTATAATTGCCTCTATGCAGTATCTGAGCAGGACATTTTTTAGCTCTGAGTTACTGGCCATAGTTTGTCAGTGTACAGAATGGAGATATTGATATCCTATAGAATGGTTGATTAAATTAAATGAGGGGATGTGTGGGGAAATATTTTTTATACACTGGAAATTGCTACGAATGTATGGCGTTGTTGGAGGAAAAATGGACACTTTAACACCCCCCAGATTATATTTTGGCATAGGCTATATGGAGCGTGAAAAACTGAAAAATTTTGCCAGATATGGGGGGGGTGTATGTGTGGAGAAGGAGCAGATATTCCCTTAGCGATATATTTATAGGGCTTCTTATATGCTAAAGGGAAGAGGATTTCTATGCTAAAAGGAAGTGTATCTGCAGCTTGGAAAGCATTTGGACATTTCGTTCTTTGAGTTCAGCTGTTGATGGTCTTTGTCTTCACTAATTTGTCAGTTTCAGACCTATAAAGAGAATTTACTTTTCTCACTTGTTTATTCATTGGGTTCGCTGGTTTGTACTTTAAACACTGGAATAGAGTTGAAAGACCATGATGTTTTAGAGCTACTGGATTTGGGTTCGTATCTTACTTTGCTGCTTGTATGATCCTGAACGAATTATTTAATATCTTTGAGTCACAGATTCTCCATTCGTAAATAGCATTAATATCAAATCTGAGTAGTGAAGATTGAGGTAGTGTATGTAAAAGGATCTTAGTTTGATATTTGGTGGGATGCAGGTGGTTGACAAATGTTCCCTTCCTCCTTCCTTTTTTTCTCTTTAGAGCAGTTTTAGATTTATAGAAAAATTGCATAGACAGTATAGAGTTCCCATATATCACACCCCCCCACTCCCACACACACAGTTTTCCCTATTACTAATGTCTTACATTAGTATACTTTTTTTTTTTTTTTTTACAAATTGATGAACCTATCACCCCTTTGTTTTTTTTTAATTAAAGCAGTTGTAGGTTTACAGAAAAATCATGCAAAAAGTACAGAGTTCCCATGTATCACCCTCCTCACACACTATTTTCCCTATTAACATTTGCATTAGTGTGGTATCTTTGATTCCCTTTGTTTTTTATTTCATTCTGCACCATTCATGAGTATTTCCTGAAAAATCCAGAGCTAGTAGGGCTCAAGGTTGAAAGAAGCCAAGTTCTACTTGGTATCTGATAATCTCATATTTTTTCTCAATTTCGCAGCAGAAGTGAATGTCCTCCAGCCTCCCACCTCCTGGCTGCTCCTGCAGAGAAGGCCCTTCTCTTCCCTTCGCGCTTTCCTTTCTTCAGTCTTCTCCCATTCGCCTGCATTTTCCTTCCCTCTGGATTCTTTCCCTCACCCCTTTCGCCCTCTGCTTCTGTCCCCATCCCCCATCTTCGTTAAGTGATGTAGGGGAGGAAGCCTTGCTGGAGTCGGCCCCCAGCCCCACACGGGCCCGGAGTTGCTGTTCTTGTGGAAAGGGCTGTAGAAGAAGCTCCAGAGGCTCGATCATGTCGACTCACAGTGAACTTAAACCCAGACTCCCGGAAGGATTAGCACTTGGAATAATAATGCCAAGTATTTTGGGGAGATTGGCTGGAGCATGAGAAAGTAACATCATCTGGGAGGGGAATTCGGTAATTAGGGTCAACCGCCTCAGCACACAGCTGGGAGGGAATCGTGACTGTTAATTTTCCACAGATGTTTCTCCAGCCAGACATCCACCCTAGACTGCCAGAGAAGGTACTTTTCATCCCTGCAGTCCCTGTTGGCCTGGTCAATAATCGAAAGTTAACATTCAGTTTTATTTTACTTATTTTAAGACCTTTATAAAGCTTTTAATTCACTGTGTGGCTGGTTAGATGCAGGAAATCCAGGATCTCTCCATGCATCTCTGGAAAATGAAGTGTACACATGTGAAGTAGCTGGAATTATAGCAAGGCAATATTTAAACTTAGGCAGTAGCAATGAGCTCTTGATAAGGGTCCTAAGGAGAAAATGAGCAGCAGCTAGAATTTTGAAATTCATTTTAATACCTTGTTAATGCATGAAACAGCAGAGAAGAGTTGGGAAGAACATGGCAGACAAAAGATGGAATAAATAATGCAACTGTGGAGAAGGAGCTAAGTTTTGCTTAGAAAGGTCCCCAAAAGTCTCCAGCCCCATAAAGATGAATTCTGTGGAAGTGATTAGAGTGGAGAGGAAGGGAAAAAAAGAGGACTGGAATTCAGACATTCTGTAACTAACCCCAAGAATGACTATACCAGCTATTAGATATAGCCACAGGATTTCTAAGACGGTGAAAGAAAGGGAGGAAACATTTACTGAGAATCCATGTTGTGTTGCTAAATGCTTTCCTTGTGTTTTTTAGTCCTTAACAAACCCACGAGGGAAGCTACTTTATGTCCATTTGATAGATCAAGAATCTGACATGCCCATGAAGACCCTTGCCCTGGCTAAAAAGAGAGAGCCAGGATTCGAATGCAGGCTGCCACTCCCCCTTGCAGGATGGTTAGACATGCAAGGATTCAAGGATCTCTCCCCCTGAGCTTGGACAGGTGTGCCTGAATTTTCAGTGCTTTCTCTTCAAAATGTTTTCTGGGTTCCATTTCTTTATTCCATGAACAGGGCTTATATTATTTAGAATGGTACTAGCCAATAGAAATACAATGCGAGCCACATGGGTAGTTGTAAATTTTCTGGTAGCCACATTAAAAAAGCAAAAAGAAACAGGTGAAATTAATTTTTTTTTTTTTTTTTTTTTAAAGATTTTATTTATTTATTCATTTATCCCCCCCTTGCTGCTTGTGCTCGCTGGGTCAGCTAACCACGCCGTGCGGGCGGGCTTGCCTTCACCAGGAGGCCCCGGGAACCTAACCCGGGGCCTCCCATATGGCAAACGGGAGCCCTACTGATTGAGCCACAGCCGCTTCCCTGAAATTAATTTTAATAATAGATTTTATTTAACCCAATGTCTAAAATATTATTTCAGTCTGTAATCAGTGTTAAAAAATTATTGAGATATTTTTCATTTTTTAAAACTAAGTCTTTGAAATCCTGTATTTTACACTCAAAACACATCTTAGTTCGAGCCAGCCGCATTTCAAGTGCTCCGTTGCCGCATGTGGTTAGTGGCAGTCATTTTGAACAGCGCAGAGCTAGAAAAAGGCAGAGACGCATCCTAAAAAATCAAACATAGAGGCCATGCTTGGAAACCATGAGGAGGGACTGTGGTGGTGGTGGGCAGCAGCTTCACTTAAGATGAGATGGGGAACTTTATGGAAGAAAGGAGCTGCACGGAAAAGACGGGCATACTCTTTAAAGGAAAGCCAAGACCATTAACACTGTTTGAAGGACATTCCTGACGAGTGCTATTTAGGGAGAGCAGGGAGGGCATCCCAGCCTTTATCACCAGCCCCAGTCGCAGCCCCAGGAAAGCTGGATGGTGTTGACTGCTAAATGCTAAGCCATATTTAGAGGCTGGAGGGAAAGAAATGACGTGCCTTGGCAAATCTAACCATTATGAATGGAAACCACAGCCTTTAATGTATATTTGGATGTAGTTGCCAGAGTATCTTTTCTCCCAGATGTCTGATGCCTTTTTCACATGGGGATCTATAATATCTCTGAAGAAATAACCTTATATGGGAATTTCTACAGTACTCAGCTCTACCCGGAGAAAGATAAATGATAATTTCAGACTTTTATTCCAGCAAAGCAGGCATCATCCTATATTTATAAAGTCTTCAGTTACTTCTTCCATGCGTTTTTGCTTTAAAAATGTTCATGGAACTTGCCCTTCATCTTTCCTCCTGTGATTCTGCCTGCTTTGTTGTCTTTGTCCCACTTAACCTCTCTCTTTCGGTCCTTTCCCATTATAATTGCTCTTTTATTTTCTTTTCGTTTTCTTGTTTCTCCTTCCCTCCCCTCCCCCCCTTCTTTTCTTCCTTGTGTTCCAGGAATCAGTGCACCTGGGTCCTGCTTTTGGCTTTCTTAACTGTGGGACTCTTAATTCTGTTCCTTTACCTGAAAAATGAAAAGAATTAGAATCAGAGTCCTTTAAAAAATCCTTGAGGGCCCTCATTTTGCAATATAGAGCTTCATTTTTTTTTTTTTTTTTTTCTTTTTTCTTTTTTAAGGATTTATTTATTTATTTACTTTTATCCATTTTTACACCCTTTCCCCTCCCCCCCCATTTTTGCTGTTTCTGTGTCCATTCGCTGGGCAACTCTGTGTCCATTTTCTGCCCTCTCTTCTCATCCTTCTCCTCCTGTCTTCACTGGGATTCAATCCTTGGAATCTCTGATGTAGGAGAGAGGCATCCTGCCCCCGCAACCTTAGTTGCTGGTTTTTCGGTGCGTCTCATCTTGCCTCTCCCTTGTGTCACTCTCCTATTATGTCATCATCTTGCTGTGTGGCTCGCGGGAACTGGTGGTGCGCCCGCGCACAGGGCCTGGCGGCCCACGCACCTTCTATATATTTTTAAAATTTTTACCAGGAGGTCCCGGGGATCGAACCCAGGTCCCTCCATATGGGAGATGGACGTCAACCAGATATAGCCCCCTGCTATATCTCTTAAGGTTGACCAGAGATACCTAGAGTTACAGTCTTTTCCCATACAGGATGGACATATAATAAATCAGGCTTAGTTTATCACCAGCATTCTAAAAACCAGACCTAGGGAGGAAAACGAGGTCTGGGGACACATGCATGGTTTCTAATATAGCGAATGTTTAGCCCACCCTGATTATCACAGAATCAGGACAGTGAGAATATTCGCATTAGAGCTTCATTTTTGAACTCTGTAAAGCAAGGGTGATATTTTTGCCCGGTGACTTAATCCGGACTAGAAGTAGTTTCTGTCTATAGCAAGCTATTAAATAAGAGCATGTCCTATCTTTAATTTACAAGGTAGGAAAATGAAGGATATGCGAAAGACTCATGGAAGGTTTCATAATAGCTAGAACAGCCGAAAAGCCAGAGCCAGGCCTCCTGTGCCAGGATCAGTCTTCTTTCTGTGTGGACATTCGTATGCCAGAGTGAGCAGTGGGGGGGAGGGGGGGGTGGCTCACTCTAATGTCAGAGGTTTTCTTGAAGCCATTCAGTTTGACCTGCTAGCCCCTTGCAGGTCTCAGCCAGGCTCCCCTGCCTCCCGGTTGCCCTTCCCCCTTTGTTTCCCCCTCCTGGCTTCTCTCTTTTCAGCTTTTATCAAGTGAGGTGGAAGTATAGATAGATTTTTGCTTGCTGTATATGTTGAGCTAAATTTGATATATGGTTCTTTTTATATAAAAAGCAGATGAATCGACTATTATATAGCTCTCCCTTAAAAAATAACTCTTAACCAAATTGGCTTTGCAGTTCTTCGGTTGGTGGTTGATCTTTAAAACACAGAGTTTGTGCTTTTATTTTGATAATTTAGAATGTTTTCCCATTCATAAGTGAGTTGTTGAGGATACTTTATGATAGGAAGAAAAGAGCAGAAAGATAATTAGCTATTAATTGGTTGCCTTGAATTTATAACTCAATAATACAGATTTTAAAGTAATTGTTTTATTTCAGCAATTCTGTTTGTCAGGAATGAGAATTTTCAGTACATCTTTCTTTACCTTTTTATAAAGTAATTTTTTTTATCGATGTGTAGCCTTTGAGGGACTTTGTGCATCATTAAGCATACACCTCAGTCAGGATACCAAAAATAATTTGTTTTAATTAAAGTTAGTAGACCCAGTTGGCCAGGCCACACCTACTTCAGCTATTTCTGCTTTGTGTTTTGGGGGAAATTAATCTGAGTCTCAGTTCATAAGCCCAGAAAATTATCCTTAAATTCATCCTTTTTTTATCCAGATGATGGGGTTATATTCCAAAAAGTAGGTTTACAGTTTAGTCTTTCTTTTCTTTTCTTTTTTTTTTTTTTAAAGATTTTATTTATTTATTCATTTATCCCCCCCTTGCTGCTTGTGCTCACTGGGTCAGCTAACCATGCCGTGCGGGCGGGCCTGCCCTCACCAGGAGGCCCCGGGAACCGAACCCGGGGCCTCCCATATGGTAAACGGGAGCCCCACTGATTGAGCCACAGCCGCTTCCCAAGTTTAGTCTTTCTGAAGAAGCCAGGGGTCCTGTCTATGAAGGCACAAGAGCCTCTCCAGCCTCTTCTGTCACACTCCTGCTTTATCATCCTCTCCTTTGAGCCTTAAGATGTTACGGAGATAAGTTGACGGAAGCAGTCGGAAAGGAGTATACAATTTTTTCAGTTGCACAATTGAAAAAATGAGAGTTTTGTTTTGTACATTTAGATAGTTGCATTCTAGGGGGGAAATTACCTAGAGAATGTTGATGTATATGATGACAACATTATAAAACTAAAGGATGAGGGGGAAAAGTTAACTTAATATAAAATGATTTACGTAGTAAATGAATGGGTTTAAGTTAGGTCTCAGATGCTATGTTTCTTCTAGGCGTGTACATAAAGAAGGAACATGTTGAGAAAATGAGGAGCCTGGGGTACTTGTGATGGTTAATTAATTTCACCACTGGAAAAAATGTTTTTAATTGAACCTTTTTGGGGGTCATAGATCACTTTGAGATTAAAGAAGAGGCACAGAAGCACATACATAGAAAAATTTCCTTTCAGCATCAGGAGATTTACGCTCCCCTAATCCTTACCCCCCAACACATGATTGTAATGATTGCATTTCTGAAGGTTTTGTAAAAGTCTTTTATTGAATAGAACACTTAAAATATTGTGAAGTCTTGATAATTGAATAAGCAGCAAATTCATTAGCATTCACTAGAGGGTGACATTTTCTACCACAGACCAGAGCAAGTACTTTCTGGCAGGCTGCCAGTATGTGAGCATGCGTGCCTGTGTGTGTGTGAATGTGACACACCCAGACTGTCTCTCCACTCCCTCAACTAGAAGAATTTCTTTGTGCACATTTCCTTTTTCTCCCCTTTCCTCTTGTCCATAATGCAAACAGAAATGCTGTTTTTTAAAAGCCTTCCTCTCATGTGTTCTCCGGGTTAAATTCTAAACTTTTTCAGACATCCTTGTTTATTGCAATAATAGTAGTTACCAATTATTATCACCTACCGTGTGGTAGGCTGTGTATTGGGGGTTTATAAATGCTAACTCTCACCCCTAGTAACTAACCGCCCTGCTATTTACAGGCCAGGAGCCTGATGCTTAAGTAGCTGGCTCAAAGCCCTCCAAATAGCAAGTTTGCCAAAATATCAATTCACAATAAATTAAATTATCTGCTTTCCCCAAACGTAATAGTTTCCAAATGGATTTTTTCACCAAGTTGGTCTTAGGTGTGATTTGAAAGCTGTAGAAAACTCTTTTTGCTCAAAAAATGAGTCTCACTGTGGTTGGAATTTTTACTTTGACAGTCAGAATATTGAAGTTACCTGTCAAGATTTTTTTTTTTCGGTGGGTGGGGAAGATGGATGATAATTTCAACCATTAACATTCTAGCTTAAATTTATCACCTTTTTTTCTGACTTCAGCTATAATTGAGGGAAACTTGTGATTCTTATAAGCTAGGAATGAGAAATTGATAAGAGCTATACTTGGAAGGGGAGAGTGAAGATGGAGCAGCTGGATTATGGGCATTTGTGCCGTAGGGGGTGCAGTTATAAATGGGGGGAAAACTGTAAAGGCAGATGCAGAGGGGCCAGGTCAGGGAAGATAAAGGCCCTGGTTTGGAATTTTCCTTAGCATTAAGTCCCGATTGCTGGATACTGCAGTTTGGGGAAGGGGGAGTCTTTGGGAAGGAAGGAGAATATATCTGTTCCCTGAGAGTAGCAGTCCGCTCTCCTGCGCTGACATTGAACAGATCTGATCTTCTCCCTGTGGCAGTCCCCTTGTGGGGAGCGAGGCCTTGGCCAGGCAGATTGTCTGCAAGTCATACTATCTGTCTTCATTGTTCTGTCATTTAGGCCAGTGCTGGCAGAGTGGAAGCAGAGAGTCTGTTTTTCCTAACGTCATAAACCCAGCCCTAGTTCTTTTAAAAAGCTATAATTGTGTGGTTCTTTTGGATATTCCTTTAGGAAATTCCAGTGTCCAACATTTTGTCTAATGTCAGCATCTTACAAAGAACAAAACTTTTCTCAAGGCCTTGTAGTAATGGTATTTTGTTTAGGTTTGTCAAATATGGTCTTTAGTTGTTCCCATTGAACAGGAGTCAGCAAACTACTGTCCGTGGGCCAAATCCAGTGTGTGGTCTATTAACTAAGACTAATGTTTACATTTTTAAATGGTTGGAAAAAAATGAAAAGAATATGTGAAAATTCTGGGAAATTCAAAATTCAGTATCCATTAATAAAGTTTCTTGGAATGCAGCTACATTTGTTCATTTATTTCTTTTAAACAATTTATTAAAGTATATAATTCATACGTGAACATATATAAACTATCAGTGTTCAGTAAACATCGTGAACTTACAAAACAAACATGCATAACATCATACAGGGCTCCCACATATCACCCCCCACAAACACCCTGCATTGTTGGGAAACATTTGTTGACAAATCATGAAAGAGCCTCGTCAAAGTATTATTACTAACTATAGTCCATATTTTCTTCCCCTACACATTTTTTAAGGATTTATTTATTTACTTACTTACTTTTATCTACTTTTACCCTCCCCCCCCCCCCATTTTTGCTGTTTTTGTGTCCATTCACTGGGCAATTCTCTGTGTCCGTTTCCTTCCCTCTCTTCTCATCCTTTTCCTCCTGTCTTCACTGGGATTCTATCCTCGGAATCTCCGAGGTGGGAAAGAGGCGTCCTACCACCTGCGACACCTTAGTTCCTGGTTTTTCGGTGCATCTCATCTTGGCCCTCCCTTGTGTCACTCTCCTGTTACGTCGTCATCTTGCTGTGTGGCTCGCGGGGCCTGGCGGCGCACCTGCTCACGGGGCCTCGTGGCCCACACGCCTTCTGTATTTCTCTTTTTAAAGTTTTTACCAGGAGGTCCTGGGGATTGAACCCAGGTCCCTCCATATGTGAGATGGATACCCAACCACCCGAGCCACATCCGTCTCCCTGCTACATCTCTTAAGGTTGACCAAAGATACCCAAAGTTACAGTCTTTTCCCATACAGGATGGTCATATAATAAATCAGGCTTAGTTTATCACCAGCATTCCAAAAACCAGACCTAGGGAGAAAAACTAGGTCTGGGGACACATGCATGGTTTCTAATATAGTGAATGTTTAGCCTACCCTGATTATCACAAAATCAGGGCAGCGAGAATATTCGCAGTCATTTATTTTTGTCATGACTGCTTTTGCACTACAAAGGCAGAGTTGAGTAGTAACAGAGAGACCATGGCCTGCAGAGCTGAAAATATTTATTATCTGGCCCTTTACAGAAAAGGTTTGCTGACCCCTGCCATAGAGGATTTGTAGCAATTTTTTGAAAACATCATTTAACATTGTCAAATTTTAGATATTATGGCATTCAAACTCTTTATCCTCAGCCTTTCAGATTAAATCCAGTTCTGGTCAAAATGACTAGATATTAACATTTATTAATTACATAGGAACAAGTCTTAACTGGATCAACCCTCACCCCCTCTCCTTTCTCAAGAGTGGATTTCTTGTAACCAGCTTTAACTAGCTTGTCCTTGAAAATAACAAGAGACTTAAATTTTCAAAGATCTCCAATTCACCTACGGAAAAGGTTTGATTGGAAGAGGAGGTATCAATGTTATATTATTCTTACTTCAACATAATCCTTTTGTTTGGTGATTTCCCATTTTATGACTCCCAATGTGATACTGAGTTCTGGGCCCACTTTAGTAGCTGGAAATGCCAGATACTTGTTTTCCTGCCTTCCAAGCAGCTAGGGCACAGGCCTGTGACTTCGGCCACACCAGTCAGAGGCACCTACTTGGATTTTGAGTTGAGAGCAAGAAATGCAAAGAAATAGGAATGGCCTAGAATCCTTTCTGGAGAGTGGCAGCATCCACGGTAGCCCTTGTTCAGGGGCAGCAGTGGAGCCAGTCTGAGCAGCAGGGCCCATTGTCCAGGGTTGGCCTTGGCCGTGTCATTAGCGCATTAGGTTGTGGCAACAGGTCTTCCTCTGTTGGGCAAAGTGGTTTTCTTTGTTTTACTGGCTGGAGAGCCTCCAGGCTTGGTTCTCTGTTGATCCTGGAGATTTCTGTGAGCAACCCAATATCCTTTAATAAATATCTCTTTTCTTTAAAATTAACCTAAGGTGGCTACTGTTCTTGGCACCCTAGAATCCTGTTTGCTTGTGTGTGTATCTGTGTTGAGCTAAAAGAAGTGCCCTCTCAAAATGTCAATTTTTTGGTAAAACTTTTAACTCAGTGTCTCATTTTTGAAACTTTTATTTATTCCTTTCAGCATCTTCTGTTGCCCCACTTTCCTCTTTATTCATCTACTGAGTACCTGCGACATGCCATGCATACGGTAAACATAAGCAGAGGAATGTATCGGTTTTTGGATTCTAATGATAACTTCATTTAAAGAATGCCATAAAGTATAGTCCTTATCATACTTGGGGACCACAGGGAGAAACCCAAGAACAACTTGGGAAGAAAGGAAGTCCTCTGAGAGTCAAACATTGAAATTAGCACAGACGTAGAGATGTATAATCATCTAAAGTGGACGGAGTGGGGAGCGGGTATAGCTCAATGGTTGGGAGCCTGCTTCCCATGTACGAGGTCCTAGGTGCAGTCTCTGGTACTGCATTAAAAAAAAAAAGTAGATGGAGTGACTGTGAGTGTATATAAAAAGGAAGAATGTGACCATCTGAAGGGAGGTGCAACGCGGAAGAAAAAAATGTAAAGGAAAGTCTCAGAGGTCAAACTTGGCACCTGTGGCACCAGGAGAGAAGCAGTTGTGGCCAGGAGACCTTGAATATCATGTGCCCTTTCTTTGCCAGACCTTATGGCCACTTGTGGAAGTGAATGAATGAATCTGCCTTTCTTAGTCTGATACCCTTGAGTTTTCAGGCTGTACAACTCCCCTTTTTCTGATTATGCATACCAAACAGCCTTCAGGTTATAGTCCTGCCTTTCATTTGGTCTAAACTTAGAAAGAAAATATGCTGTTTATGTCAGCTGAATATTTTAATTGCCCTACAGTTAATGTAAGTTTGAGTTTTGGTTTTATACATCAGCATTAAGACTTGGTTAAAGAGAAATCCTGAGAAGTGGATCCACTTTTGGTATGCTGACAAAATTGGTTTTCTGAGCTTTAGAAGCTGATGGTCAAGCTTTAAATTTTAAAAAATTCACCAAGGTATGACCTCTTTTTAGAAAGCCAGATGCTTTCTGTAGCAAACTCGGTGTGAGCCAAGTGCTTTTTAAAATATATGTACATGCATATAAATATATATGTATACACAGTAATAAGAAAAAAAATTCTAATTTTAGATGCTCTTAAAAATTTATAAATGCTCTTGTATGTTTATGAAATTTCTGAACTTACTTCAATCATTCAACAAACATTCCTTATGTACCTTCTATTTGCTAGGGGGCTCACATTTCAGTGAGGGAGATTAGATCAACCTGTGAACAATGTTTCAAATGCCAGTGAAACAGTATAGGTTTGTTTAAAGTGCAATAGAAGCCCAAAGAAGAAGACAACTTCCACTGTCCACTTGGGAGAGTTTTGGAAGGCTCCACAAAATAGAAATGGCATGGGGGGCGTGGATGTGGCTCAAGTGACTGAGTGCCTGCTTCCCACATGGGAGGTCCTGGATTCGATTCCCCATGCCTCCTAAAAATAAACTAGAAGCAAACAAACGAGAAAGCCAACTCAGGGAAGCTGATGTGACTCAGTGGTTGAGCTCCAGCTTCCCACATACAAGGTCCCAGGTTTAATCCCTGGCTCTGGCACCTCAAAAACAAACAAAGAAACAAAAAACAAACCCCACAAAACTGTCAAAAAATACCTTCTTAAAAAAAAATAGAAATGGCATGGGAATTTGGTCTTGACAACAATATGAGGAGGGAGCTAGAGGCTCATTACAAGCAGAGGGTTGGCAAAATCATGGTGACATGGAAGTGTGTGCTGAATTTGGGAAACAGGGGTAGAGTAAGGAGAGTAGTTGTTAGAAGGGAAAAAATGATGGGAAATGAGGCCAGACAAGTAGGTTGTGTGAAGGGTTAGGTGTCTCATATGACTTTGAGCTTTATCCCGTGTGAAATCAGCATCTGTTGAAGTCTTTTAAACTGGGACATAATATGATCAGACTTGTGTTTAAGGAATCCCACCAGCAACAACACGTCCACGGCAGTGAGGAGGAGGAGAAATATTTATGATGATGGTGATATTTACTGTGTGAGATGCTTTACATCCGTTAGTCCATGTAATCCTCATTGTAGCTTTGTGGAGTGTGGATATAGCCATCCCTGTTTTAGGAAAAAAGTTAATTAAAAAAAAATGTCAGAGCAGTTAAATAATTTTCCCAAGGTCAAGCAGCTAGTTAGTACCAAAACTGGGATCTGAACTCAAGCCTGCATGGCTCTAAAGCTCAGTATCTTAACCCCTGTACTCCAGAGCTCTTTTTGGAAGGGAGGATACAAGAATCAGGGAAATCAGGTGCGTGTTGCAGTGTGCCAAGTTGAACGGCAGTGTAAGTGTCAAGAGAGGATTTGGTGACTG
The DNA here is from genome assembly GCA_026826555.1 of Tolypeutes matacus. NCBI lineage: Eukaryota > Metazoa > Chordata > Mammalia > Cingulata > Chlamyphoridae > Tolypeutes > Tolypeutes matacus. The sequence continues at coordinate 59,095,083 of JAKSZT010054030.1, read as the reverse complement.
GTAAATGGATTTGGTGATTGGATTAATGAGGAAGAAGGAAGACTTCATTAAAGATAACTTTGAGATTCTTAGCTTGGGCAGTCAGAGGACCAGGACACCATTAATCAAAATAAAGGACTTGGTGAGTACTGGCTATACAATTTTAGATACCCCCGCTAAATGCTAAATAGAACCTAATAAATATGCCGGTTGTCTACTATCGTCACCATGTAAGTAGTACTTATATGAAAATGATTTTACACAAGGACACATTTTTGTACGTCTAGTAAGATTCACTACCGTATAATTTTTAGGTTTATTTCTTTCTGACTTGGATATTCAGAAAAGATGTGTTAATCTCTTAACTAAATTTTGTTATTAAAAGTACTAAATCCTACAAGTGGAACTATTAATACTGTGGGCAGGGTTTCTTTTTACTTTATTCTTTCCACTTATTTACTTTTGGATTTTGAAAGCTATAAACAGGTCCTCGTTTATTTATTAAGTAAGTTGTGGCTGAAAGCCAGCCCTACCCATGTATTTTTGTTCATTTTATGACTTATTTAATCTTACTATCTCCAGTGTATCTTATAATAATTCTTTTCTCTTATTGTTTATATCCACTAACTTTCTCATTATTATCTTCCTTTGAGTGGGCTTCCTAGCATAATTTTTAATGTGTTCTTTTCTATTAAGCAGTATTTAAAATGGACAAGATTTTTAATATTAGTTTTTAATATTGTGTACATATCCTGTAGTGGCTATACAGGCTTTCGCTGTGGGTTAAACTCATGTGCTGGTGTACCTGAGAATTAAAAATGTTGTAGACATATCGTGACTCAAGCAGTGGAAGAAATTATAACAGTGAGGTGGAGCCAGTGGCCACTAGACGCTTTCGGGGCAGGGAGGGGAAGGGCAGTTGTAATACAGGGGCTTTTTCAGGACTTGGGGGTTGTCCTGAGTGACGTTGCGGCAATGGATATAGGCCATTTTACATCAGCATATACCATGCAGACCTGTGTGGGAGAGAGTGTGGTCTACGATGTGAACTGTGGTCCAAGCCCCAGGATGTGTATATCCATTGCGGGTGATGTGCCACACTAATGAAAGATGTTTATGTGGGAGGTTGTGGGAGGTGTGGGAGGTGGAGATCATGGGAATCCCTGTAATTTTTGTGTAACATTTATGTTATATAAGCATCTTTTAAAATATATATATAGAAAAAAATAACATTTATGTAAGCAAATGCACATATATATTTATATATCATTTTACAAATATTGGTTTGTATTGTGAAAATTTTGATTTTTACCCACAATAAAAAAAAGTGCTCCCTTAAGTTTCTTTCATATTCTGAAAAATCTGCAATATCTTTAGGAGCCACTTGATGGCAGAAACAGTGCTTTGAAACTTTGTAAACCTTCAGGCGTATTCTAATGTTTAAAATTGGAATGGACTCTGTATTGTATCTTCACCATTCTTTCTTTAAAGAAAAAAAATGAAGGTATAAGAATAGAAGCAACTTCCAAATATCTACTACCCACCTTAAGAAATATAACATGTAATTGAAGTCTCTTGGTATACTTTCCTGTTCCAATTATTTTCCCCTCCCCCTGCCTTTTACCCCCTGAGGAAACCTGTTCTTAACTTTGGTGTGTAGCACTTCTATGCATGTCTTTATACTTTTACTATACATTTGCGTGTTTTTAACAGAACATGTTATTGTTTCTCTTGTTTTAGGTTTTATATAGTGTATACTATTTGTGCTACTCTGCAAGTTGCCTTTTTCACACATTATTTGTTAGATTTATCATGGAGTTACATAGCTTAAGTGAATTATTCTTTTGCAGCTGTATAGTATTCCATTGAAAAGATTATAATGTACCCATTTTCCTGTTGACAGACTTGTAGAGAGACAGTGTGGGAGATGGATAACATGCTGCACCAGTTCAAATCCCAACTGTACAACGTTAGGCAAGTTATGTAGTTTTTCTGAACCTCAGTTTCTACTCCTGTAAAATAGGAATACCACTTGGGTGTTGTAAGGGTTAAATTAAGTCACCTGTAAAGCATTAATATTGTAATCATTATCTTTATTGTTAACAGTGGTACAAGTTACAATAATGTAGAGTCAGTGTAGGGCTAATATTGTCACTTATTAAATTGCATTGGAATTGGAAATCAACCTGGAAAAGGGGGGTGGATAGTGAAAGCAAGATCTTATAGATAGATGAGGTGGCTTCTTTCTGATGTCTTGTGTTTTCTCTAATGGAGAGGTCATTCCCAGAGAGTGATAGCAAAGAAGGGAGGGGCAGTTGATTTGAGAGTACTGTGGGTTTGAAGTGGCATTATTTGGAACATGGTCTAGTTAGAGACATGCAAAAGAATTTCCTGCTTAGGTGTGTGTACTTTTCTTGTTTTGTTTTGTTTTTCTTAGCCACCTAATTTACCTGCCAATCCTGAGGGTTTCACCCCGAATCTGGGGTCTTCTGCCTTCTGTCAGCTGCACACCTTGCTGCCTGGACCGTCTTCCACAACTGGATTTCTCCAGGCTTGTAACCCTCTTGGCCCTGAATTCAACCCATTTATGGCTTTTTTTTTATTTTATTTTTTTTATTGTGGATAAAAATCAAAATTTTCACAATACATACCAATATTTGTAAAATGATATATAAATATATATGCATATATGTGCATTTGCTTACAAAAATGTTATATATATATATATTTTAAAAGGTGCTTAGATTACCTAAAATATTACATGGAACCTACCGGGTTTCCCATGTTCCCCACCTCCCACACCTCCTACCTCATCCCACACAAACATCTCCCACAAGTGTGGCCCATCACCCTCAATGGACTTACACATCCTGGGGCCTTGCCATCAACCACAGACCACAGTTCACATCGTAGACCACACTCTCTCCCACACATCAACTCTTTAGCCTGGCATTGGCAGTTCTCCACAATGTGGCCTAAGCTGCCTGATCTCTTATCTCCCACTATTCTGCCCTTCTACCAAATGGGGCTACCCATTGTTCCATGGGTCAGTTTTCCCACCTTTCCAGACCTTTGCTCTATTTTCTTGTTCTCCACTTAGAATATTCTCTTCTCTCTCTCCATCCATGTCCTCCTTTCAAAATTTAACATATCCTTTAATGTACTTCTCTTATATTGGCCAAGTTACTTAACATCCATCCCCCAGCTGTAACAGCCTCACACCCCTCATTAGAGAAAGCTCTCGGTAAATTCAGAAATCTTGTCCTGATATCCTTTATTGTGCTGTCATCATATGTTCTTGTATTGGGTATCTGTCAGGAAGTCATGCTTGTTTTCTTGCCCCTGGTTTGAACATTTTCTTTAACTTAAAAAAATTTATGAAAATTTTCCAACACAAGAATTGAAGAAATGAATCTCATATACTCATCACCTAGATTTAATTACTCAATTACCATACTTTCTTCATATATCCTTTTTTCTTAATCTACTTAGGTATTTAAAGCAAATCCCAGATATCAGGTCATTTCATCCCAATATATTTCAGAATTGATCTTAAAATTTTTGAATATTTCTTATATTGCCAGTTCATAATTAAATTTCTCCAACTTGCCCAAGAATTATCTTTTTCCAATTGGTTTTTGACCTGAGATCTAAACAAAGTTCATAGTTTAATAATATATGTGTTATGTTTCTTAAATCTATTTTATTCTGGAGGAAGTCCCCCTCCTTAATATTTCTATCCTGTTATTGCCTTGAGATACTATATCTATTGTTACGTAGAATTATAATTTTGAATTTAAAAAACCTTCGTTTTGAAATAATTTTTTATTTATAGAGAAGTTGCAGAGAGAGAGTTCAGAGAATCCCTTTATACCTCACATCCAGCTTCCTCTCTTGTTAACATCTTACATTACTATTATAATGTCTTTTTTCTTTTCTGACATTCAATCCATGGTACTACATTGCATTTAGCCTTGGTTGAATTTTAAAATAATATCTGATCATAGATCTCTTTTATTCTGAGAAAAATAACCATTTCTGACTGGGAGACAGTACAGTATAATGGTTAGAGGCATGGGCTTTAAAACCAAGCATTTGACTGGATTTCAAAGTCTGGTTCAATTGACATAACTATGTGATCTTAGACAAATTACTTATACTTTCAAAACCTGTTTCATGTCTGTGGAATAGGAATAATAGTCTTACTTCATTGGATCATGGTAAAATTTAGATTTGTTAGATGCATGCAAGTGCGCAGTACAATTCCTGGCACCCAGTTCCTGGCACAGAAATTATTTCCTAAATCCCAGTGAGCCCCAGGGAAGAAACTGGACCCTGGGGGGAAATAACAGATAGAGATATTCTTTCATATGCCTTTGCTTTGGTTCAGTGGTTTCGTTAAGTTCTTGGGTATTTTGCTTCTATTTTGGGAATTTGTACTCAGTAGAATATATTCCTCCAGCATGTAATGTGATCAATCAAGTACTGGCTTCAGGGACTCGCTTTTTTCTCTTAAGATCAGGATTGCAAGACAGAGCTGCATATCTTTGTTTTATTAGTCTCAGATAGTGCCTGGTTTGTTTTATGTTTTAGAATCGTGTTCTTTGTCAGCCTTGCTTTGCATAAGGAAGTATGAGCAAGTGGCTGTTTGTATGGCTTAAACTTTAAACGTGTGTTTGTGGTATTTAAAGTGCTATCAAAGGAGCTGAAATTGGTTTGGTCACATTATCAATGCCTCTTTCTGCACCCACGCACTCCTGGAGCCCCTTCTGTCACCTCAGTGCTCCCATTGCCTCCCCTGTGGCTCTTGAAGGGCATCCTTGGTTTTAGCAGTGTAGCTGTGATAAAATCTATTTCCATTAGAATCTTTGCTTTTTTTTTTTTTTCCCCAGAACTCTTGGAAACACTGAGTAACAACCTTGGATCTTGGTAATTTGGGCCCAAAGAATCCTAAGACCCCTAAGGAATCTGGGAATTCTGTTAAATGGAAAGTCACTAGTTTGACTTTTTTGCTGGCTGCTGCTTCCAGACTTCTAGGAGAAAATCAGCCAAAGAGGCAGATCTCTATTAATGGATGTATTAGTGGGAATTGTACAAGAGTCATGGTTCTCCTTCCAAAACTCTCAGACTTCCCATTCATAATATTCTTATAGAAAATAACTAGGGTCTGGTTCATGTTGGGGGGAGAGCTGACTTGAGGTGACACTGATTTAATCTCTTTCTAGTATGTGTTGATGATCTGCAGAGTTGCTCTCAGAATTCCTGTGCTTGTCTTGCTCCTGAGTTTCCCAGAAGCTTTCTGGGTTAGGTTTATCAGATAACTTCTAGTTCAGAGTATAGTTTAACACAGTTTAATGGTAACTTTTGAATCAAAGAGACTTGGGTTTGCATCCATACTCTCTCACTTACTGGCTGTGTTGCTTGGTCAAGTCCTTTAACTGCTTTAAAACTCACTTTCTGTATCTGTAAAATGGGAATAATAATGATGCACACCTCATAGAGTAGACATGAAGATTAAATGAGATAGGGCATGTATTGTGCTTGGTGTAGCCCTCAAACATCAGTAGTAATAATAATAGATAAATAGCCCAGAGACTTGGATCTTTACAATAGTGTGAGGTGGATATTTTTGTGTCCCAGCCTTTTCTTCCGTAAATATTCTCTAAGAACTGTTTTATTAGATCCAAACTTGGTTAAAATACCTGCCTTTTTGTACAAGATCAAGGGAACATGAAGTACAGCTTCATCAGGACTGTTTTATTGCTATGTCAATAAAAGAATGTGGGGAAAAATGTTAGCAATTTAAGTGCTCACTTCCTCCTCATCTCCACCCCTCTGTGTCTAATCTATCACCCCTGCTATTTTACTTCCTACATACCTCTCAAATCAAGTCTCATACTCACCTCCCTAGTTCAGGCTGTTTTATCTTCCGTGGACTGCTGCCTCCTCTCTTCACTGGACTGGCTGGGTCCTTATCCTCACTTAGGGTGAAAAATGCAAGGTCCTTTGAAACATGCCTCTGATCTCATCTCACCCCTCAACCACATGGTCCGATTTCAATCCCTCTTGCTTCTGGGTCTTTGCACACCCTGGTCAGTCTTCCAGGAATGTCCCCATATTTCCAGTCTTTTGCCATTAGTGCCTGCTCATCCATTAGGTTTTTGGGATATCAGATCCAAGGTTCTGTCTCAGGAAACATTTCCCTACTATCCTTCCTTCCTCCCCATTGTAAGCATCCTCATAGCACCCTATTCTTCTATTACCTGTCATGGTTTAAAAAATATATATTTATATTTGCGTGTTTGTATGATTAATAACAGAGTCTCTTACTAGGCTGAAAGCTCCACGAGGACGGAGACTGTACTTTCTTCCCATTGTGTCTCTAATGCTTGCAGCAGAGCCTGGCACATGCTGGTGCTCACTGAATGTAAATTGAATGATTGGGATGGGGAGACATATAGTACGTTACCCATCAGTCCTGTTGCAGTGTTCATACAGCTTTTCCTTTGCCCTTGCTTCACAAGAGCTTCACCTGGGCCCTCATCTTATACTTGGGCGATGCCAGATCCTCTGCACATGACTTCCTGGTTTGCTTGTTTATTTTTCACGTCAAATCGAAACCTGTGGTCCTGGTTTGGACCCGTCTCATCATCTCTAAGGTGCCGTGCTCTTTGACCTGCTTGTCACATCACACCAAGTTTTCCTTCATCTGGAGTGCTCTCTCTACTTTGCCCCTCCCCTCTCTCAACCCTCACTAGGGAATGTACCATATTTGATTATACACACTGAGGTTTTGTGAAGCAGTCCTTTCTTCCTAATAAGATTACAAATTCCTTGGGAGATGGAAAAATATATCTTTTAATTTTTGTTCTCTGTTTATTTTAAGCATTTTTACATTTTTATTTCCTTATTACAGAACTATACTTGTCCATTGTAGAAAATTTGGAAAATATAATCCAAAAGAAAAAATAATGTTTAATCCCTTTAGATCCTCCTAACCAGAGATATTTTGGTATCTACTCTTCTAAGCTGTGTATGTGTGTGTACATACCCATAGCATATCCATGCCTGGGCTTGTAAATGCGAAAAGGAATCATGTGTCCTCTAGTCTTTTTCATTCAGTATGTCATGAACACCTGTTCATGTCAAATAAATGTCTACATTATCATTTTCAAATGTCATAAATTACCCTGGAACAATAAAAGAATATTAGACACAAAAATGTCTTTATTGAAATAATTATATCCTTAGATAGGGCTTGACTTCCTTTCTTAAACTTATAAATCCTACATTAATCATTGAATTGAGCTTTTATCTAAGTTAAGGAGGAAAAAAACAGTAAACGAAGACGAAGGCATAATACCGATTTCTGAAATGAGGGAACACAACTTTTTTTTTTTTTTTAATGTTGCTGCCTTTAAGATTAGACTTTATACAGAACCTGGTGAATATTGGTAATCTGAAAGAAATTGTTTTAAGTGAAAGTTGATGAGTTGACAGTACTAACTCTGACAATGAAACCTATACTGGGTGGGGCAGGAATTGTGATTTTTAAATTATTTTTTTAGGACACATCTCTTGAATTCCAGAGTAGGGACAGGAACCATGTTTGTTCTTCCCGATGCTCGGAAGATCAGAGTTGTTGATTTGTAACTTTCTGTCTTGGAATGTGGGAATAATGGTATCTTTTCTCCTTCCATACATAGGTACTTCACCTGTTGGATTAAAAAAAGAAAAATCGAGTTTCAGTTTAGACGTGCACATCAGACAGATGTGCTGTGAAGTGTGTAGTGGGTGGACAGGCAGAATGAGTAGAAACAATATTTATAACAATGTTGTATGAAAAGTGATATCAATACATATATGTATGCATCTTGTTTTTAAGTAAAATTATACGAAAATCTAGATTTGCAGAAAAGCTTTCTTTTGTGAAACGATTAACACTAGAATTCCTTTTAAAAACAAAAGTCCTTTAAAGAATTAAAGAATTGGGGGACGGATGTGGCTCAAATGGTTGGGCATCTGTCTCCCATATGGAGGGACCCGGCTTGGACCCCCAGGACCTCCTGGTAAAAAAAAAAAAAAAAAGAATTAAAGAATTATTCTATTTGTAAAAGGTAACTTTGTATGCAGTTTTCCAGTAACATGTTTGTAACATGTTACATTGTACATCAAATGAGGTATATTGTAATTTCCCCACATGGAAGAAAACTGTTGTCCTCCGGCAGGTATCTCTCTCCCTCCGTCCCTTCCTTCCTCCCTCCCTCCCTTCCACCCTTCCTTCCTTCTTAGCAGCATTTATTAAATGCTCTGTGCATTAATGTGCTGGTAAATGTTTAACAACCAGCTCTAAACAAACAAATAAAAAGGTCCTATTCCATAGCACTTGCCCAATTTATATGCTGTAAATATTCTTACAATGGGCATTTCAAGCTACTAACATGACATCACAGAATGTGGAGTTGGGAGGCAGTGGGAGCTGGTTTCAGCACAACACTGCATGTAGGGTTGGTTCCAAAATTTGCAGGGCCTGGTGTAAAATGAATTTGCAGGATCTCTTCTTCAAAAAGCAGGGAAAAAGTTTTTCCCTTTTTTCTGTGATCTCTCTTTCAAACTGTCATGATGTTTTTTTTTTTTTAATTGTGTTAACATAAATGTAAACTTGCCATTTTAACCATTTTTAAAGTGTACCCTTCAGTGGTGCTACTTACATTTATAATGTGCCTACCATTAATACCATCTATTGCCAAATGTTTTCATCACACAAAATAGAAGCTCTCTACCCATTAGGCAATAACTCCTCATTTCCCCTTCCCCCAGCCCCGGGTAACCTCTAATCTACTTTCTGTCTCTATGGATTTGTTTTTTCTAGTATTTCATATAAGTGGAATCATACAATATTTGTCCTTCTGTGGCTGCCTTATTCCATTCAACATAATGTTTTCAAGGTTTATCCATGTTGTAACATCTATCAGAACTCCATTCCTCTTTTTTTTTTGGCTGAATAATATATATTATATATAATATAATTATTGTAATTATATGAATTATATATATGTATACACCACGTTTTGTTTATCCATTCATCTGTTGATGGACACTTTGGATATTTCTACCTTTTGCTGTAGTGAATAATGGTCTATGAAAATTGGTATACTAAGTATCCTTTTGAGTCCTTACTTTAAATTCTTTGGGGTAGAATTCTTTGGAATGGAATTGTTGGGTCAGATAATTTTATGGTTAACATTTCAGGAATCACCAAACTGTTTTCCACAGCGGCAGCCCCATTTTACATTTATATCTCCAATGTTTGAGTGTTCCAATTCTTCAATACTTATCTTCCTTTTTAAAAAACAATAGCCATCTTAGCGGATATGAAGTGGTTTTGATTTGCATTTTCTAATGACTAATGAATTGATGTTAAACATCTTTCATGTGCTTATTAACCATTTGTATATCTTCTTTAGAATATGTCAGTGGCTTTTGAGAACATTCTTTGTCTACCAGAATATTGCAGATGATCCCATGTAGGTGGTTATGAGAAAGACTTTTGTGTTTCTGACTCTCATAAGTAAGAAACTTTTATCAGCTTTTGATGACAGCTCAACCTGTCCCTTCGGATGTGCCAGAGTTACAGAAAAGCTGATTAAGGAAAAAATTTAGAAGTTCTGGACAGTTCCAGTATTACCTACTTGTGAATGGGACCGTATTTTTGGTGACTTGTTTCTCCCTCAGGCCTGTTTTTCTGGATGTTGGTTCTGCCTTCTCATACTCTTTGCTCTGTTAATTTGAGCTTTAATCTGCTTTCAGTGGTACATTATTTGAACTTTTCTTCAGCAGAAGTGTGGCACTGGATCCTTTCTTCATGTTACTAGCCCAGAATACTCTTGTGAGGCCTCGTTTAGGAAAATGACATGACTGGAAAACAAATGTTTAGGGGATCAATGGGTTGGGAATAGTGAGGCAGGGTATTCTTACTTTATTAGATAAAGTTTGTTTTCCCCTGTAAATCATTATTCATGGGATAAATCTTAAACTAAAAAAAAAAAAAAAAAAAAAAGATTCATTTCCATTAAGTTCAAAGTTAGTTGTAAAGCATAAAACTCTTCTCTTACTATATGTCACATAAAAAAATTAATGGTCTGGAAATGTACAGCTGCTCAACCAGTTTGCAGCCTTTAGTACCTACTGTAAAAGCTGATTATCATGCTCAGTTAACTATAACTCTGCCATGGAAGCCAGTCTGAAGCCGTCTTAACAACTCTGTATAGGAGGAAGAATTGATGATTAAGTAATACTAATGATCAGTTCCAGGGGCTCAGTGTTTAAATAGGTTTGTTTAGCTGCCTACGCTTGAAGAGATTACTTGGAACAGGATGCTGAAAACTGGACTGTGACAATTATAGGCAAAGATATGGGCTAATTTTCTGTTTTCGTTCCATATGGAAAGTGTGTTTTACTTTTGGAAGATACTTTCAGCTCTACAAATGTGAAAAGCTCTGGGTTTTCATATTCACCAAGAAGGTCACCTTCTCTAAAACTATGGAATGGGTGTGTCTTTAAAAATCTCACTCAGGGAATGCTGAATATTCAATGCCAAAAAAATATTTCAAAACTCTGGAGATTTTAAGATAGCTCTCAAAGTCAATTGGTTGAACAACCAATACCGGAGAACTTGTGCCTGACCCATAGATATGCTAGATATGTTGTTCTAAGGGAAGGGGCAGGGAAAGAAACAGCCTGTCATGAGACTGTGATTATGTTGCCAGAAGTGAGCACAGGGAGCTCTGGGAGCACAGAGGAAGGGCGTTGTGGGCACGGAGGGTCTAGAAAGGCCTATTGGGATAAGTGGTCCTTGATCTGACTCCTGTAGGATTACTAGGAGCTAGCTCCGCCAGAGATCCTTCTTCCAGACTCAGAACTGCACGTGCAAAGGCTGGGGACTGAGAGGAAGCACAGCCTACTCTGGGAACCGCATGGAGTTCAGTATGGCGGGGTTGGGAGAGAGGGGAGAGAAGTGAGCAGACAGATTGTTTGCCTTGTCTGGACTATCATAAAGGAAGTGGGGGCCATCAAAGGGTTTTTAAGCAAAAGTCAGTAAGTGTTGATTTACAGTTTAAAAGATGACTTTGAAATTTGGAGGCCAAATTAGAAGAGAGTGGTAAGACTTGTGGCAAAAAGATCAGTTAGTAGGCTGAGCGCAATTAAGGGGAGACAAGAGTAACTCTGAAATAGTATCTAGCCCAGGGCAGTACAGAATCCATATGTATTAAATGAACTACACTGTGGAACTGGAAGTTTTCAGAGAAGATAGAGTCTTTGTGAATTGGAGAGTCTCCTGCTGTTTATGCAGTGATTCTAAAGGTAGAGTCCATCTGTGGACTTTTGAAGGAGTCTCAGCCTCCTGAAATTGTTGTAAAGTTTTGTGCTTAAATGTATTTTCTGGGAGAGAGTCATTAATTTCCATCAGATTCACAAAGGGTCCATGACCCACAAACGGAAAACTACTAAATTAGATGTTAGCCTGGGAGGAGAGACCTTTTGTGATGCTCTGTAGAATTTTGTATTTAATCATTTTAATCAACACCTTAAATTTATAAGAGAAAGTATTATCAGGTAACTGATGACATTAAATGGGAACAGATATCTAATTATGTTGAGAGTTGAAACTGCACATTCAAAGAGAACCCAACAGGTTGGAGAAATGGATAAAAGTTAGGTTCACAGATGAGTTGCACTGTGATGGAAGTGGAGTGAGACTCTTGCCTTAACAATTTTTGTGAACTGTTGTTCCTCAGCAACCATTGGGCATGTGGGGGGGTGGAAATCCCAGGAGTTTTGTGTTTTACTTTCCTAGCTTCTAAAACAATTACCATACAGTGAGTTGGCATAACAACAGGAATTTATCGCATAGATTCAGAGGCGAGAAGGCTTGCTTCTGCCTAGGGAATGGAAGGAGCCTCTGGCTGGCTAGTAATCTTTATGGTTCCTTGGCTTTTCTGCCACATGGCTGGGTTTTCTTCTTTCTCTTTGGGGTTCCGTTGACTTCTAGCTTCTGGCTCCTCCCTGTGGCTTCTCTCTCCATCTTCCTTTCACTCTGTTTATAAAGGACTCCAGTAACCCGGATTAAAGCCCAGCCTGATTCAGTGGGGCCACAGCTTAACTGAAATAACATCTTGAAGCATCTTATTTACAGTGCCCTCCCCCCCCCCCCCCCAATGTGGACCAAGACCAAGAACATGGCCAAGCTGGGCTAAGCAATTGAGTCCACCGCATCATTCCTGATAGTACCCAGGAAGAGGCAGAATTCCAGATCAGGGATATTGTATAGGGATGAGTAATGTGGAATGACCTTCAAGGATTTTTTAGAGTGCTAAAATGAAAAATGTCCTTGTATTGAAATGCTGCGAAAATGCTGTGTGTGGTAACTCAGTTGTTTGACATTTAAATCTCATTTTAGGTAGGCCTGATCTGAGAATTCAGGCACAAATGATAACTCTGTTTCTATGGGAAAGTGTGTTGGAAAGGAAAAAAAGAAGCAGGCCTGAAACCTCCTTTCCTACTCATTTGCCCTTGCCGCCTGTCCCAGCTGCTGGCTGGGGGTGTGCTCCCTCTCTTCCGTGCTGATAGGCAAGAACACTGTGTTGGTGGAGAGGAGTGTATAACCTGGCTGCAGCATCAGCTAGTCAGTGGTGGTTTGGGGACATTTGTGAATTTCACTGTCTGAAATCGTGAGGGTACCTGGACTTAACATGTGCCTGTTTGCCCCAGTTCTGCTTACAGCACAGTAAATTCTCAGAGCACATTTGAAGGGATAACGGAGACAGGCAGGAACCCTCTTTTCTGGAAATGTCTGTGTTTTCAATGAAAAGACAGTGGTTAAAAGAGCATTCCCCAAAGGCCCAGAATTTGATTTTACTCAATTGTGGCGGTTTCTATTAAAATGTAAGCATTAATTTAATGAAATTCTATTTGCCAGTACAGCCATTTTAAAAGTCAAAGTGCAAGAATTGTTTCTGCCTCCTTGTTACATAGCTTGGGAGCTAGTTGTGTGTGTGTGTGTTTTTTAAAAAACATTCTTTTAACCCTAGTCTCATCAAATGCAGGATTCCTCCTACACAGTTAGGTGTTTCCTGTCTTGTTAACCGCTAGTATTCACCAAGCTCTTTTCCCTTGTCATAGCATGCTGCACTTCCTTTTTTTTCACTTTTTAAAATCTTCAAAAAAATTTTAAAAATTAACCTATCTTGTTTACAGATTTTCTATGAAAATGTTCAAATCAGTGTATCTGTGTTGTAGTGAATACAATTGATTTGTATTTTACTTATCAGGCATCTATTGTTTTTTATACCTAGAGGAAAAATGTAAAGAAGATTAGTGTTTGTTTCTCTTCTTTTTTTTAACACCTGCCTCATCAAAAATGAGAGAATTAGACACTTCAGGTATTTTGATTCTATATATATTTCTATTACTGTAACCTTTAAACCTTTATATATTTTAGGTCTCAGGATCCTAAGGCTTTGTAGAAAAGACATACATATATCTTTTCTTCTAAATTATTTTTATTTATTCAATATATTCAAAGTTCAGAAGGTATAAAGTGATAGGTAATGGAAAAGCTGCCTTCTGCTACTGTCCCCCAAGTACATAGAGGCAACCAGTATTGTCAGAGTTTTTGTGTGTCCTTCTGGAGGGAGAGAGAGAGATCTGTCACTTGATTTTTTTTTTTTACATTTCATCATTAATTAAACCTCGTTAGTGTGTTAACAAAATTTTTGTCCATCTTTAAAAACGTACATTATATTTTGATAACAGTTATAAAAAGTCATTGGAAAAGATGGTGAAGCCTGTTTACATCTGTTTTCTACTGGGCCTTAGGAGCCTGGGTAATGAATGGTAGGTCTAAGGGAAGATGGCAGCTATATTTCCCAAGTGAAAGAGCAAGATACAGACTCCCCTTACCCTGGGGGGTACCTAAATTTTTGTATTTTAATGCAGATACTCTTATAGAGGGGAACTTACTAATTCTCTAAGCCTTGGTGTAAAAAAGCATCAGACCCACTTCTGTGTTCATGCTTTTGAGGGGATTCTTTTTTTTTTTTCCATAAATCCATTTTATTTGATTTTAATGTATACTCTTAGATGTTTTTTTTTAATAATTTTTTATTGAAGTATATCATTCATACATGCACATACATAAACAATAAGTGCACATTAAAAGTTGTAAACTTAAAAAAACAAACATGCATATTACTATACAGGGCTCTGAAGGGATTCTCGAAGGGAAAAATTGCCCAAAGAGAAGTTACGGGAATTATGAAGTCCAACTCTTATTGGCTAAGAACTCACCAAGGATCTGGCCTGTATTTATGATACGTTGCTATGAATCAGGTTGGAGGATGGCACCAAGCGTGCTGTTACAGTAATGTTTGGAGCTGGATGATAAAGGACTTGCCTCGCATTATCTGTCCTCCATTATAACTCCCCTCACACCCCCACCCACTACACACACACCAAAACGCACACATGCTAGACACACACATACACACACCAAAAACCGAACCTCATTCTTAATTTTGTCACCATCTAAAATCATATACATTGGTAAATACTTATATTGCATAGTCACCCATACGCATTTAGGCAGAATATGTTGACTAAACAAACATAGATGGCACTTTGTATGAGGGAATTATTCAGAATGAGTAATTACTTGTTCATATAATCACTGAATAGAGGTTGATTGAAGAAACCACCTTCCTTTCCGTTATGAATTTTTGAGTAATATTTAATAGGGGGAAAAAAAACACAGATTAAAGATACTTCCTTCCCTTCTAAAAAGGATTTAGAGGAGAGTAGTGAGAGGGAGGAATTGGACTGCTTCCCTTTAGAATCCTGCCCTTTTTTTGTTTGTTTGTTTTAGGAAAACGTCCCAAAGAGCTCATGATGACCAGGCACTTCTTTAAACTGACAGCTGCTTGTGAAGTGTTCATGGGTTTCCTGGCAAATAGAACAGGGCAGGACCCTTCTTCAGTCATAACATTACTGCAGCTTTTTAGCCCAGTTTAATTCAGAATGATGCTGGAAAGGTTGCTGAAAGGAATTGGTATGATTGTAACTTCAAGTTTGCTTATTAGTAAAAAGTGAGCAACCTGCCATCTCAGTCACCGACTCCCCCTCCCCTCCAAGGTGCAGGGCCCAGAGAGATAAGGCAAGTCATGCCTTGCCGAGGAGGGTGTGTACCAGCTGTGAAACAGGAAGCTGGGCTCCTCGCGGAGGTTTCTAACTCCAGGTCAGGTGTGCTGAGGTCCTGCGGCCACAGGGCTCCGCATAAATGCTCCAGAGTGGCAGTAATTGATACATAGAGAGAAGTATGACTGCATTACAGCTCAAAGAGCTTTCTCATTCAGGCCTCTACCGGAGAAGACGAGATCGTCCTGATAGTTTGAGACTAAATGGGTTACCAGAGGAAAAGCTAAGGTGAGTGCCAAGTAATGGTTGGCTGAAGGTCAGGGCACCTAATCATCGCGGTGGGATTCAGGTCTAAGTGGCTGCAGTTAGCTAGGAACCTCGCAGTCTGTAATTAATATTCACTGCGCTCCCAGGATAGTGCTTGTTTAGACCTATGCAACACTAGAGCCTTTTTCCCATTTCTCCACAAATTGTATAAGTTGTTTTAGCTCTTCCCCAAACCTGCAGTGTTGTTATATCTTTAAAAATTATATAACCACCAGAGTAATATTTTAGATTGGCACCAATTGGTTGTTGTTTTGTTGATTTTGTTCTGTTTTTTTCTTTTTTTTTGTTTCTCCTAGTTTAAAGATAGTTTCCTGTGGCTTATTAGAAACTGTTTCTGTAAGGATTTTTTTCTTTGCTTTTTAATGGTGGGCTTAGTTTGTGGTGTTTTGGTGTTTTGGGTAGGGAATGGAAGTGTTCTTGGGAATTATTTGTTATTGAAATAGATTTAACCAAAGGAATGCAGTAGAATATTGAATGTAACCCAGGAAGGAAGGACCTCAAAAATCCGGAGACCATTTTAAGTAAAAGGTTAGGAGTTTTTTGTTTTGAAAGCTAATGAATTAGCCTAAAAACACAATTTAACTTTTTTTTGTTACAACCACTGAAATTTTTAAATTTTAGGTTCTGAAAAGTTCCTACATTAGACAAATGTTAAAATACCATATTAATTGAGAAAGGTTTCGATTTTCTCGGTTTCTGTGATGAAAAGTGTTCCTTTTAGTGCTACCAGGAGACTGCAGTAATAGACTTCCTTTTCTCTTTATTACATTTACTGTATAGTACTTTAATTTGTTTTTGGATTCTTGGTCTAAGTGTTTGAATATTATGATTACATCATGAGAACGTTACCTATACATTGTAGACTATTGCTCATTTTCCCTCATTTTCAGCGTTTTCTTTAGATTCTCTATTTAAAGTGATAAGGAAACCATTTGAACTTCTCTATTAAATTGGTATTTGTCTTATAGCCAATTATATACAGAGCTGGATTTTGGGAGAGAAACATTTATTTGAAAATTATCTATTCTTTCACTCTCTCTACTGTCTTGAGGATAATAGCAGTAAATGACTAGTAATACTAACATTATTAGAATTTGTTCCCTACTACTCCAGGTGTCTTAGTTGCATTTAATGTGTTAACTTTGAATTGATTGGGTTATACAGAGTTTATAAAGCGTCAGAGTTTGACTTGTTATAAATTTTTGAAGTGTGAAATTAGTGAAAATGTTGAGCTCTGTATTGCTAACCAGATGGGCTGTTGAATCTGACTTCTGACAATGTAAATTTTTTTTTAAAGATTTATTTATTTACTTACTTACTTTTATCCATTTTAAGCCCCTCTTCCCCATTTTTTTGCTGTTTTGTGTCCATTTGCTGGGCAATACTCAGTGTCTGTTTCTTGTCCTCTCTTCTCATCCTTCTCCTCCTGTCTTTATCGGGATTCGATTCTGGGTGAACCTCTGATGTGGGAGAGAGGCATTCTGCCACCTGTGACACCTTAGTTCCTGGTTTTTCAGTGCATCTTGTCTTGGCTGTCCCTTGTGTCACTCTCCTGTTATGTCATCATCTTGCTGCATGGCTCGGTGGGGCCTGGTGCGTCTTCTATATTTTTCTTTATTTTACCAGGAGGTCCTGGGGATCGAACCCAGGTCCCTCCATATGGGAGACGGACGCCCAACCATTTGAGCCACATCTGCCCTCTGACAGTGTAAATTTTTCAATTTTATCGATTTAATCATTCTACTCTTATCAATCTACTTCAATCTACTTGAGTGAAAAATCACGGTTTTAAATTGAGATTTGGGGTTTATGGATTTTTAAAAAATGTAAATGAAGATATGTAAAACAACACAATATTCTAGGCCAAACTTTTACTTATTTTCAGACAGTAACAAAAATACCCATGAATTAAATTACCTGTATGCCCTAAGGTACAGTTTTTTAGTAGTTATGATGGTCTTTGAAACAACTAGATTCTTTTGTCTGGAATTTAAATTAAAGGAGAAAGAGTAATTCTTAAGTGTTGCTTGTTCCAGTGATTTAAGGTAAAATATTTTCTACCCATTGTGATGTAGTTCCCTTTGACATAAGGACTTGTGCTTGTGCCACTTCTTCTATCCTGATGCCGAGAGAATGACCATTTGCCTTATTTTGGGAGTCCAGTGCTTAGCCAGGAAAAGTAGACAATTGCCTGCTTTCCCATGGACTTAAAACAATTTAGAGAAGTACGATTTTAAAATTTATTATACAAAACCTATTTTTAGTATTAAGTAAGGTTTCTTCGCTAATGGGGATCAGGGAGAGTATGAATTTTGAAACTAGGCATAGCCAAGTTCAGTGCCACTTAGTTGAATAAGTTATGAAATCTCAGACAGCCACCTTCTCTTCTTTAAAATGGGGGTAAAAATAATTGCCGTTATTGAGCATATTTTATTATCTCATAAAATCCTCACTACAACTCAGTGAGCTAGGTCATATTTATTGTCTTGTGCAAAATGCCGTAGGGTTAATACCTTTCATGCATCACTTAGATAAATTTTATTGAGTGTACGCTATATGCTAAGTAAGATGGGGTGATAGGACATAGTTCCTACCCTCGTGGAACATGGGTTTTGGGAATTTCATATGACCAACGAATGATCTCTCTGTGAGTTGTTATTCAACTTTGAAAACATGTACTGTCGAACATAGTTCATCTTTCATGCTGTCTAAAATATTGCGTAAGACCCCATTCCCACTCTAAAATCTTCTTACCTATTCATTTTCTTGGTGTGTTTGTGGACTCTAGCTGAAAAGCTGTCAGTAACTAAAGCTGTTATCACTGCCAGAAAACATTTTTCTCTTAAATGTAGATACAAGACTGTTCTGAAACATAAAGTATAAGTGTCTGAAGAGCACTGTAATAGGCATGAAAACGGTTCTGGCTTCACACTTGATCTTGTGCAGTACAACATGATGAATACCGGGCTTCAGAGGTTTTTGTTTTAAAGTCTTAAGTTGGAACTGAAACTTGCTGTTATTTGCATACTTTGTAAAGTGGAATGTTAACCAGTATATTTGAGGGTTGTGTTATGGTGCTTTATCTTATTTAAGTAGTAATTGTCGCTATTGGTAGAAAGTGTCTGGCAAGCTGTCCTCGGGGGCCTCTCTCTAGAGTTATATGACATGTTCTTAATTTTGGCTGAAATCTAACACGCCCAAGAAACAATTGAAAATTATGTTCGCTTATGAAGCCAAGGGTTAAGGATTTGGGTATGGCATTTAATACTCATTTACACACAGGCATATGTCTTTATGTCCATCTCCTCATAACCTGGGTAAAACTGAGAGGGATTTCTAATGTAAGCAGTTGACTAATTAAAGTTAAGTAACTCTTACATTCTTGTTCTAGTTGTTGTTCTGAGCCTCACACTTTTACAAGGCATTGACCTTTTTTATTCCTGAAATTTACCAAAAATAACGTCAAAGATTATACCCATGTATATGTGCTTGTTCCTTAGCTATTTATTCTCTTTCTTAAATTATATTTTCGTACAATCACAGTGTTGTGGTTTTTTTTTGTTTTTTTTTTTTTTAAAGAAACCTGAATGAAATACACACCTGGACAATCTTCTCCTTTAAAATTCTTGAAATCACGATTGCTCTGTCTCAGATACGAGGAATCTGTAAATAACTAATTGGTGATACCTCAAAATTCAAACATTTGCTGGCTTGCTCCAAACCATCGTCTAATGCAGGGGTTGGCAAATCATATATAACCCTTGGGCCAAATCCGACTCGCTGCCTGTTTTGTATGGCTCATGATCTTAGGGTGGATTTTACATTTTTAAGTGGTAGGGGAAAAAACATAAGATTTCATGACATGAAATTTACACGAAATTCATGTCAGTGTCCATAAGTAAATTTTTATTGGAACACGGCCATACTCGTTGGTTGATTTGTTGTCTGTGGCTGTTTTCTTGCTAAGAAGATAGAGTCAAGTTGTTGTGGCAGACTGTGTAGCCCCAAAGACCCAAGCATTTGCTCTCTGGCCCTTTACAGAAAGTGTGGGAACCCTGGTCTAGTGCTGAGATAAAGAGCCCTGCTGGTCCCTTAGTTTTGTGTCTGCCCACCCCATCCCCCCATTAGGTTCGTAATGCAAGTGTAAAACCCGAGCTGGGCCATTCATTTGAAATGAATGTGAGTCAAGAAAATGTAGTTTGATAGTATTATCCCTAATAGTTTAGGAACACAATGAAAATGTGAAATTGGCAGGATGCAGATGTTTCAGCCAGCAATGAGACGTTCTTTACTTTGTAGAACTTCTCTGAGCTCTCCCTTCCTGTAACTCTAATGATGATGTGCCCTTTTCCTGAGTCACAGACGGATTAGAATAATGAGGAATAGAAGTACAAAGAAAAAGTAACCTTTACTTTCTGATTATTAAATAAACCTTTTGAGCTCCTATCTTTCTAGATAGTATATAAAATCATTTTTAATTTCTAGAGGGTATGTCCTTGACTTGCTTTGAGAGGTTACAGTTCAGTTCCTAAATAATACATCACCATTTATTGAGCCATTGTTATAAGCCAGCTCTTAATACAAGGGCTTTCATGTCTGTCTGTCTTTTTTTTTTTTTTTTTTTTTTCTTCTTTTAACTTTTCATAATCTTGTAAGGAGGAAGAAGACCCTGACGCTGTAAAAGGTAGTCATAGTTAGATAACCAGTTCTTGTCCTTCATTCAAATAAATTAATGATCAGAGTTCAATTGAGGTTAGAGTACATAAGCCTCAACCTAGGACCAACTTAAGATCTGAGTTTCATTGCATACTTGTTTTGCAGGTTGCTGAGGTTGCTGATTTTTTTTTTTTTTTTGCCTCTCTTGGCTGAAAAATAAATGTTCATATTTTGGTTTTATAAATATAAACTCTGCAGCTTTGCCATTATTGTCTGTTCTCATTATTTAATTGTTCAGTGATAGCATAGTCTTTGTAAGAATGAAAACATGGCATAATTAACAGGAAATATTTATTCAGCTTGGTACAGAGAGGTATCAATTTGCTAGTGTTTCTATTCCTTTTTTTCCTATATTGTAACATAGGTGTAATATAAAATTACTGTTTTAACCATTTTTGCATACCATTCAGTAGCATTAATTATATTTACAATTGTGTGTTCTCAGCACCATGTATTACCAAAACTTTTCATCACCCAAAATAGAAACACTCTACCCATTAAGCAATAATTCCACATTTCCCCTCTCCCAGCTCCTGGTAACCTCTGTCTCATGAATTTACTTATTCTAGGTTTGTCATATAAGGGGAATCATATAATCTTTGCCCTTCTGCGACTGACTTAATTCATTCAACAATGTTTTCAGGATTCATCTGTGTTGTAACATGTATCAGAACTTCATTCCTTTTTTACGGCTGAATAATATTCCATTGTGTATATGTATGTATACACACATACCCTGCATTTTGTTTATCCTTAATCTATTAATGGACACTTGGATTGCTTCCACCTTTCAGCTGTTGTGAACGATGCTGCTATGACCATTGTTGTACCAAGTATTTGTTTGAGTCTCTACCTTGAATATTTTGGGTATATACCTAGGAGTGGAACTCCTAGGTATATATGTAATTCTATGTTTAAGATCTGAGGAACCACCAAACTGTTTTCCAGAGTGGTTATACTATTTTGCAGTCCTACCAACAATGTACAAGGATTCTAATTTCTCTGCATCCTTACCAACACTTATTACTATTATTTTAATAGCCATCTTGGTGGGTATAAGTGGTTTCTCATTGTGTTTTTAATTTGCCTTTCCCTAATGACTAATAATGTTGAGTATCTTTCCATGTGCTTATTGGCCATTTTTATACATTCTTTAGAGAATTGTCTATTCAAATCCTTTGCCCATTGTTTAATTGGATTGTTTATTTTTGTTGTTCTTGAGTTGTAGGAGTTCTTTATATATTCTGGATATTAAATCCTTATCAGATATGTAGTTACCAAACATTTTCTCCCTTTCTGTAGGTTGTCTTCTCGTTTTCTTGATAATGTCTTTTGCACAAAAGTTTTTTTTTATCTTGATGATTTCCAATTTATTTTTTCTTTTGTTGCTTATGCTTTTGGGGTCATATATGAGAAATCATTATTAGATCCTAGGTCCTGAAGATTTTCCTCTTATGTTTTCTTCTAAGAGTTTTATTGTTTTAACTTGTGTATTTAGGTCCTTACTCCATTTGTTTTTTGTTTGTTTGTTTTTGTTTGTTTGTTTTTAAAGATTTTTATTTATTTATTCATTTATCCCCCCCTTGCTGCTTGTGTTCGCTGGGTCAGCTAACCACGCCGTGCGGGCGGGCTTGCTTTCACCAGGAGGCCCCGGGAACCGAACCCAGGGCCTCCCATATGGTAAACGGGAGCCCTACTGATTGAGCCACAGCCGCTTCCCCTTATTTGAATTAATGTTTGGATGTGGTATGAGGTAGGAGTCTTTTTTTTTTTTTTTTTTTTTTTGCATATGGGTATTCAGTTTTTCCAGGACCATTTGCTGAAAGTACTATTCTTTCTCCACCAAATGTACTTGGTACCAATGTCAAAAATAAAGACCATAAATGTGTGGGTTTATTTCTGAAATTTCAATTCTCTTTTATTGGTCTATGTGTCTATCCTTGTGCTAGTAACACAATGTTTTGATTACTGTGTATTTTGGTTGGAATTCTAAAATCAGGAAGTGTGAGTCTTCCAACTTTGTTCTTTTTCAAGATTACAATAAATTTTTGACATAAATATTCTCTTACAGAAAAACAGTCTACTTTTAGAAATTATTATTAATATTTTTCATATAAATATAATCTCCTTAAATTTGTAGCAGTGTATTAGTTCAGTAGTACACAAAAACTAATGAGCATTCCAGCATGCAGTTTTATTTTAACAGCCTAAGGATTTTTTTAAAAAACAGCTTTATTGAGGTTCAGCTGATATACCTCAAGAAAGTACAGAATTTTAATGTCCAGTTTGACAAATTTTGACATATTTACCCGTAGTCTTATATCACTACAGTCAAGATTCATTATCCGCAGAGTTTCCTTTTGCCAGTTGGAAATCCCTCTCTTGTTTCCCACCCTTCCATCTATCCCCAGGCAGCCTCTGATCTACTTTCTGTCACAGTAGATACGTTTGCATTTTTTAAAGAATTGTATATAAATAGAATCAAACAATACGTGCCCCACCCCCCTTTTTGGTTTGTCTTCTTGAACTTAGCATAATTATCTTGAGATTCATCATGCTGTTGCATTTATTAATAGTTCATTCCATTTTATTGCTGAGTGGTATTCCACAGGGATATACCACAATGTGTTTAGCCAATCACTTGTTGGTTGACATTTGAGGTGTTTCCATTTTTTGGCTATTACAAATAAAACTTCTATGGACATTCATGTGCAAGTCTTTTTATGGATATATACTTTCATTTTTCTTGGGTGAAATGGCAGAGTTATTTGGTAGGTGTATATTTGATTTTTTGAGAAACAGCTAAACTGTTTTCCAAGGTGGTTGTACTGTTTTACATTCCCAATGGCAGTGTATGAGGGTTCCAATTTCTTCCCAGCTGAATTTTTTTTTCAGTTCTAGTCATTCTGTGTGTGTGTTGCGATATCTCATTATGGTTTTAATTTGCATTTCTCTAATGACTCACAAAGTTGAGTATCATCATGTCATGTGTGTGTTTGCTATCCATATATTTTCTTAGGTGAAGTATCTGTTCAAAATTTTTGCCCAACTTTTATTGGGTTGTGTCTCACATTATTAAGTTCTAACAGTGCTTTATATATTCTAGATACAAGTCCTTTGTCAGATATATATTTTGCAAACATCTTCTCCCAGTCTATGGCTTTTCTTCTCACTTTTATAACTGTCTTTTGAAAAGCAGAAGTTTTTTACTTTGATTGTTTAAAGTATTGATTGTTTTTCTTTTATAGTGTATGCTATAGTATTTTGTATCCTATTTAGGAAGTCTTTCCCAAACCCATAGTGAATTAGATTATTATTAAATTTGTTGCATATAAATATGAAACTCAACTGTGTTTTTAAAACCAGCTTGGGAAGCGGATGTGGCTCAAGTGGTTGAGTGCCCGCTTTCCACATGGGAGGTCCTGGTTTTGATTCCCAGTACCTCCTAAAAACAAAACTAAAAAACCCCACAAACAACAAGCAAAACAAATGGAAAAACCAAGGCAGGGGAGCCTACGTGGTTTAGTGGTTGAGCACTGGCTTCCTGCATACGAGATTCTGGTTTCAATCCCTGGCCTAGTACCTAAAAAAACAAAAAACAAAAAACAAACCAGCTTTGCCATTTGTACTGTTTATTGCCTTCCTGGCCATATGAAAAGTGCTTTTTAGTTCCACTGAATCTTCCCAATAACCCTGTGAGATATGTAGTTGATAATTTGGGCCCTGGGAGCTTGAAACCAGGGTTGTAGGTAGCAGTGTCTTATATTTAGTGTGTGAGTTCTTAACCACAAAACTATATGGCCTCAGTTACACTTTACAGTAAGATTTGTTAGTGGAAAATCTGAATACATTTGTTCTTCATTTAAAGTTAAAAATTTACTATTGAAGATAAAAATAAAGGTTAATGTTCATGGACTTGTGGGTAAGTTTGAAACAAAAATGGAATATTTCTGCCTCTTCTTCATAGATAGTTATCTGAGAAAATTTGTCTAGGTATTTTTTGTTCTGTCTACATTTATTAAGGTCCTACTGTATGCTAGAGATTTGGGAATATAGCATTGATTACGACATTAGTTATTTACTAACAGAACTTAGCATGTGGTGGGAAAACAGACACATAGACAATTAAAATATACTGTATTGCTAGAGGAATGACTAGGGTGCTATAGGAGTAGAGTGCATTAGATACATATTACTTGGGTAATGGTACTTTTTTTTTTTTTTTTTTTTTTTACCGGGAGGTCCCGGGGATCGAACCCAGGTCCCTCCATATGGCAGACGGACACCCAACCATTTGAGCCACATCCGCCCCCTAGATACATATTACTGAATAACAACTTACCCCAAACTTAGCAGCAACGGTGGGGGGTGGGGGGGGTGACTTTTTTTTTTTTTTTTTTGTAAAGAGCCAGATAGTGAATATTTTAGATTTTGCAAGCCATACACTCTGTTTTGCACTCTTCAGTTCTGCTGATGTAAGTGGTAAACACAGCCTTAGAAAATATGTTAATGAATGAGTGTGTATGTGTTACAATAAAACTTTATTACATAAACAGGCAGTGAGCCAAATTTGGTCTATGGCCAATATGCAAACCGCAGGTTTAAAACAGCAAGCATTGTTATCTGGACCCAATTTAGCTGGGTGCCTCTGGCTCCGGGTCTCTCATGAGATTGCTGTTCAGCTTTCAGTCTGGTACTACAGTCATCTCAAGGCTTGAATGGAGCTGAAGAATCTGCTTCCAGGCTCAGTTTTGTTACTTGTGGCCTTTGCACAGAGCTGCCTCACAACATGGCAGCTGGCAGGGTATGTAATCCAAATGTGAAAAAGAGCCCAAGATGGAAGCCACAGGCTTTTTGTAACCCAATCTTGTGAGTGACATCTTCTCACTTTTGCTCTATTCTCTTGGTTAGAAGCAAGTCAGTAAATCGAGGCCATTCTCAAGAGGAGGGGATTACACAAAGGTGAGGCTACCAGGAGGCAGGGGTCGGAGGCCATCTTAGAGTTTGCCTACCACACAGGGCTGGCTGGTGGAGCTTAACTGAGCCCGAGGCTCCTAGAAGAGTGCAGGACCACTAATGCACGACGCATTCTGAACAAGAACCCCGGCAAGTGTGTGAAATGTCTCCTTGTTGAATCATTCTTTCTTTCTCTTTCAGAATCTATATTATACTTAGTGTCTCTGAATCATCTCTGAATCATTGACCACCGTTTCACAAGGTCTGCTTGCACCTTCGTGAATGAATATAGAAACATATCTGCTTCCCAGTTTTTTCTTTCCATCCTGCTATATTCTTCCGCGATTTAATTTACATTTATTGCTTTATTGCTAGGCTTCAGTAAACATTTGATGAACAAAAGCAAAGGCAGTCCAGAAAAGAAACAGACATATGTTGACCTTGTGTGAAACTAGCATTATTAGACATTTTCACATATATTCTCCTGTTTAATCCTCCCTTTACCCCGTTAGTAAAGGCGAAACTGGGATTGGAAATCAGGACTCTCCACTGCTCAGCCCAGTTCTTTTCATTGTACAGCTCCTGCCCTCCATGTATTTCTCTGGTAGCACAGGACACAGGATCCCTTCCTTCCGTGTCTTATAAAATAGAATCGTTCTTTTTCCCTCCTTCTGTGATAAAATCCCAGAAACATTGCTGCTTTTGTCTCTATTATCTAACTATGCATTCCTGATCCTCTAATGCTAACCATTTCTATTCCTCTTCAGTCTAGCTGCTGATCCTGCCCTTTTACGAGGCCCTGTGTCATTTGGTTAGTTCTCATTGGGGAGCAACAGAAACAGACTCGGGCTAATACAAGTAGAAAACGGTTTTATTGAAAAGTTATCAGATTGCTGACAGTGCTTACAGAAGTGGGAAGATTGAAGAACCAGGCTTGGAATGGACAAGAGCGTGGGAAGGCCAGCCAGCAAGAACCGTAGCCTGGGTGACACTGCTGGGGCACACTGGGGGCAGGGTGTCCCCACCAGTGTCACTGGATGCCTGGCATCATCGCTGCTGGAGGGTGAATTCTGAGTTGTCCCAGCTTTGGGTCTCTTGCTAAAGATTCAGGGGAGAGCATGGGATTGGGGAAGCCCAGTTCAGGTGCTGGCAGTGCTCTGCCAGGTGGCAGGCTGGGATGAGGTGGGGAGTATAATGGAAGGGAGGACCTCGCTCCCACTCCCAAGGGTCTGCCCTAAATCTAGTTACTTTCCCTTTACTTCTCCTTAAATTTTTTTTTTTTTTTTAAGTTACCGGGTCAGGAATTGAACTCGGGACCTTGTATGTGGTATGCCAACGCTCAACTACTTGAGCTATACTGGCTTCCTCAAATTTTGATATCAGTAGCACTTCTTCCTTAAAGATTTCTTCTCCCTTCATCTCTACAGCACTGCCTTTTCTTAGTTTTCCTACTAGTTACTGTTTCTTTTTAGCTTCTTCTTTGTCTCCCCAAAGTTCTTCAATATTTGTGGCTTCAGATATCATCTATGTAAAGGTGATTGTCAAAGCCAGGCTCTGGGAATCATTTCTCATTTTCCTCTAGTGGCTAGCACAGTTTAAACTACTAAATGCTCAGTTAATATTTGTGAATAAATAAATGAATGGATGGAATTATTTGAAATCATTGGTCATTTATTGAATAGGAAGTGGAATCAGAATAGCATATTTGGATTTGTTTTTCCAAACTAAACTTAAAGCCATTAGGAGATACTAGGATGTAGTATAAATGGGAATTTAAAAAATAAGACTCAAAATACACCTCTTTCCAAGTCCCCTGAAGTAAAAGGATCTTGTTGTCTAACAGAAGCAGTGCAAAGTTTGTTTGTTATATTTTATAACATGGAGAAATTTTTCACTGTATTTATTTTTAAGATAAAAAATATGAATTGGTTTTATTAAGTTTCTTTTAAAAATAGAATTCTATTTTAACTAACCACTTGTGCCCGAAGCAATATTAGGTTTTGTGGCTACCATAACTGATTCTGCAGTTCAACAGAAATTTATTGCATTGACTTTGTAATTCTCTTTTTTGCCATCTGCTTTAACTTTATAACTGTTTAAAGGAAAGCATTGTCAAGTGGTATTGAGATGAAAATGGTACATTTTATTGTCAAAATTCAATTGCTTAGAGGTAATGGGAACGGGAATGAAAAAATGGTGATATTATAGGGAAGAAGAATTAGTATGCTTGGAAGAAGAAATTAACCACAGCTTCAGTGTGAGTTTTTAAAGTAATATTTTAGCCATGTTTTTTTTTTTGGGGGGGTGGGTGGGATATGGGTGAGGGATGGGCAGAACGACAAGGAGTTTCCAGGAAAGATTCTTCTCTATGAATGGACCTAGGATGGTCTTCTGACATAGATATAGAAAGAAAGAGAGACAGAGAAAAATATTCAACTGCCAGTAAGTTGACTTTCACTTAAACAGAAATGGTTAAATATCAGACTCTCTCAGGAAATCAACATTTTTAGAGTTTCTGATTGTCACGTGAACAGAGAAAAAAAGTGCAGTTATCAGTTATACATCAAACTGTCCATTTGAGAATCTCAGAAAAGAAATATGTAGTTACTATATCTGTTTGACACTTCATTTTTTTTTTTTTTTTTTTTTTTCCAGAAGGTGCTGGGGATTGAACCCAGGACATTGTACATGGGAAGCAGGCACTCAACCACTTGAGCTACATCTGCTCCCATCATTTCACCTTTTTATTCCCCCTGTGATTTATTTTATTTATTTCTCTACCCCCCACACACGTGTCTTCGGTTTGTTGTGTGCTCGTCATCTTTTTTTTTTTTTTTAGGAGGTACTGGGACCTCCCATGTGGGAGGGAGGTGCCTAATTGCTTGAGCTACCGCTGCTCCCTGTCTGTTGAGTCTCTCATTGTGTTTCCTCGTTGTGTCTCTTCATTGTGTCATCTCATTGCGTCATCTTGTTGTGTCAGCTTGCCACACCAGCCCATCACCTCAGCTCGCTGTTTTGCTTGTCATCTTTAGGAGGTAGCTGGAACCGAACCTGGAACCTCCCATGTGGTAGGCTGGCGCCCAACTGCTTGAGCCACATCTGCTTCCAGAAAGTGTTTTTGTGTTAACAGATTTGGAGGTGTTCAAAGAGGATTTATTGTGTTTTATTTTAAATATCAAATGACTACATGCTTTCCATTTTTACTATTTGGGAAGTTATGACTGTTTGAAAAACAGAAAGTCAGTTACTCTTTACTTCCTAAGTGTGTTCTGTTAGTAGTAATACATCTTTTGGAATTCGGTGGTCTTCTCTTCCTTGTAAGACACTATGTTAAAAGTTAAGTGATAGAGCCATGTAAGATGTAGGGAGCGAGGTGTCTCAAGGTCTAGCAAAAAGGAGTCTCAGAAAGTGTGATGAAATAGTGAAGAAAAACCCCAAGGGAGCTATCAGAATTCTGGTAGTTCTTGACCATTTGTTCTTTGTCAGGCAGTACAAGACTTCATGGCACAAAATTTATGTATATGGTCAAAAGAATGGTAAATAAGCTGGGGGAATCTTTTCCCGATTCTTCAGTTTTTAAAATGTGAGGCATAATGCAAGTGTTACCAAAGAACCAAAATGTGATTTGAGCTGCTTCTGCAGAGCCTGGGATTGAGGCCTTTGGGCTCTGGAATACCGACTTGGGCTGTCTCAATTTAGATGAACATATTAAACAAAAAGGAAGGTAAACTGACTTTTTAAATTTGTTTACATAAGCAGTTTACTCAGAGGCAATCTATGCCTATATAGCAAGTATACAAATTGATTTCTGGATGAGCAAATACTGGCATTGGCTCATGAGCCATTATAATATTGTTTTTCTGATGTGTTTGTGCTCAGATTAGTTTTCACCATTCCCTCTCCTGTTCCAGAAAGCATATATGCATCCCATATGACTTTTTTTTCTTTTCTAAGGAGGTACCGGGGATTGCGGCACTCAACCACTGAGCTACATCCGTTCCCCAGTGAGAGTTGGTTTCTCAGTTTGTTTTTGTTTTTAGGAGGTACTGGGGATCGAACCTGGGATCTCATACATAGGAAGCAGGCCCTCAACCACTTGAGCTACATCCGCTCCCCTTGTATGACTCTTAAATTCTTGATCATGACAGTAGTACAATAATGTAAAATTTTGGTTTTGCCCTTTTGAACTGTTCTTTCCCTTTACTTTTGCCAACATCTTAACTCTTAATTGATTTGGTGGTGGTTTCTTTTTTCATTTATCCTGGTCCTAAATTTTTCGAGTTGTTTGGTAAAGGAATACTTTATATAATCTTGCCTTTTTTTTTTTTTTTTTTAAGGAGGTACTAGGGATTGAACCCAGGACCTTGTACGTGGGACGCAGGTGCTCAACCACTGAGCTACACCTGCTCCCTAGTCTTGCTTTTTAGCACAGAATTATTTCCTTTATTTCAGGAAATAAAATAGTCATGTGGTCATGTACCTGCAATAGATTGGGATATTGCCAGGTATGGAAGAATAGAAATGACTACCGCTTTTAACAGGGTTTAGATCATTGACTTCTGATACAGCCGTCATAGATCCTGCATTAGAGGGTTAGACATCTGTTACTTATTTCAGTCAATATGGTTTTATTAGTTTATTTGAGCCATTCTCTGTATTTCATCATTTGATTTGCTTTCCTACTAGAATCTAAGCTCTTTGAAAACTCAATTATTTTGAGCTTTCTCTTTATTTTCCCTGCTTAGTCAACTGACCTGGTGCCAAGTTAGTTTTTATTGCATTTTTGTTTCCTTACTTACGAACGGCCATGAAAGAGATTGTTCTGTTTAATGCTTTGCAGCGCTTGGATAAAGATTTGAATTAAAGGACTGGAGTGCACCTTTGCTGTTATTAACTGAGACCCCTGCGGTGTCAGTTTTGTTTTTAAAAGAGTTAGAGGGAGAAGAGTTGCTGGCTGTGGTCGCCGCCAGGGATACTTCTACATCTTGAAGATACAAATCTACTTTGGAATAGATGGATTTTTGTCATTGTCTGTGAACTAAAGCGATTCAATGTCTCTTTTGGATTGTTTCTGCACTTCACGAACACGAGTTGAATCACTCAGACCAGGAAAGCAGTCTGATACCAGTCTCCATCAACACTTGAGGCAGTGATGTGGTATGTTCCACCAACGCTTCTCACTATGACCTCCAAGCGGAAATAGGAAGAGGATTTGACAAATTGACTTCTATCTACCTCGCACGGCATACTCCTACAGGAACACTGGTGACTATAAAAATTACAAATCTGGAAAACTGCACTGAAGAACGCCTGAAAGCTTTACAGAAAGCAGTGATTCTATCCCACTTTTTCCGGCACCCCAATATTACAACTTATTCGACAGTTTTCACTGTTGGCAGCTGGCTTTGGGTTATTTCTCCATTTATGGCCTATGGTTCAGCAAGTCAACTCTTGAGGACTTACTTTCCTGAAGGAATGAGTGAAAGTTTAATAAGAAACATTCTTTTTGGAGCAGTGAGAGGGTTGAGCTATCTGCACCAAAATTGCTGTATTCACAGGAGTATTAAAGCCAGCCATATTCTCATTTCTGGTGATGGTCTAGTGACTCTCTCTGGCCTGTCCCATCTGCATAGTTTGGTTAAGCACGGACAGAGGCATAGGGCTGTGTATGATTTCCCACAGTTCAGCACATTGGTGCAGCCGTGGCTGAGTCCAGAACTACTGAGACAGGATTTACATGGATATAATGTGAAGTCAGATATTTACAGTGTTGGGATTACAGCCTGTGAATTAGCAAGTGGACGAGTACCTTTCCAGGACATGCGTAGGACACAGATGCTGTTACAGAAACTGAGAGGCCCTCCTTATAGCCCACTGGATATCAGTATTTTTCCTCAGTCAGAATCCAGAATGAAAAATTCCCAATCAGGTGTAGACTCTGGGATTGGAGAGAGTGTACTTGTGTCCAGTGGAGCGTGCACAGTAAATAGTGACAGACTACAGACGCCATCCTCAAAAAGTTTCTCTCCTGCCTTCTTTAGCTTAGTACAACTCTGTTTGCAACAAGATCCTGAGAAAAGGCCATCAGCAAACAGCTTATTGTCCCATGTATTCTTCAAGCAGATGGAAGAGCAAAACCAGGATTCAATACTTTCGCAGTTGCCTCCGGCTTACAACAAGCCGTCAATAGCAGT
This sequence comes from Tolypeutes matacus, assembly GCA_026826555.1. Taxonomy (NCBI): domain Eukaryota; kingdom Metazoa; phylum Chordata; class Mammalia; order Cingulata; family Chlamyphoridae; genus Tolypeutes; species Tolypeutes matacus. The sequence continues at coordinate 59,063,719 of JAKSZT010054030.1, read as the reverse complement.
GCCTCCAGTGTTATCTTGGACTGAGCCGGAATGTGCTTTTCCTCATGAAAAAGACTCAAATTGGGAATTCTAGGGCAGCCAAATCATTTTATGTCCTATATACTTGACACATTCCCCTTGCTGCTTTTTCTTCTGTATTACTTGGTGCAAATACCAGAATTATACTTGAAAATACAGTTGGCACACTGGAGAATCTATCATTTTAAACCACTTTGTTCAAAGGGGCCTGCTTATAGCCCCCTTATTTAGCTTGGAGTGCTACCATAACTCCAGGAAACTTCAGAATTATTAATCTAGCACCTAGCTATATTTAGTATCTTCTGTTCTTGAATTTTCTTCCCCCAAGCTGTGAATAACTCCTTTCTTAATCTTGCAATATAATTTTTGAGCCAGTTAGTTTCTTCAGTGTTTTGCTGCCCTTAGGGGAATGAGCCCTCAGAGGACAGTACTTCCAAGGACATCTGCCCCCCCCCCCCCCCACCTTCTGCCGCTTTTTTGAAAGGCTTTGTTTAGACCAACAGGCTAGTGTATCCTGGCACCAAACCCTTTTTGGT
>JAKSZT010054030.1:58929589-59063065 GCA_026826555.1 Tolypeutes matacus | reverse complement strand
AGAAGTTGTAATTTGCTTTTAAAGGGGCTAAAGTAACACTTTTCTAACTATATAAATTATAGATCAGAAAATCATACACCCTGTGGGACCTTAATAAAGATTTATTGAATTGAAAAAAAATAAAAATAAAAAAAATAAAAGAGTTAGAGGATGGTGTTTTCTTGCCCTACAGTCAGGAAGGTTTAACTTTCATTTTACATTATTTGTGCAATTAAATATTAAAAGACACACATGTGGAGGCGGGGTGTGGGGTATATGCCTCAGTTACAAATATAACTGAGGTAAACAGCCTGAACCCCATGGTGGTGTTTCGATGTCCAAGCCTTTCTCTTGAACCTGTCTTACACATTGTTCTTTTGAAACAGTATTTCTTGCAAGTTTATGGTTTAGGTGGGAAATGGACACTAGATTATAGCTTCTTTGTGGCAGAGCAGAGGCAAGGCTCCAGGAAGAGAAGGAGAGAATGTCCTCGAGGACTCCTGCGAGAATGGGGCAGGAGGAAGCAGGCTGAAAGAGGATAGCTCTCACGAGGTCAGTCGAACACTGGCCTTACTGGCCAGTCTGTAAAGGGCAGGGGAAGAATGGACACTAGTTTCTGTTCTGTTGTGGAAGCCACCACCTGTCACTCAGCCTCGTTCTGCAGTGACCCTCATGTTAACCCAGCAGGCCTTCCAAGAGGTAATGAGGTGATAAGTCATATTGTAAAAGCTTGTTTTGTAACCTAAATTGTTCAGAATATTATTGTATTACATTTTAGATTTTCCTTGATAACCTCAGAAAAGTTGGAAGCGTATACAGAACACTTCCGTCAGTGTGTGTATGAAGCAACCCTTCATGCTCTCAGAGCTTGTTTTCAGGGTCCCTCCCAAAACTGTGCTTATATATAAATACTTCACAGCTTTCCGACTATGATGCCTCCTCATGACAATGCCTCTGGCAAGATGCCATGTGTGTAAATGATAAGCCATACATGTGGCCCTTTTCACCACAAATATTCTGAAATTGAGGTACTATTTAAAAAGGTCATTGCTTACTTACATTGCAGGAGTAATATGCCAGGAAGGGAAACACAATCATGGCCAAGACCAAGAAAATAAATGTGTAGGCAGCTTGATCAGAATCCTGTCTTGCTGTCATTCTTCGTGTCTCTTGTCCCATACCATTCTTCCCTCATAGGAGCTGGAGCCCCAGCTGACTGTCCCGCGGGCCGGGACAGTTATAGATATCCAGTTCTCCCAACACCATTTGTTGAAGAGACTGTTTTTTCCCATCAGCGTGGGCTTGGTAGGTTTGTCAAAAACCAGTTGACTGTATAGGTGAGGGTTTATTTCTGGATTCTCAATTCTATTCCACTGATCGATATGTCTATCTTTATGCCAGTACCATGCTGTTTTGACCATTGTAGCTTTGTAATATGTTTCAAGGTCAGGCAGTGAAATTCCTCCCACATTGCTCTTCTTTTTTAGAATACTTTTGGCTATTCGGGTGCCCTTATCCTTCCAGATGAATTTGGTAATTGCCTTCTCTAATTCTGTAAAGTAAGCTTTTGGGATTTTGATTGGTATTGCATTGAATCTATACATCAGTTTGGGCAAGATTGACATCTTCACGATATTTATTCTTCCAATCCATGAACACGGAATGTCTTTCCATTTGTTTAGGTCTTTTAAAATTTCTTTTAGCATTGTTTTGTAGTTTTCTGCATATAGGTCCTGTACTTCCTTGGTTAAATTAACTCCTAGGTATTTGAGTCTTTTTGTTGCTATTGAAAATGGAATTTTCTTCCTGATTTCCTCCTCAGACTGTTCAGTACTAGTGTACAAAAACATTACTGATTTTTGCGTGTTGATCTTATATCCTGCCACTTTGCTGGTCTCATTTATTAGTTCAAGTAGCTTTGTTGTGGATACTTCAGGATTTTCTAAATACAGGATCATGTCATCCGCAAACAGTGAGAGTTTTACTTCCTCTTTTCCTATTTGGATGCCTTAATTTTTTTGTCTTGTCTAATTGCCCTAGCTAGAACTTCTAGTACAATGTTGAATAACAATGGTGACAGTGGGCATCCTTGTCTTGTTCCTGATCTTAGGGGGAAAGCTTTCAACCTTTCCCCATTGAGTATGATGTTGGCTGTGGGTTTTTCATATATGCCTTTTATCATATTGAGGAATTTTCCTCTTATTCCTATCTTTTGAAGTATTTTTATCAAAAAAGGATGTTGGATTTTGTCGAATGCCTTTTCTGCATCTATTGAGATGATTATGTGGTTTTTTTCCTTCAATTTGTTAATGTGGTGTATTACATTGATTGATTTTCTTATGTTGAACCAGCCTTGCATACCAGGAATAAATCCCACTTGGTCATGATGTATAAGTCTTTTGATATGCTGTTGGATTCGATTTGCAAGTATTTTGTTGAGAATTTTTGCATCTATGTTCATGAGAGAGATTGGTCTGTAATTTTCTTTTCTTGTGGAATCTTTATCTGGCTTTGGTATTAGGGTGATGTTGGCTTCATAAAATATGTTGGGTAATTTTCCCTCCTCTTCAATTTTTTGGAAGAGTTTAAACAGGATTGGTATTAATTCTTTTAGAAATGCTTGGTAGAATTCACCTGTGAATTCTAGATGGTCCTGGACTTTTCTTTGCTGGGGGATTTTTGATGACTGATTCAATCTCTTTAATTGTGATTGGTTTGTTAAGTTCTTGTATTTCTTGTTGTGTCATTGTAGGTTAGTTATGTGTTTCTAGAAATTTGTCCATTTCATCTAGTTTGTTGGTATATAGTTTCTCATAATATCATCTTATGATTCTTTTTATTTCTGTAAGGTCATTTGTAATTTCCCCCCTTTCATTTCTGATTGTATTTATTTGCATCTTCTCTCTTTTTTTCTTTGTTAGTCTAGCGAGGGGTTTGTCAATTTTATTGATCGTCTCAAAAAACCGGCTTTTGGTTTTGTTGATTTTCTCTATTGTTTTTCTGTTCTCATTTTCATTTATTTCTGCTCTAATCTTTATTATTTCTTTCCTTCTGCTTGCGTTGGGATTGGTTTGCTGTTCTTTTTCTAGTTTCTCAAGTTGTTCAGTTAAATCTTTGAGTTTAGCTCTTTCTTGTTTTTTAATATAGGCATTTAGGTCTATAAATTTCCCTCTCAAGACTGCCTTTGCTGTATCCCATAAGTTTTGATACGTCGTGTTCTCATTTTCATTTGTCTCAATATATTTACTGATTTCACTTGCAATTTCTTCTTTGACCCACCAAATATTTAGGAGTGTGTTGTTCAGTCTCCATACATTTGCAAATTTACTTTTTTCCTGTCTGTTATTGATTTCTAGTTTCATTCCATTATGATCTGAGAAGGTGCTTTGTATAATTTCAGTCTTTTTATATTTATTGAGAGCTGAATTGTGACCTAACATCATGTGGTCTATCCTGGAGAAAGATCCATGGGCACTTGAGAAGAATGTATAACCCGCTGAGTTTGGATGCAGTGTTCCGTATATATCTGTTAGTTCTAACTTGTTTATCATATTGTTCAAGTTCTCTGTTTCCTTGTTGATCTTCTGTCTAGTTGTTCTATCTATTGATGTGAGAGGGGTGTTGAAGTCTCCAACGATTATTGTAGAAATGTCTATTTCTCCCTTCAGTTTTGCCAGAGTTTGTCTCATGTATTTTGGGGCACCCTGGTTAGGTGCGTAGATATTTATGACTGTTATATCTTCTTGGAGGATCATCCCTTTTATTAATATGTAATGGCCTTCCGCATCTCTTATCACTTTTTTGCATTTGAAGTCTGTTTTGTCTGATATTAGTATAGCTACCCCTGCTCTTTTCTGTTTACTATTTGCGTGGAGTATCTTTTTCCAACCTTTTACTTTCAGCCGGCTTGTATCCTTGTGTCTGAGGTGAGTTTCTTGTAAGCAGCATATGGATGGCTCATGTTTTTTTATCCATTCTGTCAGCCTGTATCTTTTGATTGGGGAATTTAATTCATTCACATTCAGTGATATTACTGAAAATGCACTATTTATTTCCTTCATTGTATTCTTTGGTTTTCATATGTCATCTTTTTTTGTCTCTCTTTTTACTCTTTTGGTTATCCTTTCTGCTTTTCTTTCTTCTATACTCTCCTCCAAGCCTTTCTCTCCTGTCTTTTTCTTTCAGGTTCTAAGGCTTCCTTTAATATTTCCTGCAAAGGTGGATTCTTTTTTGCAAACTCTCTTAGTTTCTGTTTGTTTGTGAATACTTTATATTCACCTTCATATTTGAAGGACAGTTTTGCTGGGTAAAGAATTCTCGGCTGGCAGTTTTTCTCTTTCAGTTTCCTAATTGTATGATACCACTGTCTTCTCGCCTCCATGGTTTCTGAAGAGAAATCTGCACAAAGTCTTACTGGACGTCCTTTGTACTTGATCGTTTGCTTCTCTCTTGCTGCTCTGAGCATTTTCTCTTTATCTTTTTACATTTGACATTCTGAATAATATGTGTCTTGTTGTAGGTCTATTTGTATTTATTCTTATTGGGGTACGGTGTGTTTCTTGGACATGAAAGTTCATTTCTTTCATGAGAGTTGGGAAATTTTCAGCTAAAAAAAAAAATAAAATAAATGTGTAGTACTCACAGTAAAAGAGTGCAACACCTACAACAGAGTGTGTCTGGTAAATAGTGAGTGCTCAGGAAGCTTACAGTTTTTATCATCACCTTCCTAATAATCTTCAGGAGTAAGCAAGGAGAAAGAGGAGTGTGAGAGCTTACTGAAGCGCTCAGGTTCCTTTATTATCCTCTTTTATTTCCTGAGGACTGAAATAGACACGAGTGTCCCTGTTTGTACTCTACCCTGCCTCTCTAAAAACCCAGGGCAATACTCTGTGTGAAAGTATTATGGGAGCCCAGATCTGCACATGCTGCTTGTAAAAGAGAGTGCTGTCGGGAAAGAGATGCCCTCGTCTGAGCTCTGAGGGTCCTGGGCTGCCATATCCTCTGGCCTTGGGTGGAACAGAGTCCACTTGTGGCCTCTGGCTTGGAAACACTCTGAATAGGGTTGATTGACTGGGACTTCCCTATAACTGACCATTTTATCATGTTGTACCTTTACTTCATAGCCCACTCCTCCCATCCTGTCCAGTTTCTAAAGCAAGTACAGTTGATTTAAGTTGCCAAGTAAGACATTTGCCTAATGGAGATGCTTGGGTAAAGGGCGCATGAGGTCTCAGAACCATCAGTTAAAGTGGCCTCACTTAGGCCTCCTGTATCAATCTGGGTGTAATAAAGAGAGAAAAACTACACAGTAACTTGAACAGGGAAGGTTTAATGTAAAGCTATGCAGAATTATTAACTCTAACAAGGGGTTGGAATAACGAGACTGGCTAGTGAGAAGTAATGAGAACATTAAAGAATAAGGAGTAACAGATTTAAGGAGTCGCCACTATGCTTGGAGCGGCGATAAAGTGCCCAAGGAGGAGCCCCCCACACTCCCAAGGCCACACTGCACAGCCTCTCTCAAGGGCAGCTAAGTCACTGTGGTGCTGCATCAGCAAAACCTGCTAGAAATCGGAACTTGTTCAGAATCCATTCCCTAGGGTGCAGGGCAAGCTGTTCACTGTGAGGTATTTCGCCGGAGGCACTGGAATGCAAAACTGCCCAGGGGTGGGGTGGGAGGCACTGTGCTGTGCTGCCGGCTGCCTTGTACTGCAGGAGACCGGGGCACTCTGCTGCAGATAGAACTGGCAAGGGGCTGGTGCCCTGGAGGCTGCTGGCCGTGGGTGCTTCAGGTGCCGGGCACTGCAGGAGTTGACACTGAGGAAGATGTGGGTGCTGCAGGAGCCACGTGCCAGAAATGAATGCCCTGGGCTGCCAGAGCCAGAACCAGGAAGCAAAACCCTTTCCTATTGCAATGCCTCTCCTGCTCCCTCTACTGGCAAAGTATCAGTGCCGGCTAGCAAAGGAAAAATACCACTTTCACAGAGCAGGCAATAAATCAGTAATGGGCACACCATCCCCGCCATGAGAAGAGTTCGCTAGTACTCTGTAAAGGAAATAAGTGTGTCTTTCTGCTGTAATAATTATTATTATTTTGTATATTATTGCTAGATTTATAGAATATCTCTTATTGAAAAGAGCTAAAGGAATAAACAAAGAGCGTCCTACTTAACCCTGTGAACTACTTTCAAAACCCAGAACTTCATTCTGTTACTGAGGCTGGTGATCTTTATGGGAAGAGAGAAAGGCAGACAGAAGAAGATGAGGCACGTCCAAGGGGGGACACCTCAGAGAAACTGAAGCCAGAGCTGAGTGTCTAGATGATTACATCGATACTAGCAGATGACACCTGTGTCTCCTTGACCCTTATATTATTTCCACATAGGTGTTTTTGTGTTTTGTTTTTTGTCATACTTATGGGAAAATCTATATGACATGGTAGCTAAAATAATTACTTGCCTTTCTGTATACACTTAACACAGTTTATAGTTAATGAAAGAGAAGAAACTTCTTTAAATTTAGCAGAACAACAACAAAAAAAACTTTCACTTCCTCTGCTTGATCCTGGCCCACATTTTCTTATACCATTTAATGCAATAAAATATATATGAAAAGTATGTTCCATGTTAAAAAAACTGACAATGAAAGTTAGAAATATGTAGATTTAAATTTGTAAGATTTGATTGTTTTCACTTGACTTGAGTAAAATGTTGTCATTCTGTCCTACCATACTGAAATACTCATGGTTTTCTTTTACCTTATTACTGAAAAAAGTAGATCTCACGTTAAGCTTAGTCACAAAATAAAAACTCCCACTGACTTCCTCTACCAACTTAGCTGAAGGTCAGTGTTCAGTGAGATATCCCCAGCTGAGTCATAACTAAAATAGGAGTGTAACCTAGAGCCAGAAAGCCGGGCGCTGTGGTCACCACAGCCGTATAAGGAGCTCATGGATACACTGGAGGACTTCCCTGAAGATCTGGACATTCTCTTAAATTCATGTTCTTAGTTACAAATACCGTTGTTCTGTTTCATATTTGAAATACAGGGCTTTCTAAAGTTTGTCTGTTTTGTTCAGGATACAATATACCTTTTACAAAAGACATTTAGGGGTAGGAATATATGGTTAGTAGATCATAATAGGAATAAAAAGGAGAAATAATTTGACCTGTGGAGGAGCTGCCTCAGAGACTTTTCCAGTGAAGGTGTTTGAAAACTCCAAGGGGAAAAAAAAACAGTCTAACCCACAAGAGACAATTTTTTGAACATTTTTTAATTGACGAACTCTCTACTCATTTGGGTGACCACGGGAAGCCAGTGAGAGGAAATCTGTGAGATAGTTGATGGATTTAAGTGAGCTGTCTTTACTGAGAGAGAAATTCATGCTGAAGCGCACGAGCTGGCCTCAGCTTTCTGTGCTTAGCCCCGCCCGCCCCCCCTGGAGTTCCTCACGTGGGGCAGTGAAGGACTGGGCCCTGCTTGCCCTGCTGAAGAGGCACTCGGAAGGCCTCTGCCCTTCCCGGTCCAGGTGTCTGCGACTTTTTAGAAGAGGTCCAGTTTGGTTAACTGCGTAGGAGGAGGTACTTGGTGCCATGAGGGTTAGAAAGACTCTTAGAAGGAGTTGTTTTGTTTTGTTTGTTTTTTACTAAGAGCCTCGTGGTGTTCTTGAGATAAGGACCACCTTTACGATATAAAGCACAATGTTAAATGTTAGCCCTTACCCCTCGCTGAGCGGGACGTCCGGTGCGCGCCGTGGTTTCTAAATGGGGACCAGTAAGGGCGAGATGGCTCAATGAAGCCTTCTTAGACAAGACCTGCGGCAGGAACTTGAGGGCTGGGCGGGTTTCAGATAGGCACAGTGGTCAGGAAGAAGGGGCCGTGGTATTCATCCAGAGAGTTTTATGTCCTTTTAAAGGTATTATCCCGTGCTAGAAATGGCTAGCTATCACTATTAAAGATAATGTTAGATGGCCACCTTGCAACGATACTGTTTTTACTTAGAACCATGTATATAGAGGTGAGAATGTTAAAGCGCCTATCTCTACATGGCAGGAACATGAGTGATGCTTCTCAGTTTTTTTCTAAGTTTCCTGTAATAAGCTATATTACCTTTGGGCTGATAAGGTAAGAAAATTCAACTTATAAAACAAAAAATGCAGTCCAGTGATCCTGTCCCAAAGTCTGCTTACTTTGGGGGACACACAAGGATTAAAGAAACTGAGGATGCCTCCCTTTTCAAATAATTTATTAGTTTTCTGCGATGTATGATTGTTCCTTTTTGCTGCACATTTTGCTGCTTTCCCAATCTGGTTTTGGTTTCTGTCTTTATATGGCACATTGACTTCAGTGATGATAATTTCTTCATTATTGTAGAGACTGGGTGTCAAGTTTAGTTGCATGTAGCTAATCAGCACTGTTGGAGAAAGGGGAGAATGCTCTTGATGAGCTCTGTATCTCTTTCTCTCCTCCACTTTCCCCGGACTTGGTTATCCTTTACTAGCTGATGTCTTCTGTAGATGGGTATTTTGTTGCTTGGGTAATTTTAGAAAACTTTTCTAGCGATCACCCAGAGCAAGGTGTTATAAGAAATAGGCTTATGCGTAGACTATTAATACTTGTTAAATTGGTTAAGATTGAGTAATTGAATTATTTATTTAAAATAATTTGTGTTTGTTATGGGCAGAGTATATTTGACACTATGGAGCAATTTCAGGAACTATTTTGTTTTAAATAATTCTTGTGTGCAGAGGCAGTAGAGCAGAGATGACCCCGGCTTGCCATGAGGCTCTCCCTACTACTGAGCTACATCTGCTCCACTGATGGAGTTTGAAGTGGGCACCCTCTTCTGCCTGTGGCTTTTGTAATAAAATCATGACTTTTTTTTTTTTCCAGCCACAATAATGGGAATTTTTGCTATACCCTCTTTGATTAAAAATGCTGTATTTTAATTCATTTCAGAGCTAAAAATATGTCAGCTACTTCAGTTTACTTCCTGAAAAATTTAAACCTGAAGTTGAGTTGTGTTTCCCTCCTTGTCCTTATCAGGGAAATGAGTACATTTCTTAAAATATCACAAGGTTTGGTATGCTATAAATCTATCTCCAACTCCAAAGATAAGCTCTAACTTTTAGGTAAGTTTTGTTCAGAGGGAGTCACTTCCAAACATCAAATGCAAATAGCCTTCTCCTAGTCACAGCCTTATTTTCATTGCTGGACTTTGGTCAAAGTATCTGGGATGATTTTGGAGGCCCTGCAATGGGGGAGTTGATATTGTACGGGGGAGTAATTGAATATATCCTTTTGATCTTCGTTAGGTGACACATATTTTCACATAGTCTTTTCAATTATTTTTAATATACAATAACAAAAGCTAAAGTGGCTCATCTCTACTTTGATAATTCCAGTAAGCATTATAAGTGTAAACATGTAAAAAGTATGCCGTTGGCTTCATTTTAAGCTAGTTTGAGAAAATTTGAGCCTAATTTCCTCTCACTCTCTTGACCCTATGGTGATGAATATTTTCTTTTTGCTTATGCAGTCAAGAATTGGGAACCAATTTTAACAGACAAGACAGAACAGCATATTAGTTGCAATTCCACATCCTTTTTCTGGCCAACCTTTTTCTCTCTCCTCACTCTCTATTGAGAGAAAACACATTGCATTTGTCCTGGGAGCTGGGAAATGGGAAGGAACTTTCCAGGTTGATTATCTTTACTTGCGTGCCATGAGTGTTTTGTTTTTAGTAGTCTGGGGAAACTCGGATTGTATTTTCCATTTGAGTGGATTAGAGAATCACATTGAAAAAATTCATTTTGCCATTTGGTAAGTTAACCAGGCTATCTCAACACTTTGAAATCCCAGTATTATACAGAAGCCTTTCATTAATGAGTCTGAGAAGCTATTTTATTCTAGCAGTTATTGCCAAGTGCCTGGTTAGTGAGCTAGCATGCTGATCTCTTTGTGGAATGGGGTAAACCATTTAGTAGCACTGCCCTTTTCATATATTAAGAGTCCCATGTTTTAGAGGCACTTGGTAAAAATGTTTGGCTGGGTTTTTAAAAACCCCAAAGATGAAATATTTGGCAGTGATGAACACAACTCAGTTGTTGCTATTTTAGAGAATTTTATTTTAAAAATATTTTTTTAATGGCTGCTTTTTTATTTTTGGCAACTATCCTTATGACTGTATCCAGGCTTTACGTATTTGAGCTCCTGGAAATAGTTACAATTTTTTGACTGCTATCTCTAAGTAGCTTATTTATCTTTAGTTATGTGTTATGTCAAAGGTGGAATTTGTTTTGGCTGAAGTCATGGTATTAGCTAGAATGGTGGAATCTGGGGCTCTGCAAAACTCTTTATGTGATCCTAGAGTGGGCCATTGTAACGTAAGATATGCCTTGTATGGTTTGGCGCTTAAGCTGTTGGTACACTCAGCCTGCATTCCAGAAGATGTCATAGTAGATCATTCAGTAATTGATAGAGTTGGGCACATAGAAGATGTTCAGAAAATGTTGGGTTGATGAAATATAAATCTCTCTCCTTGGATGGCCTCTGGGGACATTTGAATGGTTCAGTCCTGTCCTGTGGGATTTCCCAAAGACCCAAATTAGCCGAGGTGATAAGGAGGGTTAATCAGACTATAGAACCTTTTGAAAGAACCCTTAAGGGAGCCTCAGACCCAAGACAACCCTAGTTCTTTAGCCAGAAAAGTACTTGAAGATTTTTGCAAAAGCCACCTAAGAGCCCCACTATTCAAACAGAACTGGCTTTTTGCTAGTTTTCAAAACAACCTCCCACTCCACCTCAAGTGTTGTTTTGATGTGCCATTGGCAGTAGTACCTTCAGCTTAGGGAGTTCAGGTAAATATTTTTCTCAAGGTTACAGTCACAGTCTAAAAGGATTGTTTGCATTTCTTAGAGTGACATTATTAAGGATCAAAAAAAGATTTAAAAGTAACAAAATGCCTAGATACAAAATTTGAGCAATGGTGTTTATTTTGCCTTAAATTACCCCTTTGTCTTCTTGGAAAAGCCACACACAACACATTTCTTTTAGCTCTGCTCGTTGGTACCTAAATAAAATAAGTGGCTGACTGACTCCGCCTGCTGAGTCCTTCTAGGGGAACAGTGCCTCCCAACCTTCAATAGCCACACGGTTACAGATCCTTATTCAAGGCTCCTAAGAGTGTCCAAAGCAGTCTTGTTCACTCAGCACTGGGAACCAAACTGAAATCTGCATCACATGCTTTCACAATGGAAGAAACCATGCATATCTATGTCTCCCCAGCTAGATTGTAAATTCATAGAAACAGGCTGTGACTTTTAGTCACTTGTTTTTCACTCAACAGATATTTCTTTTCTGTGTGTAGTAGGCCAGACACTTCTTGGGTACAGTTTTGGTTTGCGAGGCTGCTCAAAGTAGATACCATGAGATGGATTGGCTTTAACAATGGCAGTTTATTAGATTACAAGCTTACAGTTTTGAGCCCATGAGAATGTCCACATCATCATCAAGTCAATGCTTGCTTCCCAGAGAACAGCTGCCGGTGATCCTGGACTCTTCTGCCACGTGGCACGGCATGTGACGGCATCTGCCGGCCTCTCTCTTCTCCTCCAGGTTTCGTTGATTTCAGCTTCTTGCTTCTGTGACTTTCTCTCTCTCAGTTTGAATTTCCTTCTCTTATAAAGGATTACAATAAGAGGATTAAGACCCACACTGGGCTACACCTTAGCTGAAGTAACCTCATCAAAACGTCCTACTTACAATGGGTTCACAACCACAGGAATGGGTTAGCTTTAAGAACATGATTTTCGGGGGAACATACCACAGGTACCCTCTTCAGGTCTGGTGCATCAAGAGCACATAGTAAAAGTTCCATGTTTTCAGGGGTGTGTAAAATAATATAAATAAGTAGATAAACAGTGGGATAATGTGAACAATTATATTTTAAGCAGCTGTAGAACTTTACCAGAAGAGAACCAGCAACCCGTTTTTGTTGTCACTAGGTAACTGACACATCAGAGCTTGCTTATTCTGACAGTTAGAATGGAGGGCGCATCTAAGAGCTTTCATGGTTTGCATTAAACCCTCACTTTAGTCAAACTAGGTAGCGTATGTAAGGCACAGAGAATTTTTATGCCTTGTGTTATTTATGTTGAAAATAAACTGGTTGGGGTCTTTTGCTTCTATAGAGAGACTAATGGAAAAGAGATATATAATAGAATATCTACGTCTTTCATGGCCCATCTTTTCTTCCTTCAGAACCTCAGTCTCTCTCCTCTCTTTCAGCTCCCAGTGATAATATTCCTTGATAATAAAAAGAAATAAAAGTGGTAAGATCTGGCAAAGTTGTAAACAAAGAAATTTGTCTCACATCCATGTAAATGCTTTTCCACTGATTAAACTGTTTTAAAATATTTTCATAATGTATGGCATGATACCTTTGACCATAAAACTGGTTCATATTAAGGTGACTTCTGTTGAAGAGTTCTATTTAGGGTGGTCTGTGCTAAGCACTCTCATTAACATAGTCCTAACTGGAAGTAGAGGAAACAGAAAAAAGGCAGATCTCCTACTTGCTTCCTCTTGCATATTTTACTCTTTAAATAGCATAACTTGAAGAGTTAAGAGAATTTTTACTAAATTGCTAACATTAATCTGATTTAGCAGAAGGACACCATAAAACTGGCTTAGTTGAAGCTGTGGAACGATTTAGTTGGCTAATGGGGGTTAGATTTATTTCCAGTTCAAGCCACAGTCCTCCTCAGATGGCTCTGTCAGCCATTTAGAACCTTGAGCCTGGCTGTACCAGAGTACTGTGGGGAAATAAAATACAAACTAGCAACAGTTTTTGCTTTATTTTTTTATTTTTTTGCTTTATTTTTGAATCTAATTTTTTTTAAAAGATTTATTTTTATTTATTATTTCTCCCCACCCCCTCATTGTTTGCACTTGCTGTGTCTGTTCGTCATCCTTGTTTCTTTAGGAGGTACCGGAAATTGAACCCGGGACCTCTGATGTGGGAGGGAGGTGCATAATTGCTTGAACCATCTCTGCTCCCTGCTAAACCTAATGTTTTGTTGATGGCCAAGAATCAAATAATTCTTATAGTTTCATGAAAGGGAAAGCTAAGATTAGTAGAATACACCCCTCCACCCCCCAAATCCAACATTTTAAGAAATTTTACTTTTCATTTTCTACCTCTCCATAATGTATGATTTTTCCCCCAAATAAATCTATTAATTTTTTTCTTTCTTGTCAATATGGATTTTCTGGGAGAGTGAAATATTATCTGTGTGTGTGCATAAACTTATTACATCTATACATAATAAAATTTGGGGCTACACTCCTAATAGTACAGTTACAGTGAGAAAAAGCTACCATACCAAATGTCGGTGAGGATGTGGAGAAAAATGGGTCTCTCATATACTGTTGGTGGGAATGTAAAGCGGTACAACCATGATGGAAAATAGTTTAGTATTTTCTTAAAAACTAAACATCCGCTTACTATACGACCCAGCCATTACAGTCCTGGGTATTTATCCCAGAGAAATGAAAACTTACATTCATGCAGAAACGTGTACTTAAATGGTTTAAAAAAAAAATTTTTTTTTTCCCCCACAGTAGCCCAAAACTAAACACTACCCAAATGTTCTCCAAGGGGTGAATGGTTACACAAATGGCATATATCCATGCCATGAAATGCTACTCAGCAATTAAAAGGAGCAAATAATTATTGAGATGCTCGGTATTGTTAGTCCGGGTTCTTGAGAAACAGAACCACCGGGAGATGTCGTTCGCTGTTACTGGCTCACACGCCTGGGGATTGGCAAGTCTGGATCCAGAGAGCAGGCTGCAAGTTGGGAACTGCAGTGAAGGTTTCAGTGACTTGCCGGGGAGAAGCTGGCTGGCTGCAGTAGACAGAGATACACCTTCTGACTGCTGAAGTCATCAGTTCTCCCTGAGGCCTTCAGCTTATCGGATGAGGCTTCTCTCGTTGCTGAAGACAGTCTCCTCAGTTGATGGAAGACGCCATCAGCCATGGATGATGTAAACCACAGAATACCCCCACAGTAACAGCCAGGTCAGTGCTAGCTTGACCAAACAACTGGACACCATAACCTGGCTAAGTTGACACATGAACTTAACCATCACGTTCAACAACCTGGTGTATCTCAGGGGAATTATGCTGAGTGAAAAAAAGCCAGCCTTAAAGTTACATGCCATGTGATTCCATTTACAACATTCTCTAAATAATAAAATCACATAGATAGATAACAGACCAGTATTTGCCAAACCTTAGTTAGGGGTGCGGGAGGGAAGGGACAATTGTGACTATCAAACACGAGGCAGAGCCTTGTGATGGTGATGGAATAGTTCTGTTTTTTTTTTTGGTGGTTACAGGAATCTATACATGTGATAAAATGACATAGAACTCTACACACACGTTGTACCAAAGTCAGGTTCTTAGTTTTAATATTGTGCTATATACTTAAGTGAGATGTAATCGTTGGGGGAAACTGGGTGAAGGGCATACAGGACCTCTCTGTAATATCTGTAATCACTTCCTGTGACTATCTTTTCTAATATAGAAATTAAACTAGTTTTTATGAAGTAAGATAATTAGCAACATTTTTAGATCTGCTGTTTCAGAGTACCTGGCAGACTTGAAGCTAATGTGCTCTTTCATTATTTTCACTAGCTAGATGAAATAGACTGCTTAGTAACCCTGTTCATTCTTTCAATACGTAATTACTGAGCACTTGCTAAGTTCGTGGCTCTTTTCATTGTGCTGGGGCTAAAGGTAGGAAGAAGACAAAATTCTCATGAAGGTTAGATTTTTGGTATGTGAAGCAAGGCTAATAGAACAAGAATTTGTCCCCGGCTCTTCTGGGTGCTGTTTGAACTCAGGAAAGGGAGGTCTCCCAATAACTGACTACAGGAGCGTGTGCTGCCCTCTAGTTTGGTGTCTCCAAGTACCTCAGTGTGGATGGAATATTTTGAATTCCGATGAAGTTTCTTGCAAGAAAAGGAACGTGATTTGGAATCACTGGGAACTAGTAAGGAATAAGAAATGTAAAGACTATTGTAAGGAAAACACACAGAGCCTGACAGCTTCTGGCCTTAATGGTGGACAAATAGATCAGTTATTGGAAAAACCAATGTAGGATGGATTTCATAAAGAGATTAAAAAAGAAAAAAAAAGGAAACACTGGACCTGAAAAGAGATGTCTGAATTTGAATTTGGGACCTTCCATTACTAGCTGTGTGACTTTGAGAAAGTCACTTAAGCTCCCTGAGAAAAATAATTGTAATCTTATTTTTTTATGCTAGGTAAATTCTATGAAAGCTCATTGTAAATAGACAAATTGTAAAGATTATTGTTGAGAAAATAGTGGGGGGAGGGGCCCTTCTTTCTTTTTCACAAAGTTATTGTTCAGTCTTCTCCCTGGGGAGGACAAGTTCCCATGTTTGTGGAGTTGGACCCAGTATACTGGGATGGAGAAATTTAAAGATAATGAAAATAAATATTGATTTTG
The DNA here is from genome assembly GCA_026826555.1 of Tolypeutes matacus. Lineage (NCBI taxonomy): Eukaryota > Metazoa > Chordata > Mammalia > Cingulata > Chlamyphoridae > Tolypeutes > Tolypeutes matacus. The sequence goes on along the minus strand of JAKSZT010054030.1, from coordinate 59,047,547 downwards.
AGTTTTGAAAATAGAGTCTTAAGTGTGGTAGAAATGAGAACAGAGAGACTATAATTGAGGGAAGAAATATTCTTGGCAAAGGCTTGTATGGCTCCCTACCCCCTACCACGCTACCTCTAATTCTGTGCATTATGTTTGTGGCATCGGAAGTCTGTCTCTCTCTGTCTCTGTCTGTCTGTGTCTTTCCTTCTGTGATACCTCTCTCTACTCTGCATGGTCATTGTAAGAAAGAGACAGAGAGAGAGAGAGAGGGAGAAATTGAAAAGGAAGGAAGGGAGAGAGGGAGGGAGGAAGGAAGGAAATATGGATAAGTAGAAAGGAAAAACTTAAAACCATGAAGGTTGTTCTTTCCTGTTTAAAATGGTGCTTCCCTGGTTCAGTCATCCTCAGACTTTGGTCCCACGGTCTTTGCCTGACCCATACTCTGAGATCTTTGGGACTCAAAGTGGAAAGACTTAGTCTCATTTTCTGCTTCTAGTTCCATTTTGTACTCACTCCCCAATCTTTTCTAGTTAACTTGTTTTGTTCCCCAGTAATTATTTTTATCCATTTTCTTACATAGAAGTTAAAAACAGACTCTCGAATCAGACTACCTAGGTTTTAATCTTGGCTCCATCCCGTACTACCTAGTTTTTTATACTCCCTATACCTCAGTTTCCTCGTCTATAAATCATATAGGGTTATGGTGAGGAGAAAAGGATGCAGTAGTAAGCATTTCTTAACCTCAGGTATTATTTTAGTTATTACTTACTTGAGGGTCTCAGCTGTGTTTTGTCTCTTTGCTGCTGATTCCATGGCTCTCCTGTCTGGTGTGAGCTGCTCTGTTAATGAGTGTGTCCTCTGCCTTTTGCTTTAGTTTCCTTGGCACTGTGGTTTTTGTGGGATGGCACACTGGTGCTGAGAGGACTGGGCTTGAGAAGGGTTCTGAATACCTTTATTTCCCATGGCACCTCACCGTCATCACCACCACCACCCTCATCATCGCCAGTGTGCTGCAGTCTGTGGTGACAGTGGTGTGGAATGCCTATAGCAGGAATGCCACAGCAGTCTTTTTAATGGGCAGGTCACGATGGAGAACAAGAAACGCTGGCTCACCTAAATTATGGGATTAGCCTGGGAAGAAAGAATTATAACCAAACCCTAGCTCTTTTCAGTTTTCACTTAGGTCTATTCATTCAACCACGTTACTAAATTACTTCTATATGGCAAGCACTAGGATAACTAAAAGTAAAGCAGCCCTTAGCTTCAGGGCTCACGACGAAGGGGGAAGACCGATATAAAGGCATATCTGCCGAGTATGCTTGGGAGTTTTAGGAGCAAGGGCCAGGAAGGTTCCTGATGCTCCAGAGTGGACCAGCGCCATCACCTGGGGGCTTGTTCGGAGCCCAGAATTTCTGGAGGTGTTTTACAAGCTGTGCGGAAGACTCTGGTGCCCAGCGAACGCTGAGAAACACAGTGTCACTGTTACTGAAACCTGGTCACAGATAGCGAGAGCATGCGCCTATTCCTTTCTCTTGGAGTCCCCCAGAGCAGCCCGTCACTACCGTAGTGTACAGTGTTCACAGCCAGCGCTGCGGGAGGCTGCGCCAGCAGAGGCTGCCCTGCTAGTTGTGGAATGTTGTCCAGAGCTTCCAGAAAGCCGCGGCCCATCTGGACTGTTACCGGCTGAGCTGCTTTGCTGCTGGAGCTCTTATCTTGAAGCCTCAGCAGTGGCTCTGGCCAGCCCGGCCGGCTGACGCACTGGGAATAGTGGGAGTGACCCTGGGCTGGGAAGTGGGGGCGTCCTGGATATTGTTTCTCCCGTTTCTGTGTCCCGCCGCTCTTTTCCCTGAGCTCAGTGCTCTCACGCACCCAAGGATGGCATTCCCGGGCAGAGTACGCCCTTATGTTATCCCAGAGAATGAAGAAATACCCCAGACGGTCCCCAACAATGTCCACGAGGCTAACGGGAATGAAGACGAGAGGGCTGTGTCCAAGCTGCAGCGCAGGCACAGTGACATAAAGGTCTACAAGGAGTTCTGTGACTTTTATGCAAAATTGTAAGTGCCTCTCCTCCTGGAGCTCTGCTCTTTCAGATCCAGCGTTCTTGGGCTCTCAGTTCACTAGCCATTTTGACTTAGCTAGTCCTATTTTATTTACTTTACTTTTGGGGGTGTTTTTCCAGGGTGATCCAGGGCCTTTGAGGGCTGCTCACAACGCAGCCAGTTGCAAGAGGCAGATGGATTGCCTTGTCAGGTCAGACTTCCTTCCACTAGATGAAATACAGATGTGAAGGAAAATGCCACCACTAAAGTAATAAAGCCTTCCTCTTCAATATAGGTTCCTGACAACAGTGCAAATAGTCTCATCGTGTAGTCTAAAATTAAAGGGAGGTTTAGAAATGGGGCGGGTTGGGGCAAAAGTACACCAAATATGGGCTGTGGGTTAGTAGTAATATTTTGACAATCTTCTTTCATGATTTGTAGTGGAAGTTTCACAGCAATGCGGGGTGTTGGTGGTGGGGTGATGAATGGACCCCTGTATAGTGTTGTGCGTGTTTGTGGTGTAAGTTCACAGCTTTTACTGTACACTTATTGTTTGTGTACGTTCATGTATGACTGATGTACTTCAATAAAATTTTTTAAAAATGAAAAAAAGATTAGAATTTTCATTGTCATGATTTATAATAGAAAACATGCATATTCTGAAACTTCACAAAGACAAGGAGTTAATAAAGAAATCCTTTTTTATTATGTTTAACAATCAGCAGTTTGAAGTAGGCTAACTGGGTTTCAGAATACAGTACTGTCTCTAGAAGATTGAATGAATAAATAAGGATGATGTGTAACCAGCAAACCTACCTACCTACCTACCTGCCTGCCTGCCTGCCTACCTATCTGTCTGTCTTTCTGTCTATCTAGACATGCTGTGAGAGAACTCTAAATGGTTAGTCTTATTTATAGTAGGTGGATTTTAACAGTTTTTTTAAAAAACAGTGCAAAGTAGCCTTGACCTGCTTAAGTAAGATTGTTGATCTGATTCAAAATAGTAAATTTGGAATTATTGATAATCCCAAATTTGTCAGATAAGAATCACGAGAAGGTAACTGACCTGATTCTCTATTTTCATTAATCCATTCTGTGTGATATTGCAACAGATGTAATTTATCTTCACAACTCATAAGTAGGTCTGTTTAGGTGTAATCAATATTTTAACTGGTGAATTCCCAAGATGATTTTGGATTTACACATTGTTGCATTTTGAAGTAATCCAGAAAATTTGTTCACTATGCTATGATAAATGAGTCCCTTGAATAACAGAAAGCTAGATGATACCAACTTTTCTGTGTAAGGTTGATTTGTAGAAATAGATCAACTAAATCAGTTATGACTGGCCAGTTATGAAGATTCTTTACTAAAGGTTTTTACTTATATATATTTCCCTTACATGTTTCTTGTCATCAACATTTTTTAGTAAAAATCCTTTTCTGGAAAAAAAAACAAAAAAAAAACAAAAAAAACACCAATTATTTATGACTAACAGCTATAACTGCAGGTTTAATTCTGTGATATCATTCATGACTTGTAAAAAGTAACTTCTTGTTATAATGTAGTATTAAGTTTAAAGTAAAAAGTATATATGGGGGTCGGATGTGGCTCAACTGGTTGGGCGTCCGTCTCCCATATGGAGGGACCCAGGTTCGATCCCCGGGACCTCCCGGTAAAAAAAAAAAAAAAAAAGTATATATGGTGCTAAAGGGTCAAAGACAAGAAAGGAGAGGGAAAAATAGTTCATTTAGGATGGTGAGATTGTTGGTATTTCTTTTTGAGAAGTTTCTTCTAATGTTCTTGTTTTCTTTTTCTCTTTTTCTTGTAATTAAAAGGAATACTTATTGGGAAATATTTATTACACTATTTCTCTAAAACAAGTTTATTTTGGCTATGTGGTGAAATAATTAGGTGCTTACTTTTATGTACCCATTTCCTAAATCTAACTATTTGAATATTTGAACTTGAATACAGTCTGTAATATCATGAATATAAACAGGTCAGTGATTATCGAGCTCTTTACTCTTGAGGCCCCTTTGCACTCTTACAAATGATTGAGGATTCCAAAGAGCTTTTGCTTATCAATATTTACTGTATAAGAAATTAAAACAGAGAAAAAGTTTTAAATATTTATTCATTTAAGAATAACAATGAACTCATTACATGTTAACATAAATGTTTTTTAATGAAAAATAACTATTTTCCAAAACAAAATAAGTTTAGTGGCAAGAATGGCATTGCTTCACATTTTTGGAACCCTCATTGTCTGTCTTAATAGAAGACAGATTCTCGTTTCTGCTGCTGCATTCAACCTATTACAATATGTTGCTTTAGATGAAATACATGAAGAGGAAAATAGGGTCACTCACTGATACGTGGTTGGAAAAAGGAGAGCCGTATGGACTCCTGAAAGGGTCACGGTGACCCCCACATTTTAAGAACTGCTGATCAAGGTGATAATCAACCAGGTCATTCCAAAATGTTCTCCTTTTCCAGCTTTTTTGGAGTTCTATTAAGATCATAGAGGATTTAGCGAATCTTTTGAGAGGCTTTAGAATTATCATAATGCTTTAGGGAAGTAGATGTGGCTCAAACGATTGAGCTCCCACCTACCACATGGGAGGTCCTGGATTCAGTTCCTGGTGCCTCCTGGAGAAGATGAGCAAGGCAGCGGGCTGGCGCAATGGGCTGGTGAAGTGAGCTGATGCAACAAAGGAGACCCAAAGAGGAAACACGAAGAGAGTCAACAAAGCAGGGAGCAGAGGTGGCTCAAGTGATTGAGAGCCTCTGTCCCACATGGGAGGTCCCAGGTTCGGTTCCCGGTGCCTCCTAAAGAGAAGACGAGCAGACAGCAAGTGCAAAACAATGAGGGTGGGGGAATAAAATAAATAAAAATAAATCTTAAAAAAAGAAAGTTTAAATAATGCCTTATATTTGAGTAGAATCTTCTGGTTTCCAAAGTGATTTTGCATCCTTTTTCTTATTTCATCCTCAAAAGAGTATATTTAGCAAGATAAATGCCATGTTAAAGAAAAACAAAATTAAAAGCAGGAGGCCCTGGCAGAACCTAAAATGTTAGTGTAAAGAGAAGAATTTGAGTTGGAGTACTTCAGACACAAGCAATAAATAGGGCTTTATATGTAAACTGTGGTTTTTATGATCCAATAGAATTTGCTCCTCAATCCTTCATGTTGTTTGGTCTTAAGTCAAAGAAAAGATCGACTGTGTGATTTCCTGTCCTTTGTGTTTTGCAGCAACATGGCCAATGCCCTTGCCAACGCCTCTTGTGAGCGCTGCAAGGGAGGTTTTGCGCCTGCTGAGAAGATAGTGAACAGCAATGGCGAGCTGTACCATGAGCAGTGTTTCGTGTGTGCTCAGTGCTTCCAGCAGTTCCCAGAAGGACTTTTCTATGAGGTGAGTCAACCTGGACAGAAGCATAGCGGCATCTCCCTACCCTCCCTTCCCCTTCTTTTTTAAGGCACCTTTCTTCACTTCAAGTTTCAGTAGCAAAGACTGTAGCAGGTACAGTGCCAGTTACTGGATACCTGTCTGGTCAGTGATGTCATATATGTGGAAAACATGGGCAGTGGCCTAGAAGGGATTCCCTAGCAGACCCCACCCTTTACACCTGCTTGGTTTACCTTCCTATTTGAGAACCCACGCTACCTTGTGACTTGACCTATAAGCTCTAACCGCTCCAGCTCAGCATACAAAATCTTTTCATAAACTTCAGTGCCAGTTTTTCTAGCTTTTCCACTCAGGTCTCCATGCACTTGCCCCTATGTGTTCCTTGCTGATTCCTGCCTCTCTGGTTTTTTCCCTTCTCAGAGTACTCTTGGATATCCTTTGTCAACTAGAGGGTCTGTTACCGACACCATGACTTTCATTGCTAATTCTATCCAGTCTGTTGCTTTTACTAACTCACATCCCCTCACCAAGTGCCATGTTCTTTTCTGTGGTTCCTGTGATGATTTAGAATTATTCTCAGATTGTATAAGAGTATATTATTGGGAAGTGGCTGTGGCTCAATCGGTGGGGCTCCCGTTTGCCATATGGGAGGCCCCGGGTTCGGTTCCCGGGGTCTCCTGGTGGGGGCAGGCCCGCCCGCACGGCGTGGTTGGCTGACCCAGCGAGCACAAGCAGCAGGGGGGGGATGAATGAATAAATAAATAAAATCTTTAAAAAAAAAAAAAAAAAAGAGCATATTATTTTCCCAGAGCTCTCTACAGAGTGAATTCTTAGGAATCGTTTCTTGGGGAGGAGAAAAGAAATGTCAAAGATTTAGGCAGTTAGATTTCTCTAACTCTGAGTAGGGTTCCACACTTTTATTTTCTTAAGAGGATCATTTGGAAACTAGTGTTTTGGAGTGGTACCCTGCCCATGTTTATCTCTTCTGTGTATCTTAATATTCTCTTTCTTTTTCCAAACACTTGTTTTTCTTGCTCCTTGGGTGTTTACCACGTGGTCTACAGTTCCTTCGTATTTATTCTCACCACTGCTGAAACGCCTTTCTTACAATAAACATGTATTTTGGGGTGATGGTCTTGAGAGGCTTACCCCATGCTGTAAATGAAGAAAGAGTGATGTATGTGAGAGGGAGACTAACTAGATTATTTACTTTTACCTACTTACTCCTTACATGTTTGTATATACGGTATTGGTGTGTTTTTATGTAATGTATGTACGTAGGATTATGTTATAACTCAGGATGGTTGCTCTTTAATTTCTTCTGTATAGCACATTTTAAAAAATTTCCCTTCTGCAAGCCTTCTGTGGGGGAAGGAAAGGTAGTTTTGAAAGGTCATTAATAAGTCAGTTTTTTGGCACCCAGGGCCCTTTTTCCCCCAGGAACAATGCCATACCTGGTTGTGAGGGTCCCAGGCCAGCCCACAGCCAAGCTGTTCAGCCATCATGGGCTCATGTATAGGGTAGTTTAACTATGGGGGTTGGCTTTAAGAGTTTTGGTTAGGGAATACAATTTTACTCACTAGTACACATGTATTGAGCTCCTGTTAGATGCAATAATCACACATCCCTACCCCAAAAATCACAGCAGTAGGGACAAGAGTTACTTTTTTCCTTTAGCTCTTCCTGTCTCCCTTCCCTGGGCAGGGGAATCTCTTTTTTTTTTTTTTTTTTTTTTTTTTTGTCAAGGGTGACGGCTTTGGAATGGGAATGGCAAGTGACAATTGTCAGGGATAGGGGTAGGAGAGGTGCAGTATCCATCTGCAAGAAAGAGGAGGATGGGAGAGGGGCTTTGATGGGGTATAAACGGTGGCATCCGTGTTAGAGATCCTGGCTGGAGCTATGGGTAATGAGGAAGGTGGCGACCAGAGGATGTGAGGAAGAAAAGGAAATCCCTAGGGGCTAAGGTACCAGAAAGAGAAGGGGAACTTCCTACAGTATTGGCGGGGGGTGGGGGTGGGGCAGGTACTCCTTTTGGGTAAAAGGACTTGTGTCAATCTAAAAGTCAACCACAAGAGTGGATGCATGCCAGGACTGCCGCAGGGAGTGAGAGAGTACTTCCAAAGCACCTTTAAAGAGTCACAGAAATCTGCCTTTAGAGGGAACATTAGTCTTCATATTGTTTAAACCCCTCTTTGCCCACCTCCTTTTTAAAAAATTTTTTATTCGAGGCCCAGATTGGTAAAAATGTTCTTGAAAACACAGCTAAGTTTGTGACAGGAATAGGATTAGAACCTAGTTTGGTCTTCTAATATCAGTACAGTATTTTTTTCCTTATACATTATTTTTAAAATGTAAGAGTTTTAATTGAAATGGGTAATTATTGCAGAGCCTCTGGAAAGATTCCAGAGGAGTAACAGAGAAGAACTCAGAGAGAGAGACAGAGCCTGTATTTTCAAACATATTTCTTATTTCTCTGGCCTGCTTATCCCTCTGAGAATGCCTTGGAGCTCCAATCCTCCATTGCTTTCTTTTTTTGTTATTGTTCTTTTGCTTGCCTCTCTGGGATTAGTAATGTTGTTAAGATACCTCCACTTACCAGCATGGAATCTAATAAACTCATGGTTCCATGTTTGAGTTTGTAATCTGAAAAGCCATTTGTGCTTAGTCACAGAGAATGGCTCTGTAGCAGCCTTGAGTAGCACAGAATAAAGCATGACTCACACTTGCTCTCCTGCCCAACTCCCCTTACTTCTAGCCTATAAATACTCTCCCTGGGTTTGTCTGATATTCTTCCAAAAGATGTTATGACTACCCAGAACTAGTTTATTAATGTGCTATTGCCCTAGCTTCAGCTCTCTCGGGCCCTGAAGGGGATTGCTATTTTAACCATAAAGTTTACCATGAAATCTCCTTCTCCAGCAGGTGGATGTAGCTCAGTGATTGAGTGCCTGTTTCACATGTATGAGGCCCTGGGTTCAATCCCCAGTAAGTACCTCTTAAAAACAGACAAACAAACAAACAAAAAAACCAACCTTTCTCCAGACCAGGGATCTATAAAAACAGCACATAGAGAACTTTCTTTTTGGTTGACTATTAGAGAAAATGCTATCCAGGGCTTCCAAGGAACAATCTGCATTCTCAGTTATGCCAACAATAAATTGTTTTCCAGAAAAGAAAGCTTGAAAACTTACATGATTTGCTTTCCATTTGAGACAGGACTTAGGGGCTGGTTCAGTTTTGGTAATAATAACAAATGTATCTTTTCCACGCTATGCTTTTGTTATTGTTTTTTTCCTATTATCAAAACATCATCCTTCCTTTTACTTCCACCATCCCTCCTCTTTCTTTTCCCTAGAAGACTAGCTAGACTTTTAGGTTGGTTCTCTGTACTCATTTTCCCCTTGAAAAGGTGATTTAGTTTTCCGTTGGAACTTCCTGGTAGTTTCGATCAGATGACCAGGGCATTCTTTCACTTTGGCCACAAAGACACATCTGGAATTAGACTATTGTTTCCCAGCCATTCATCAGGATGTGTGTCTGGAGAAAAGCTGATTGGGCACAGGTATTTCTGCCTCACAGTGCTTCTGCAGAGTGATAGGACAGCTGTCAGGATTGCTGCTCTTACTGGCTCCTTCCCCAAGATGAACTTGGATTATTGGTTTAAAAAGTGAACCTGAAGTTTGTCTTTAAGATTGTAATCCATCACCACTGAAGAATGTAAGGTAGAATTTAGTGTTTCTTTGTGCTCTGCAACGCCTGTCTCAGTAAGAACTCCTTTTACTTAGGGTGTTCCTTATTGCAAAACATCATTAGGGGGAAGCGGCTGTGGCTCAATCAGTGGGGCTCCCGTTTACCATGTGGGAGGCCCCGGGTTCGGTTCCGGGGGCCTCCTGGTGGGGGCAGGCCCGCCCGCGTGGCGTGGTTGGCTGGCCCGGCGAGCACAAGCAGCAGGGGGGGGGATAAATGAAAAAATGAAAAAAATCTTTAAAAAAAAAAAAAAAAAAAAAGACAATAAGAACCAAACAAATTAGCCATGTTAAAAAAAAAAACATGGGGAAACGGATGTGGCTCAAGAGGTTTGGTGTCCGTCTACCATATGGAGGGACCAGGGTTCGATCCCCGGGACCTCCCGGTTAAAAAAAAAAAAACATACTATTGAACTAAAAAATAAATAAGTTTAAAAAAAAAACAAAACAAAACATCATTAAGGGTGTTTTCATCCTAATCCCATCTGTTTCATTTCATTTACCTTTATCTTCCCTGAGTTTACCTAGCACTTTGCTTATACTGCTAGCATGGAGAACATTTATCATTTTAAAATCATAGCTATTTTTTTATTTGCTTGTCTTCGCATCTAACCTTCAGGTACAAGCACTGTCCTAATTAATTTGCTACCTCTAGCACTTGTTAGATGACAGGTAGGTGCTTAATAAATACAATGATATATACACAGTACTTGGATGACTCGTTCAGGTATAGACCTGTAAAGTAAGATGCTAATCTGCTAACTAGGAACCAGCACAAACATTTTCTAATTTAGACATTTGCAGGCTGTACTTCACATTCTTGGCGCTCTTGCCCAGCGCCTATTGTTTATCTCATGAATGTTATCCATGGTTTTCCTTGCCTGTGTCCAAAGCAGGTAAATGGGGAAAAAAGCATTCTTAGTTGGTAAACAGAAGATTCCAGTGGTTAGTAGAACTCCTGAGCTGGGATGTGTTTTCAGTACCACGTAGCCAACGTGGCTTTGTTGAATGAACTTATTTTTATATTGAAATATTTAAGACCTACAGAAATGTTGAAAGATTAGTACCATGAACAGCATATGCCCTACGCATCTCTCATATACACTCATATATACCACCCGCTTTTTTTGCCAGATCGTCTGGAAGTAATTGTAGCACATAACACTGAAGTTTCTTTTAATCATATACATCTTTGACATTTGCACCTGAATACTTATGAGGATGGTTCATAATGTGGCTCTCGTGTGAGTGTGTGTGAGTGAGTGTGTGTGTGTGTGTGAAGCATACACGGTGGGGGAGGACAGTGAAGGAGACAGAGTTAAGAGATGGTTTTGGGGAGACTGGAATTCCTAAAATGTTCTATTATTGGGTGGCATGTTATATCAAGTTTGAATTTTAATATAATCACTTCTGGTAATTGTAGTATCATCTCTTGAATTAAGCTTTTTTCTCAATTTGTTTAAATGGTTCAATTAGCTTTAAACTCTTATTTCCAAGAGTATACATTAAAAGGGAAAGAGATAGAGCTTAATTTTCCCTCCCCCCTTGAGTATGGGCTGGACTTGTTGACTCACTTCTAACAGGAGCATTGAAAGGGTAAAATAGTAACTTTGCAGTGGAAAGACCTGGCAGACACCACCTGAACCAAGTGATCAAGGTTAATATCTCCAGTATCAAGTTATGTTGATATCATGTGCCCCAGTAGGATGCCACAAGAGGAACACATTATTACCTTTATGATATTCTTCCCCAAAATCTTTAACCAACCTCAGTCAAACCCTTATTGAGGATTCCTCTACAAAATACCTGACTAGTCTACTCTTCAGGCGTATCAAGGTCATGAAAGAAGTAGAAAGCCTGGGAAACTTTCAGTTAGGAAGAGGCTAAAGAGATATGATGACTAAATGCAATATGAAATCCCTGATTGGATTTTGGAACAGAGAAAGGACAGTAATGGAAAAACAGGAAATCCAAATAAAAGTTGTAGTTAAGATTATTGTACCAATATAAATGTATTAGTTTTGATAACTGTTCCATGGTTATATAAGACAGATTTGCAACCTATGGTCCCTGGGCCAAATCTGGCCTGCTACCTGTTTTTGTATAGTGAGTAAGGTAAGAATGGCTTTTACGTTTTTTAATGGTTGGAAGAAAAAAAATTTAAAAAATAATAATATTTCATGACCCATTAAAATAATGTGAAATTCAGATTTCAGTGTCCAGAAAGAAAATTTTACATATCATCTGTGGCTGCTTTCTTGTTACAAACACAGAGTTGAAAAGTTGACAAAGAGACTGTGTGACTGGCAACACCTAAAATAATTTATTATATGGCCCTTTGCAGTACAAGTTGCTGGCCCCTGATGTGAGATGTTAACATTAGGGGAATGGTATATGAGAACTCTTTACTCTCTTTGCAACTCTTCTGTACATCTATAATTTAAAAGTAAAAGAACTCCTGGCATGACTGTATCTTGGCCTACCTCATCATGATCTGTATATGAATATGTTTATTCATGTCAGGAAATTTTTGCCATATGGACACAATTAAAGACCTTGATATAGAGACCAAGGAGCAGTAGGTCTTTTGTCAAGGTGAAATGGGAAAAAATAGCACATTATCTTATTTTTAGTGCCTGAGCTTCCTATTTCAGAGCATTCTTGTTCAACATAAAAGCAAAACTTGCTGCATGTATTTACCTACCCTAATTATGTAATCCTTTGCAGAATCATTTCTATAATCCATAATCTCCTGTCTTTTGTTTATTTAAAAAAAGGGACTGACCACTTACATGCTTCATCCTAGTTGATCCTATAGTTCTCTTTACTACTCAGTACCACTGATTCAGCTCAGCAGATATTTTTTAGCGTCTATGATGTTTAGCATTCCTAGTAGTGGCTGTATAGCTTGCTGGCAGTGTGACAGGTTAAATTCTGGATCCTTTACTCTGTCAGTTAGAAATCACTAGCCAGCAGAAAAGAGGAGCCTACAGTGGTCTTGATCTGGTCTGCAGCAGGTGAAAGGTAGTATTTTCTCCTACCATTTTCACTGGTAAGAAAATGTGAAAATCTATCTCGGGGATTAAATTTGCTCTTCTTCTTGTGATCCTCATCTGAAAATCTTAACTGATCCGTCTTCTGTGAGATTTTGTGAATGACATTCATTCATTTGTTGATCCACTCCATAAATTATTATCCATTCAACAAATATTTATAGCATCAGTTAAGAAGCTACGATGTATCAGGCAACATGATATATTCTAGAAATAGTATGAATGAGATCGACAGTCTTCAAGAAATTTATGGTATAGTGGTTTAACATTGGTTGGTAATGGGGAAAAGGTACATCTACTTGATGACAGGTTTCCCCCACCTCACCCCCTAAATGTACTGAAATCTGAAATAGATAACATTTAACAATCTTTTAGCTCAGTGCCTGGCCCTTGGCCTTAAATTCAAGATATTAACTTTAAAAAAATAATTATTATGTGGTTTTACAGAGTGTTAATACATATATTTACCACAGCTTGATCTTAGAGGGTACTCTCAGTATTTGCTGACTGACATCTGAATGAAAACTGTATTCTAAGATATCGTAGGAAGTGTATATCCATAGTTACTACTTCTCAGGACCTCTGTTTTTTTCCTCAAATGTATGGAGTAAGGGATGGAGGGTGGATTCACTTGACTGTTACTTGGCCCAGAAGGAACCCATTAATACAGGACTATAATGTCAATGCCCCACATCCAATAGAATCTCTCTTCGTCTGTGTGCAAATAAGCAATTCCAAGTAAAGTTCACATCACGTGTTGGCTTGAAGCTGGGGCTAAATTCATAGTCCTGTGTTATTTTTCAACCATGGTTTTTAAGTTCTGATAGAAACCCATAAGAGCTTAGAAAAACTTAGAAAGCCAAAGATAATTTAATAAGTATAGATAATTTTCTCTATTGCTCTGCCTAAGAAAAGTGGTGCGATACAGAGGGAAAAGCGCAGGCTTTTGGGTCAAGAGGGCTCTGGCACAAGTTGTCCAGTCTTCTTTAACAAGGAGATGAGTAAACCTATCTCATAGGGTTTTGAGTTTGAACCGAGGTAGCTTGTAAGGCACCCGGTAAATTAGCCACTCCTTCCTCCTTTTCCCTAATGCTTGTACACACTAAACCAGGGCTTCTGCTCCTCAGCACTATTGACATTCTGGACCAACTAATTCTTTGTTGGTGGGGCTGTCCTGTGCATTCTAGGATTATTTAGCAACAACTCTGGTCTCTACCCATAAGGCGCCAGTAGCCCCCATCCCCACCCACTTTTGTGATGAACAAAAATGACATTGCCAGATGTCCCCTGGAGGGACAAAATTACCCTGGGTTAGGAACCACTGTACTAAACAAGGGGGGTGCACCCCTTCAGATAGGTTATGTTCTTGAGTATGGTGATGGCAAGTGGTACCTAGATAGGAATGTTCCCCCACCTTGTTTAGGTAAAGAGGCAATACGCTACACAAAACTGAAACCTTTTTATAGTCCTGTAGCTCATGATTTGGCTGCAGTCAGGCTTAATTCTTATGCCTTGAATTTAATTAGAAAGTATTTCTAGAAATAATTCATTAAGGAAAAGACCCTTAAGAAAGCAAGTTTTTTTCTTGTTTAAATGAGCCCAAGAAGATAAGTAGACCATTCCTGGATAATGCATCACTTAAGTATTTGTAATGAAAACGATATCCTTATTTAGCAGAAAGCAAGGGACATTTTATCTGTAGTAATTAGAACTGGTTTCCCAAACTGAAATCCAGTTTCCTCTATTCAAAAATTGGCAACTTCTGCGTTTTATTTTTAAATATATTTTATATTTTTATTATAAAAATTACTCATCTTTTAATTGGAACCTATATCAGAAGTAGTTGATGATGGTAATAATAAAAACAATGTATACTTGTTAAAATAACACAAGTGGCCTAACTTAAACTGCCAAGGATTAAGAGGCTCTTTCCCAGTTTCATATAAGTCTCTTGAAGGCAGGGTTCACATGTCTTGTTTTACTTCATATTCCTTCATCTTGCCTGAAATGTAGCACTTGACATATGAATAAATGCTTGTAATTGCTAATTTTAGAGGACCTGGGTAGTATGGTTATATATTTATTCATGAAATAACCATCGACAAGCCCCTATTTGGATCCAGGCACTGCACTAGGTGTTTTATAGACTTTGCTGTTTTTCCTTCATTAATTCTCACACCAACCCTACAAATTAGATATTATTATTTCCAACTTATATATGGTCAATTTGAGGCTCAGAGACCTTGCCCAACATCAACTGTTGGGTAGGCAGTAAAGTCAGGATTTTATCTCAGATCTGCTTGTCTCTAAAAGCTGCATTCTCTTCCATTATGATGCCCTGCCTCTCACTGGCCTTTTTGTGTTTTTTTAGGAATACTATTTTATAATTTGGGCATGTTATACTTTCTTCTGTGTAGCTACCACTGGTGCTAATCATTCAGTAAATACTTAAGGCAGGCCTACAATGTACAGCATGCTCTATAGGCCACCCTCTGCCCTGGCTCCACGATTATGTACAATTTTCAACATAATTTGGATAGTACCTGACAGCTTTCATGGTTCTTTTCATCATTTTCAGACCAGGAAAATTATAGAGAGATCATATAAACATGTAAGTTATATATGATTGCTGATTTTTAAATGTGATAGTTTAATTATCTTCAGAGGAAAATTCTTTTCCATTAGTGCTGGCTTTCATAAATTATCACTTATCTCCAAACATCCTCTAACACTAATGAAGAAATATTTGTACAAGGACCAAGTCCCTGTTGGCATGAAAAAGCTGATTAATGCCATTTCCAGGGGAAGTACTCATTCAACCCAGAGACCCTAACACTGCCTAGAGTGGTTCCTAAATTAAACTATGTGACATCTAGGACTATCTCCTATAAAAGGAGTATCTTAATTTTTCTTCCAAGAAAATACTTTCGGAAGTGAAATGGAAGCAACAGTTATAGAGTGATATAATTAAAAAATATTACAAATTGGTGGCTGGACTAAACCAAGGACCAGGGACTTGGTGTGCTGCTGTTTTCAATCTCAGATGGTCCACGTTTAGCCATTGGGGTCTCTGTTGATGCTTCAGATTTATTATTTTCTCCTTCTCCATTTGAATTTCCTAAATGCGTCCTTTTTTCCCTCTCACAAAACGCATAACAGGAAAGACCCATTTATGATGAGTGATTCAATGGAAACATGTTTTACAAAGAGATTTCTTCACTCGTTTCCTCTAATACTGTATCCTGATTGTTCAGGAAGGCTGAACCGTGAGAATGGAGGACTGGTTGGGGGAAACTTTCCAATGAGATGAGGTGTTTATCTGCTGACCCAGTCTATTCAAAGCAATTCCTGACAAACCAGTATAAATCATCAAAGTAAAGATTTTCAACATTTGCACTTGGCTTGAAATGAGACCATCAGCTAAATTTCCAACTGTGCTTTCTCCAAAGCAGTAGAATTCTTTTTTTCCCCAAAGAGAATCCACCCAGAACTCCAAAACAGTTCAAAGCAGAGCTATTCTTGGTTGGAGCTCATCTTCCTCTCTTTGAATAACCCCTGTTTGCCATATGTGGTGGACCCTAGAGTTCTTGGGAATTTTGTTTAAACACTACTGATTTGGAGTATTAATATTTCTTATAGGTTTCTTGTATTTCTTGTTTTACACCTGTTTTGGGATTTAATATGTATTTATCTAGAAAGATAGTATTTATAAAATTTTGATATAAAATATGATATCTGATTCTTCTTCATTTTATATCTTGGAGTTCTACTTCTCCCAGGCTCAGAAATTGAGCCATAACTAACTACATTTGATCATTTCTACACACTAGGAAAAGGCAGCTCATTATAGCAAAAGAAGTTCTCTATTTGGAATTAAAGCAGTAGTCCTCATGCTATGCAAGGGATTTGCAGTATCCATGGTTTCAAGTGAACAGATTTCTGGATCCTTGTATTCTTGTTTTCAGGCATTTTTGTTTCTGGATCCTTTTTCCTAAAACTGATTTGCCTGATAATATACTTGTATTCACACTAGCACTGACTTCTCCTACTTTATAAAAGAAAAGAATCTCGATCTTATGATAATGTCTTACTCCAGGACGTCAACCAAGGGGATTCATCAGGACTCCTTAAGCTTATAAGGCTTCCAAGTCTTTCCCTGCCTTACATACTTTCTTGTTAAGGACGAAGCATGGCTTTGGGAATTAGGTTGGATGTTCTATATTTAGATATACCATGGAGTTGGAGACTGGTGGGAGTGGTCACACCGGCTTACCTCTTAGGGCTTTGCCTTTTTCATACCCTAATTTCAAAAGAATGCATTCTTTTTTTTTTTTACCGGGAGGTCCCGGGTATCGAACCCAGGTCCCTCCATATGGGAGACGGATGCCCAACCACCTGAGCCACATCCGTCCCCCAGAATGCATTCTTTTAAAGGGAGAGTCCTGTGAGAGCAAAGCAAAGAAAGCATTGGTGAGAAATGGTGATCATGGTGAGTATGTGTTATTGAGCCAGAACAAACAGCCAAAGCAGTATAGGTTTGTGATTCAGATGAGACACTGAGAGGTCATGCAACTTGTCCAAGGTTACACTGCCAGTCAGTGGTTTAGCCAGGATTTGAATTCAGGCAGTCTGGATCCACAGTCAGCATTTTACTCTCTATGATATACTACGATATAGATATATATTTTGAGTTATATATTGATACATTTATTGAAATTACAATCAGTTCTACTTTTATTTGGAGTTATTTCTAAGGTTTTATACTTGATTTCTTTTTTTAATTGCTGCTAAAAATATTAGATTTGTATACATGTACATAACATACATTCAGTGAAGGAATATATATCATTTTATAAAGAACTTCTATTTTGAGCTACACATTATAATGAATTATTACAAACTGAGTTTTGAGTAACAGCATATTGATTTATTATCTTCTGTTTGTAACTTTTAAGTCGATATATTGGTATATTAGGGCTTATTCGTTTGAATTTTAAAAATGAAGAAATTAAGTAAGGGGGGAGCAAATGTGGCTCAAGCAATTGGGTGCCTGCCTCCTTCATAGGAGGTCCTCGGGTTCAGTTCCCCGTGCCTCCTAAAGAAGATTAGCAGACAACTAGCGGTCAGATGAGGGAACCATCTTGGGGAGAGGGGTGGATTTAAAAAAAAAAAAAAAGAAAGAAAGAAAGAAAGAAAGAAGGGAGGGAGGGAGGAATTAAGACTTTTTTCTCATAGAAAATAAATCTGATTTGGCTGACTTGACAGTGAGGACTGGCTTTGCCAGTTAAGCTATAGGGGATATTTTAAATAAGTTGAATGGACTAACCCATTGATACAAGAAATAGTGAAAGGGAGCAGATGTAGCTCAAGTGGTTGAGCGCCTGCTTCCCATGTACAAGGTCCTGGGTTCGATCCCAGTACCTCCTAAAAAAAAAATCAAAATTTGTGTAATGAAAACCTAATCCAGAATATAAAGAATTTTAACCTGTAGAGACTTACAGATTCAGAAGGTGAAAGATCTTAAAGTTTTGTGTTACATATGTATTTTAATTACAGAGAAGTATGTTAGGGTGATCAGTTAGATTTAAGTACTTTAAAAATCTTAATAAGATAAAATTCTGTGGGGAAAGTGAAATGGAAATAGTTCAAAGAGAGAAATGAAGGATATAAAATTTCCAGCTGTTAAGAAAGAATGTTTTTTAATGAGCTTTGGTCAGTATCAGATCACTATGGAATTTTTATTCCGTTGTGCATATTTAAAAGAGATTTAGAATGGAAAGCTGAGGGTTAATCTGTTCAGAATTGGTTAAAAGGTTGCTTGTTAATCTTTGGAAATGAATAGAAAAGGTGAAAGCACATCCTGGTGTTGGTAACTAGCAGTGCTATTATATGGGTATGACAGTGGTTTAAAAGGAAAGTCCAAGGTCATTTATATTACTAGAAGGAAAGCAAAAAAATGTAACACAGGACTGTATAGCATAATGAAACCTCATGTGAAATATGAATATGGGTAATATTGCATATATAAGACTGTTTTTCTTTGAAACTGAACAAATATATGTTAGTTTTACAAGATGTTAATAGCAGGCAAAAAAGAAATTATGCTAAGTGAAAGAAACCAGACACAAAGTACTATATATGGTATGATTCCATTAATATAAAACATAAATATAAATCGATTAATGGCAGTGGAACTAGGTTAGTGGTTATGTAGGGCTGGGGAAAGATAGAGGGATTGAGAGGTGACTGCTAAGGGGTGTGGTGTTTTTCTTTTTGGAGTAATGAAATTGTTCTAAAATTTTTTGTGGTGATGAATGCACAATACTGTGTTGCTTGTATACTTTGGATGGATTGTATGGTATGTGAATATATCTCAATAAAACTGCTTTTTAATAGAAGAGATTTCATAGTTTTGTTTTTAAATGTTAATATTAAAATATGCTAGAATGCTTAACCTCTCTAAATATTTGAACTTAACAATGAAAAATGAAGAAATTTAGATATCAACCTAAAAAATGTAGGAGAAAGTTTCCATTTCCTTTAGGGCAGGGTTCTTAACAAGGGGTCTGTGAACTTGAATTGAAATTCAGAAAAAGATTATTCTTGTGGGGACATGTTGGTACGGATGTGATCTGTTTATTAAATAATACACAGTATATTGTAGACTAAGTAAGGGCTGTGTGGTTTTCACCTGACTGGCAAAGGGGTCCATGGAGCACAAAAAGGTTAAGAAACCCTGTTTTGGTTTTTTTTTTTAAAAAAAAGAACCCCTGCTTCAGGTAGTTTGCTGGATACCAAATTAGAGAAACTCCAGTTTTACAATTGGCTGCCTCTTTGACCTTGGGTAAATTGCTTGTCCTCTTTGGACCATATTTCCTTACCTGCCTACCTGTGTTATTTTGAGATTATTTTATGAATTCAAAAAAAGAAAGATTATGTTTCTAAAATAATTTATTCCTCTGGGTGTGATACCTGTTGTAGCAGTTTGATATAGTTATAAATTCCACAAATAGATATTGGATGATGTTTGTAAACTGTCTAAAGTTTCCCATTTACTTAATTATATTATGATTAGGGCTTTGATTGGGCCACATCAGTAGGATATTGAGTCTCTGCCCCCTTGGTGATATCAAAGATAAAACTACATGGCAGAACAGAGGAGTTAGTTGGAGTTTTGATGCTGGAGTTTTTGAGCTGGAGCCCAGGGAAGTAAGCACACAGAGGAGCTTGATCGTGAGGAAGGTGAGAAGGCCCTGGGAAAAGAGACAAGCCGTTTACCTGACAGTTCACAGCTGGTCTTGTGGAGAGAGGCAAAGCCTAGAGAGCCTCATAGTCTACAGCCGACCTTGTAGAGGAAACAGAGGAGTTGAACCCGGAGAGAGGCAAGCCCCGAGAAGAGAGGAACCCAGGAAGCCTGAACCCTGGCAGACATCAGCAGACATCTTGCTCCAACACGTGGCCATAGACTTCAGTGAGGGAAGTAACTTATGCTTTATGGCCTGGTAACTGTAAGCTTCTACCCCAGATAAATATCCTTTATAAAAACCAACCAATTTCTGGTATTTTGCATCAGCACCTCTTTGGCTAATACACCCTTTGATTGCATTAAATTCAGCTAAGATGTTTTTGATTAGAATACCTGTTAAGATTGGGCTTTTTGATTTGACTATGTCAGAGGGCGTGACTTAGCTTGAGTCTCCGCTCCCTTGCTGGGTCTGATATAAACTGGCACTCACTCAAGAAGACACAGAAGAGAGAACTTTGTCATTTTGATCCTGCCATGTGACAGAAAGGAGAAAGCTCAAACAGCTAAAGCCCTGGGGAGAGATGGACTATTTGCCTGCTTGCTTACAGCTGTCCTTGGGAAGCGGGCTGGGACTGCTATAGGAAGCCCTGAGAGACGAGCCCTATGCCAGCCTGCAGCTGAGATCAGGAAGAAGATGGGCCCACAGAGCCACAAGAGGAAGAGGAAGCCCGAGGGGAAGGCTGAAACCCGGCAGAGATCGCCTGCCATCTTGCTTCAACATGTGGCAGCTGACTTTGGTGAGAAAGTACCTCTTATGGTACCTTGAGTTGGACTTTTCACAGCCTTGGGACTATAAATTTTTACCTCAAATACCCTTTATAAAAGCCAACAGATTTCTGGTACTTTGCATCAGCACTCCTTTGACTGACTGATAAACTAATAGGGTTTGGGGGAGGAGCTCATGAGAAGGTCTTTAAAAAATACTTTGCAAAATGTAAAATGTCGTAAAACTGGAAATTATTACACATTTTAAATCAGTTATGCTGTGCTCATTTCTGCTTAGACCACTGAGATGTTCTTTTTTTTTTTAAGATTTATTTTATTTATTCCCCCCTTCGTTGTTTTGCACTCGCTGTCTGCTCTCTGTGTCCATTTGCTATGTGCTGTCTGTGTCTGCTCGTCTTCTCTTTAGGAGACACCGGGAACTGAACCTGGGACCTCCCATGTGGGAGGGAGGTGCTCAATCGCTTGAGCCACCTCCACTCCCTGCTTTGTTCTGTCTCTCATTGTGTTTCTTCTTTGTGTCTCCTTTTTGTGTCATCTTGTGTCAGCTCACTGCACTAGCCCTTTGTGCCAGCTTGCTCTCTTGTTCGTCTTCTCCAGGAGACACGGGGAACCGAACCTGGGACCTCCCATGTGGTAGGCGGGAGCTCAGTCGCTTAAGCCACATCCACTTCCTGAGATGTTCTTCCTGTGGCGTTTCCACCTGTTGCCCCACACCATTTCATGACCACTTACAGCTTTCCCTACTAATGCCATACTCCGTTGTTCTATCTTTTCCCTAGTACTGGTAGTATTCTCCTACGTCTTTCATTTAGCAACTTGAGTGCAGATAATAGGGGTTCTTAATATAGCATCTTAGAAGTGCTCAGGGTATTTATGAATCCTCCAAAACTTCATGCAAAATTTTGGGTATGTGCATGTTTTCTGGAGAGGGATCCAGAGCTTACATCAGATTCTTAAAGGCAGAATATGTGAACTAAAAAATGATAAAGCATGGTTAGAAGCAAGCAAGGTCACCATACTTTGGAGGCATTTTCTAGTCTCAGTTTATGCAGTATATCATTCCATTTCTAAAATGGAGGTATATTGAAAGGTACAAAAGTACATCTACTTTTAAAAATCCAAGCAGAATGATAAATTCTTAGGGCAGAATTCTTAGCTCAAAAACATCTTTCCTATATGTTTCCATAGAATAGTCATTTTCATCCTGAGATTGTTTCATATTTATAAGTTGATGGTACTTTCTATTTCAGTTTGAAGGAAGGAAGTACTGTGAACATGATTTTCAGATGCTTTTTGCTCCTTGCTGTCATCAGTGTGGTAAGTTTTACTGCTGAATGTAAAATTAAAAGTAACTTTCAAAATAACTTAACACTATTAAAGTACCAATGATAAAAATGTTTTTTGATATTCATTATAAATAACTAATGGGTACTTTATCAATCCTCTCCTTGTGTTAATACATAACAAACAGCAACAGTATCAAAACCCGGAAAGAAAGATATTTAAGGACATCTTCTGTAAAGGTATTTAGGGACTAATTAGGATTTCTGTTGGTTTGTCTTTTTAAATGTTCTTTTCCCCTCCTAATGCAACCTTTATCTATTTGCTTTTGGGTTTGCCAGGAAAGAGATAAGAAGAAGGCAGTCAGATCTTGACTCCCTGGCCTTTTAGCCATTGCGCTGGTTACTAACAACTCTACTAGAAGGTTTCCAGAGATTGGAGAAACTGAATAGAACATTTTAAAGGTTTAACAAAAGAAGAAATTAAGTATGGGTTACAATAAAATATACTGTGGATTTCAATCGTCTGTGTTAACAGTGACCAGAACTGACCAAAAGACATTCAAGAACACCTAATAGTTTGAAAAGGGAAAGTCAAATTCAGAAATTTGATAAGTAGCCTCAAAAATATGGCTACAGAATAAAATACTAGGGTTCAGATGAAATAAAAGGCATTTTTCCCCCAGTGTGGTACTTACTCTAGCAGACGCATACACAGATGTCTGTATTTGTGAAAAGAGGTTTAAACATATTTTTCCCTAAAGCTTTTTTCCTCATTGCTTTAAAGAGTAAGGTGTCACACTGGACATCCTGTTCATGTTATTTTCCTTCAGGTGAATTCATCATTGGCCGAGTTATTAAAGCCATGAATAACAGCTGGCACCCCGACTGTTTCCGCTGCGACCTCTGTCAGGAAGTTCTGGCAGATATTGGGTTTGTCAAGAATGCAGGGAGGTAGGAGTTTTCATCCTTGTTAGATGTGGGTGGATAAAATGACTGTTACAAGATCACGTATATTTCCCTTGTGAGAATGTAAGGCAGTGCTCTAGGAATCGGAGCTTAGAGTATAGGAACTGCTAACGTCAGTGATGATCTAATACCTTCTAGGATGGGCCATAGGATACCTGTGAGATAGAGTATGACTGTTATTTCATTTCTGGGGCACCAAATGGAAGATAGGCCCATAAGGTGGAGTTTCTTAAAAATCAGTCGGATTTTCAGAGTCGGAATAAATATTTACAATATTACTTTTACAAATACTGTTTATATTTTTGAAAGATGAATTTTAATTATTACTTTGTTTTTTGTTTATTATCATGTTATGGTTACTGCAACCTAAATCAGAAGGATATTTAAATAATTTTTCTTGGGAAGCGGCTGTGGCTCAATCAGTAGGGCTCCCATTTACCATATGGGAGGCCCCGAGTTCAGTTCCTGGGGCCTCCTGGTGAAGGCAAGCCCGCCCGCACGGTGTGGTTAGCTGACCCAGCGAGCGCAGGCAGCAAGGGGGGGATGGATGAATAAATAAATAAAATCTTTAAAATAAAAAATAAAAATAAATAAAAATAAATAAATAAATAATTTTTCTTGTAAAAAAAAATCTTTATTCTGCTCTATTAAGCATAGCAGTGATTTTTTTTTTTTTTTTTTTTAAGAAATAGTTTCTTTAACTTCTTTTCAGAGATACGGGAAACATAATTCTTTTAATTATTAGGAAAAACCTTAGAATTTAAATTTAAGTTTCTAATTAAGTTTTAACTTTGTTTAGACATCTCTGTCGCCCCTGTCATAATCGTGAGAAAGCCAGAGGCCTTGGAAAATACATTTGCCAGAAATGCCATGCCATCATTGATGAACAACCTCTGATATTCAAGAATGACCCTTACCATCCAGATCATTTCAACTGCGCCAACTGCGGGTACTGTGATTTTTTTTTCCTTTTTGTAATTTCACAAACAGTAGCAATAAAATAAAAGATCACACTTATCCATATTTCTATTATTCAAGCAAGCCAAATTGTTTTTTCTCCAACTTTTAATTTGGAAAATTTCAAACCTAAAGAAAATAATAATCATGAACACCAGTATCCCTTTATCTAGTTTCACCAATTCACATTCTGCCACAGTCAGGTATGTGGCGCACTCTCTCCCTCCATGCAGTGTGTGTGTAAGCAAGCAAGAAGCAGACGTCATGATCCTCAGGATTTTCTCCTGAGAATAAGGATATTCTCCTATACCATAATACCTTAAGAAAATTACCAATAATTCAAATATCTAGTCCATATTAAATTTTCCCAATTATTCCAAAAGCTATCTGATCACTATGTTTTTCCAATACAGAATCCAATTTAAAAATCTTAATAAAAGGTCTTATCTCTGTACATGCATAATTTCTACATTTGTAATAATGAGGGTATCTTAAAATATCTTAAATTACATGTTTAATTTTTCTTGATTTATATCGAAAGAAACTATTTTCTTCTTTAAAAATTCATGACAGAGGAGCTGAAGTGGCTCAGTGGCTTAGCACTGGCTTCCCACATATGAGGACCCAGGTTTAATCTCCAACCCTGGTACCACAAAAAAAAAAGCAAACATGATGAATGATGAGGGTATGTTTTTCAGAATTTGCTATCTAGTATAAAAATATAATGGAAAAAGATACATTACTATAGTTAATGCATTACTATACATTACTATAATTATAATTTTATGTACAAAATTATAGTAGGGAGAGAAGAGAGAAGGTAGGCCAAAGATTACAAAAATAGTTTTGTGATTTAAGTACAGCCATCTTATCTTGTTATTGAATTATCAGTTTGTGCCTTATCTAGGTTTCTTGCCTCTCCTTCCTCTTGTCCATTTTTTTATTAGCATCTCTCCTAGATAATTATTTATTTTTTCAATTTATTTTTTATAATTATTTGAAACATGAAATTCAAACAAGTCTGTATGCCTGATTCTGACTAAACATGTAAAAATAATAGCTAACTTATACATTTGAAACAGGAAAATTCTAGGAATTTCATTTGTTTATTATTTTATTAACCTATAACTGTTCTTAACAGCTTGTGACAGTTGAAAAATTATAAGTAAGTGAAACTAACGTCTTCAGACTCCTCAGTTAGTTTGGAAAGGCAATATCACTTAATCTGTCATGAGAGCTGTTACTAGTCTCCTGTAGCTTTTTTTTTTAAGGAAGACAAATGAAACTAAAATATATGATAATATGGTAAGATGATAACTGTGACCACTGTGGTGATAAGTATCTGACTTATTCTTGAATCTTACACTGATGTTTTGATAGAAATCTGAAACCTATTGAAGCCTATTGAGGCTATTCTGATCACCTCTAATGAAGAAAGGTATCAGGGATCGTTAAGTGATATCGTTAAAAACCTTCTAAAATGTGTGTTAGCCAAACTAGTGGCCTCCTTTTCTCTCCCTTGCTAGTATTATTCAGTTGGGTATCTTCCTCACGGACAGGAAGGAGCTGACTGCTGATGCCCGGGAGCTGAAAGGGGAACTCTACTGCCTGCCGTGCCATGATAAGATGGGCGTCCCCATCTGTGGGGCTTGTCGACGGCCCATTGAAGGGCGTGTGGTAAATGCCATGGGCAAGCAGTGGCATGTGGAGGTAAGTTTTAATACTTTTTTTTTTAATGGCATAATTACAGGATTCATTTATCCAACAAATGAAAGTGGTCAATTATTTGCCAACTAACTAGTACTTTTTTTGAATTTCCATAGTTCAGGTGTGCTAGCAATATTAGGAGATTCTAATGGTTAAACATGGACATTTTAAAGGCAATTAGTTTTGTAGAAAATTAGGAATATAGACTCTACACTCCTTTTGTGATCTCTTAGTAAATCCTTACTAAGGCAGGAAATAGCATGGTTCATGCCTGGCAGCCTCCCCTTCCTTAGAGATGCTGCTAAGTAGTCATCTCTCTCCAAAGCAGTCTATCAGAGACTCATACCTGAATTAAGACTATGACAGTATTAGAGGGGTTATCTGTGGCCAAATGAAATGACCTCAAACTTTCATCTATCTTCTCTGAAGATATTTTAATTTTGGAGGCTTACCTCAGTAGATAAAAGAAGATACAGCAATTTAAAAATGATCTATAACTACTGAATTCTACACTTGAAAATGGTTAAAAAGGGAACTTTTGTATTGCATATGTTACCACAATAAAAATTTAAAAACAAAAAATGACCTATAGCAATTTTTTTTTCAGCATTTTGTTTGTGCCAAGTGTGAAAAGCCATTTCTTGGACATCGCCATTATGAGAGGAAGGGCCTGGCATATTGTGAAACCCACTATAACCAGGTATTGATTGCACTCATTGGATACTAGATGGACTTTTGTGAATTTGAGTATAATCAATATTTTAGCTACTAGAAAAGCTCTTGGAAAATCTAGATTGGTCTATAGAAATTTGTTTTTAGCTTTTATTTGGAAACAGTTTCAGACTCACAGAAAAGTTACAAAATTAAAATACAGAGAATATCTATATAACCTTGACTTTAGTTCACCATTTGCTTCATCATTTGCATGGACTTGCTTGTTCTCCCTATATGTATTAATACACATATATTTATATACAAATATATATACATATATACAAACACATAATTTTTTTCTGAAGAATTTGACAGTAAGTTACATACAAGATGGATGGCTTTTTACTCCTAAATAGTTTAGTGTATGTTTCAAGAATATGGAAATTCTCTTCTATAACCACAGTATAGTTGTCAGTATTGCTATAATACTTTAATCTATTGGTCATATTCCATTTCTGTCACTTGACCCAATAATACCATTATAGCATTTTTTTCCCCCATTCCATTACTGGATCCAGTCCAGTGTTGTCATGTCTCTTTAGCCCAGAGCCTCTCTTTGTTTTTTACGACATTTACATTTTTTAAGAATACAGATTCCTTCTCCATCCCCACTTTTTTAACAGAATGGTTGTCATTTTGGGTTTGTCTGTGTCTCCATGATTGCAGTGAGGTTATGCATTCTAGGCTGGAATGCACAATTGCATAGGGTATGCCGTATCCTTCTCAGAGTATCACATCTGGAGGCACACTACATCCATCTGACCCCCATTGGTGATCACCCAGTCAGTTGTCATCTGATAGCTCCACTGTATTATTACTATTCCTCTCTCTTTTCCTTGCAACTAATAAGCAACCTATGTGCACTCATTTTAAGACCATGCAAATATCCTGGTACTCACCAAAATTCCCCATAGATTTAGCACCCCTTGATGATTCTTGCCTGATCAGGTCTTTATGCTGATGGTTACAAAATGATAGTTTTCCATCTCCCTCCACACTTAGTTGACCTTCAGCATTCTACTGTAAGCAGGAGTCCTCCCTTCTCCCACGTTTATATGTTTGTTTATCTATTGTTTTTTATATGGATTCATAAATTCATTATTGCATTTAATTATTTTGGTGCTGAAATTGTCCTCTAGAGAGATTCTTTTTTTAAGTGATGAAAAGTAAATTATTTTTGTTCTAAGAAGTAAAAACTTTTACTAATTTTCTCCTAGTAGTGGTAAATTCTGGTTTTAGCCAGCTATTTGTTGTTATATGAGAGAAAGAACTGAAATTATA
Source organism: Tolypeutes matacus (assembly GCA_026826555.1). Lineage (NCBI taxonomy): Eukaryota > Metazoa > Chordata > Mammalia > Cingulata > Chlamyphoridae > Tolypeutes > Tolypeutes matacus. The sequence goes on along the minus strand of JAKSZT010054030.1, from coordinate 59,020,373 downwards.
TTACAATAGTATTCTAAAACGTAGTTCAAATACATCTTAAACTTTTACCACTTTTTTTTCTTTCATTTTCAGCTGTTTGGTGATGTTTGTTTCCACTGTAACCGTGTTATAGAAGGAGATGGTAAGTATCTGTGTGGATTTTATATGACACCATTTTGACACAAAAAGCACTTGGGTAATGTGAAAATTGAAGCAGGTTGATGATTGCTATTTTAATGTGATCATTATCAGTTACTTTTTCTTTCTTTGGCATATTTCCAAATCAAACAACCTATAGTAATGAGACTATAATATTTTTTTTTTGACCGTTGAAATCATATGTTTGATAAAAATCTCTCACCCCACAATCCCATTGCCAAGGGGTAAATACAAGTTGATATATAAATTTCATACATTTTCTTTCCAATTTTCAATTGAATGAGCATACTTCCTACCCCAAGAGTCTGTAAGCCAGTTTCTATCTTCAAGGCCTTGCAACAGAGTTAGGAAGAAAAGAATTACAAGCATAATTTGGCTCTTAATTAAGTGCCAAGGTGCATCCCAACAGAGTGGACAGTCAATTAGAAGATGAAGCAGTGAGACCAGAAGCACCTTAAATGAGAGATTATTCTGAGATGCACGTAGTCTGAAGTATACAAGGAAATCCATAGCTGCAGTGCTGAACCTTTTTATCATTCATTAGTAAATTAAATCTCATCATTCATTCACTTTAGCTTCCGATCATATATTGAGAACCAACCCAAAGCCAGGCACTCTGGTAGGAAACAAAGATAAATAAGACAGTTCCTCCTTCTTAAGGTGTTTGTAGTCTAGTGGGTGGGAAAGACACATAAACAAATATCAATATTTGCAATTCAATGTACTAAATACAACTATAAGCATTGTGGAAGCACAGGGAAGAAGGATTAGTTTCAATTGCCTTGGACTTTCAGATAATTCATTAAATCAGGGATTCTTAATCTAGGGTCTTCAGATAGAATTCAGGAAATTATGGATTTGGATGAGGGAAAAAAAAATACACCTTCATTAAATTTAGCATTCCCTTCAATTATGAATGTATACAGTATCTTAAGAGTTGGATTTGTTATTCGTTTATGATAATTTAAGCTCATATTAAGCATTTCAAGTTCAATCTAAGGCTGTGACTCAAAATGCAGATATGATATATATGTTTCTTTCAAGTAATTATCATGGGTCCATTGGCATGGGTTGTAAAAAGAACTAGGCTGTGGACAGTAGGAATGTGGTTGGGATTCCCACTGCAGAGTGCTGGTCTTATTACGGAGTCTGATCTACCCAGAGCTGCAGAATTATTACACTAGGACCGGTGGCAACTGTTCTTACAGATGGTGTCTTGGCAGATCTTGAGACCTATCTCTATTTCAATTCCCTGGGATAATAAAACCTGGAAACTAAACGGAAAAGCTTATTAGTAACAGTTTAATCTGCCGTGGTAGTTAGGAAAAATAACTTTTACCCCACAGATGCCAAAAATTGGCAGTTTTCTGTAGGCACTTTTAGTTCTTATCACCTTTGTGCTGTGGTGATTAGGCAGGGCTGATTGACTGGAATAGAAAGGAAGCAGCTGTGTTTGCTAATAGTCCCTAACACAATTCTGCCAGAAACTTCCTGGCAAAGTTTTAAGCATTCCTGCTTTCAGCATGCTTTATGGTTCTCAGCAGACATCACCTAATTCAGGAAATACTTTCTGAAACACCAGCCCCTACGTATTTTGCAAAAGGATTAGTTCAGGAAGACAATCTTGAGTGCCTTTGAAAAAAAACTTACTTAACTCTCTCCTACACGAGACAGTTGCCACATGAAAGAACATGTCAAAGGAAGCTATTTTGTTATTGTCACCTTGAAAGAAAGATTCCTGGTGAATAAGTTAATGTCTGGATTTTAGAAAATGATTTAGCTAGTTCATATTTCTCTTATCGAGTCAATGGCAGTAGGAACAGAAATATAGCAGGGAACAAAAATTAAAAAAAAAAGAAAAAAAAAAAAAAAGAAAAAGAAATATAGCAGGGAATACACTGATAATGCAAGCACTGTGCCAGACAAGCAAACCTGAGCAACATAATGCATGTTAAACATACACTGGCATTGTCCATAGAAATGAGGGGACATACTTTGTTTTAAGGACCTGGTACGTACCATTTATATTCCTCACAGGAAACTCAAGGGAAAGGGAAAAACAATTTTAACTACAAATAAAGGTTGAAAAAGGCAGCAATACCCTTCCCTAAAATGAAGACTGTAGTCTGGAGGACATAAGTTGTTTGTGTGTTAAGAATGTGAAAAAAAATAGCCTTAGACCACTGTATTAGTCAGCCAAAGGAGTGCTGATGCAAAAGACCAGAAATCGGTTGGTCTTTATAAAGGGTGTTTATTTGAGGTAGAAGCTTGCAGTTACCAGGCCATAAAGCATAAGTTACATCCCTCACCAAATCTGTTGCCATGTGTTGGAGCAAGGCGGCTACCACATCTGCCAAGAGTTCAGGCTTCCTGGGTTTCTCCCTTCCCGGGGCTTGTTTCTCTCTGGGCTCAGGCTTGCTTCTATCCACAAGGCCAGTTGTAGACTATGAGGCGATTGGCTCATCTCTTCTCCTGGGGCCTTCTCTCCTTCCTCATGGCTAAGATCCTCTGTGTGCTCACGTCCCCGGGCTCCAGCCTAACACTCCAAACTCCCTCCTCTGCCGTGCGGTTTGTCTGTGAGTCCCCACCCACCAAGGGGCGGGGATGCAATGTCCTACTGATGTGGCCCAATCGAAGCCTTAATCATTATTTAATCAAGTAAAAGTGAAACCTCTGAATCCAGTACACTCTAATATGCCCAGAGGGAAAGACCAGTTACAAACATTATCCATTTTTACTTTTGGAATTCATCAATAATATCAAACTGCTACAACCACTATTCATAAAAGTGATTGATTAAATAAACATTAATTAATGGCACTGAGCTTTTTAGCTTTGTGATTCTTTTACTAGAAGACTTCTAGAGAACCTCTTTGAAGTATCATGGAAATAGCTTTAGTTTTCCTTTGGAGTTGAAAATGTAAGTTCCCCCTACCTCTCATACCATCCAATTTATTTGTATGTGACCAAATTTCTCCCCTCTTTCTCTAGTGGTTTCTGCTCTTAATAAGGCCTGGTGCGTGAACTGTTTTGCCTGTTCTACCTGCAACACTAAATTGACACTCAAGTAAGTCCTATAGTTAGGTTCATTGTGAATCCTAAGACTAAAAACTTTGGGGTAACATTTTTAAAAAATGTTCCTGGAATTTACAAAAAGAGAATTATTTGATTCCTTATTTCTTCTTTCTGTTCAGGCCTTCTGAAAGTAAAGGTTCTTCCTTTAATTGTTCCCTGTTCTTTCCTCTATTTCTTCTTTGTCCTGCTCAAAGGGATAAGTTTGTTGAAATTGATCTAAAACCAGTCTGCAAACACTGTTATGAGAAAATGCCAGAAGAATTTAAGAGGAGACTTGCCAAACGGGAGAGAGAAGCAAAGGATAAGGACAAGCAGAAAAAGAAAAAGCCAGTCTGTTTGTAAACTTTTCTATCCCTTCTGTCATCATTTTCACTACTTTCTTCCTTGGTTAGTCATTTGGAATATGCTTCTGTTCTGTTTCTTTATCTCCACCTCACCCCCCCTTTTGTTTTGTTGGTAGGGAGCATGTGTTTGACAGCTACAGCTGTCAGATTGAAATACAAGAATTTGTCATGTGTAGAGTTGGTTCTTTTGCATAAGTATTAAAACTATAAAGCTTAAATGAGTAAGGGCCACACTTAACTGGCTTGTGTTTCACATATTTCTCTTAATCTGTAGAATTCCTCCCTCTTATTTTTCCAGTCACCATATGGTATAAATGTTATTTTTTAATGGATTCAAAGGAAAGAATTTAGATCTGTTAATAGATGATGGGAAAAGTTTTACAGTATTTTTATGTGATAAATGGAGCTTTAAAAATCTTAGTCTTTGGCTTCTTTGTCTAAAATAATTTCATAGACAAATTCTAAGTGTCATTTGATATTTTTTAAAAACGCACGTGGGGAGTAGTTGTAGCTCAAGTGGTTGAGCACCTGCTTCCCACAGACAAGATCTTGGGTTTGATCCTCGGTACCACCAAAAAAACAAAACAAAAAAACAAACAACAAAACACACACACAAAAAACAATTCATGGGGAACCTATGTAGCTCAGTGGTTGAGCGCCGGCTTTCCACATAAAGGTCCTGGGTTCAGTGTCTGGCCTCAGAACCTTAAAAAATACAAAAATAAACATGTGTTCTAAGTTATCTATTAAATTAAATTGGGGGGCAGATGTGACTTAAATGGTTGGGCGTCCGTCTCCCATATGGAGGGACCTGGGTTCAATCCCCGGGAACTCCCGGTAAAATAAAAACAAAAACAAAACAAAATAAATTAAATCCTTCTCAGGATGTCTCATATCTAAGCAAAGATCATCTAATGTACATAATAAAGTATCTACAATATTTGGTGTATGTATATGTGCTTTCATAAACTACCCATATGCTACTGTTTTTTAAATTCATTTCCTTGATGTCTTCAAACTATTTTATTCCCAATTTTTATGGAGAGTATTTCAATCTTTGAATTTCTTTTGAATTCTAGCGTGAGTTTCTCATTTTTCTTCCATAGTTTCCATTGTTTTCTAAGCACTAAAAACATTTTGTTACATTTTTCATGTTTCCTTCTTGAGGAACTAAAATTCAAATATAACATTAAAACTATGGAAAGCTTGCTAAGCAATCTCTCTGAAAGCAGTGGTAATTTATTTCTTTCATCAAAAAAAATGACAATTTTAAGAACTTTTGTTCTAAGAAGATGTGGGAGAAATAGTTAATTCAGTAGTGCTAATAATCGCTTCTCGGCCTTTTGGCTAAGATCAAGTGTAGTAGTGCTGATATTTAAATCAGACTCCCCCTGTGAAGCATTTGATATGCCAATTGAAATGTAACATCATTTGATTAACTACCGGGTGAAAAACACCTGGAAAATAATTCCCATTGTGGTACTTTAAAATAAAAGATTGTTCATTTTAAATATGTGGTTAAAAATTAACTTTATTAACATTGTTCTATTAAAATTATTTTGAAGCCTATAGTATTCTAATTTAATATACTCTTCAAATTTGTAATGTGTCTTGCTCTTGCTTTTAAAAAGAAGAGTTAGGTAATCTTTATATAGCTACCATTTTCAAAATAACCATGAATGATTTGGTTACATTTGTGCAGGTGGTGGTGGGTTTTTTTTGTTTTTTTATTTTTTTAGGAGATACCAGGGATTGAACCCAGGACTTTGTACATGGGAAGCGGTCGCTCAACCACTGAGCTACACCCACTCCTCCATTTGTATTTTTTAAGAGTGATTGAAAATATTTTCATTATCACTCCCCTCAACCTTTTTGTCAGACAACCAACCAAAATCATTAACTCATAAACATTATTTTGGTGGTGGTAGGAGGCAAACTATTTTATACCAAGAAAGATGAAACCACAAAGCTACCTAATTTCAAATACTACTTAAGATCATTTTGCCTCCAATTAAAAGAGGATCAATCACATTACTAAAATACAATTCTTTGCTTTAAATAACTCTTTAAGGTGTTCTCATGGTTCTTTAAAATATGATTATCTTAATCATATCTACATGAGATTTCCTGTATACGTAGCACTAAGGAAAATGTAACATACATTTTACATTACACAGATTTATAAATAAAGGACTGTTTTTTCAAATATTGTGAATTTATGACAAGAATTGAGATTAGAATTATAGTTCTTTACTAACATGACTACATATGTCATCATATAGGGTCTTCATTTATTTTGGTAAAATTCTTTACATTTTTATATGTCTATATTGAATATATTTCCATTAATTTATTTTATTATTATCTTTAGGAATAAATTTGTGGAATTTGACATGAAGCCAGTCTGTAAGAAGTGCTATGAGAAATTTCCATTGGAGCTGAAGAAAAGACTGAAGAAACTAGCTGAGACCTTAGGGAGGAAATGATTTCCTTTGTCTTATTTTTTTCTCTTCTATGCAAAGATAAGAAATTACCAAAGTTACTGGACTTGATCCACCCTTATTTAAAGCTTTATCTCAAAACCATTCAGAATGAAGGGGACCTACATGAATGGTTTTCTTCATCACCTTTTTCTCATTAAAAAGGAAAAAAAATTGTGTCATCATATTTAAAACACAGTTGAAATCAGGATTTGCCTTTGTTAACCATTTGACACATAGACTATGCTTGATAGCAAAAATCACATGGTTATATGTTAAATTTTAATTAAGACCCCAAAATTAAACTTTTTAACATGAAAGTAAGGAGTCAGTTTTTACATGGCTCATTTAAAAGAAAAAAACCCCAACAATATAAACATTATTTTACTTTGTATCCAAAGGAAAATTACATCCATATCTGTTAGAGGCAGATATGGGGAAGAAAAATAGCCCACTAAGAAAAATAAAGCTTACACAATCTTGGTATGTTTATCAAATTTAATGGTTGCAAATGGATATATGCATTATTAAGACAAGAAACTAGTGGATTCAGAACTACTTGATATTGTAATTTTTTTTGTTAAATGCAATAATTATTACTCTTAGTTTTATATTTTGCTTTTGTGAATTCTTTTCTTTATACAAATACTTAACACTGTAGTTATAGCTAACTAAAAGTATGCCTTATTAAACTTTGTGCAAAAAATTGTATACCAGGTATTTGAAAATATAGAATACTTACAATATTGGACAAATGAAGTATTTTTAAATGTATTACAGCAAATATGCATCTAAGCTTAATGTAAAAGATGTAGTCTTAGAATAGGACATGAAATTAAATTTTATGTAGCTTGAATGTATCACTTTTTTAAAAAGTAAATATTTATGTATTGGTCATATTGCCTTTATAACCATGCTAATATCTGTGCTTTAAACATAATCAAATATGCCTTGCCTTAGAAAATCTCATACTTTAATCAGGAATTCTAGCTCTTTGGTACAATACTAACTAAAAATAAGTGCATTGATTGATACTTGTAAACCCAAATTCATGTACAGCACTTGTGATTATATTTTTAAAAATTTTTTCCCTCTGATTTTTGGGGAAACCCATTAAAATTGATGTCACCTTATTAGAGGAGACTTTTGATATGTGTTTCAGGTTTTTCCACTTCAAATCTCATATTTAATTAGATTTTATTTACTATAAATAGGTGTAAATGACATTTTTAAATTGGAAGAGGGATATTAAAGTTGTCAATTTTAGGTCAAAAGTAGTGAGTTATTCTACTTTGCATTACCCTGTAGTTTCTGGACCATTCTTCCTGGATAAGCTTGTTGGGCAAAGTAAGCTTTGTGAACATTTTAAAAATGTCACTGCTGCTATGTTATTTAAAAAGAAAGTTATTAAGGTGGGGAAAAATATTGGTCTCTCCAAAAATTGCTGAAATATTGTCATTTAAAAAAAATCTCAGGATGCTACCACTCTGCCATTAAAATATTTATGCATACATTTTCTAAAAATCTTGTGCATGCAGTACAGAATAAATTCTGTTTATCTTTTCAAATAATATATAACCACTTTATATTTTAGTGTTTTTTTAGAGTTCAAAAATTATCAAAAATGAATGAAAATTATCAATATGTAATTTGACTGCATATGCTCAATAGTTTAAAAGTCTTTACATTTGACAGTAAGAATTAAAATCCTTTCAGTGTGCCTTTATCAGCTAATAAATGACCAGCAATGAGAACTTTCAAAGTATGTATTAACTATTATACTATCAATATAGGTAAAATAAAGCAGGATTTGAAGTATAGATTCTTGATACTAAATTGTTACATATCCCCACACCAGAAATACAGAGCATAAAGGCAAGACTTTATCTGTACTCTTAATCACTTTGCAAAGGCATGGACTGAACTCAGCTGCTTTGCTTACATATCATGTAGCCAGACATCTCCTGTAGCCAGAAGGCCCACTGCCATCTTTGCTCAGTCCTTTCTTAAAATGTGAATTAATATAATTTGGAAGTTTGTCTTGTTAGGCCCCTTATATTTGGGGTAGTTGATTTAGGTTCAGAACTGCTTTCCTTTCTAGGGGCATCATTGGAGCCCCTATTACATGTGAGAAAAGAGGAAGAGAAGTTGTTAGTGGAATAGAAGACAAACTTGGTCTCTCTTCATAATGTATTTTATGGCACTTGCTCTGGCTGCTGAAAAACTCAAGCCAGCAAGCATCTCTTTGTTTAAAGTCCTACAAGGCAATATGAAATAATTTCATTGTTCTAAACTAATTTTCAAGTGCTCTTTTTCATAGCAAGCCTAATATAAAGGGGGAAAATGTCTGGGTAAAAGTAAAATGTTCTTTGGATCATGTTTCAAGCCTTATTACCCTGCACCTAAAATAACAGGTTATCTTGCCTTACCCATTTGCCCAAATTGCATTTCTAAGTTAAAGAAATTTTGAGGTAGGCTTACAGCATTCTTGTTGTATTTCATTTTAAATTGTAAGCTCAATGGCAGGGACACTATAACAATAATTATGTTTTTACACCACAACCACTGCAGTATACTCTTGGTGCTTAATAAATGTTCATAATTATTAACAATAACCTGTGCATTATTTAATTTGAATGGCTCTGAGACGCAGAACTATGAGAAGATAGGACTCTAACTTTAAGAAAGCAGTTTTAAACTTTTATTCTGTGTAGGTTTTTTCCCCCTGGAACACAATTTATGTAGTACTGTATCTAAATCTTTGTAAAAATATTTAATTAAACATTCTTCCAATATATAAAGTTCACAAGGCAATTCTCACAGATACTATGTTATTCAATCCTTACATCTATATGGGTTACTTAAAATTCTTCCCACTTCACAAAAGAAGAAAAACACAGTGATGTCAATTCCTTCAAGGCTGTATGACTTAAAAGTGACATATCTGGGATTTGAACTCTAGTTCCTGTGATTCCAAATTTATAAATGTTACTACTGCACCATGATGTTGCACTATTACTGTGGGTGTGTGTGTGTGTACATGTATACGTATAGGAAAATTCAAGTATTCATAAATATAAAAGATTCACTATATGAATAAAAATGATCTGTTTACTATAGATAAGCCACATTTTAGAACCATCCCACTATTCATGGTAAATGCTGATATTTTTTTCAATTCTTACTAAAGATATGTATCTACATATCTTAAAACAAGATTAATTTAGCAAACTCTGCTTAACTGTGTGCAGTGTGTTGGGAAGATGCTATTGCTAATGCTCCCAAAAGTTGTGTTTCTTTTCCATTGCTCAGTCCTTTCCTGGCTCTTCAGTGTATATAAATGTACAGATTTCTAGGGTTCTTTCTGATTTGAGTCTTGTACTTTTCTTTCCCTTGTTGCAGAGCTTTGATTTTCTTCTGTCCAAGGAGAGACAACATAACATGGGAGGTTTTGTAATGGAGTGAGCACAGGGTTCTGAAGGAATACAGTAGCAGAACTCCCAGGTTAGGGGAAAGGAGTATCAGGGAAGGTTTTCTAGAACTGGATCTTCAAAGATGAACAGAAGTTAGCTAGGCTAGGGAATGGTCATTCCATTTCCTACTTCTCCATTTCTAAATTTCCGTTATTGGCATCACCATCTATCCAGGCTTCCAAGCCATTAGCAAGTTGACTTCTGTTCTTTCCTTCATCTGCTCCCCACATCTAACGACTCCAAAATTCATTATTTCAACATTGAAAAGGTTTCAGAAACCTTTTTCTCCTGATTTGCACCTCCTTGCTGTTTGTATTCTGGTCTGACTTGAAGCAACCATCAGTCTCCACTCCCTTGCTTCTTAACCTCTGGCTTGCCAAAAAGAAAAATAGAAAAAAGGATAAAGTCCCATCTCTTTCCTGTGGCATTCAAGGACTTTCAGAGTCAGGTCCCAACCTATTGTTAAGTCTGTCATTTTCCAGTGGCCTGGACCTGCACCACATTGTCTTTACCACATCCCGACTGGCCCTCTTATAATAAATAGACCTCTCTCACTTGAGACTGAGCTCAAATTTCACCCGCTTTGCAAAGTTTTTCCTGAGTCAAACATAATCACTCTCTTCTTTGCTCCTGGTTCTTATCTCTGTTTTAGTGGTTATTACATGCATTTTAAATATTAGTTTACCTTCCCACTAAAATGTTGGCTCGCCTGTGTTTTTTATTTTTGATTCCTCCGTGCCAGTCACAGTATCTGTGCCCAGTAGGTGGTCAGTGGATACTGAATGAATAAAGGAATTAGGCAATGTACATTATAGCTTTACCAATTTTAGGTATTCTATTAAGCCATTAGAAGTTTTAGGGACGGATGTGGCTCAAATGGTTGGGCGTCCGTCTCCCATATGGAGGGACCTGGGTTCGATCCCTGGGACCTCCCGGTAAAATAAAAAAAAGTTTTAAAGTCAGAAACCAAACTAACACAAAGGTCACAGGGTTTTCTTTCTACAACACAATGTCGTCCTTTGCTGCTTGAAACATCTACTGTGGGAAATGGTTATAATACATGTTAAAAGCAGGATCCAAAAGCCTACACAGGATCATTATAAATGTGTGCAAAAGGCGTAAAAGAACATGGTGTAAGTACAGCAAAGTGTTATGAAAATGGTTTTAAAAGTTGATGGGAGTTTTTCTGAGGGGGAGAAGGGACTATTCAGATAGTGTTTTCCAGTTTGCGAAGATAAATGTTATACTAGAATAACGGGAAATGCCAAATTTATTTTTTTTAATGTGTTTCATTATGGGTTAAACGTGTACCCTACAATATTGTTTACAGCATTTTTTTCCATAGATGGAGCATAGGTGAGCTAAAAGCAACTCTTATGTAAATTATCATACATTCTAAATTAGCAGAGTTGAAAAAGCTTTGTTCCAAGTGTGCTCCAAATACTGTCTTGTGATCTCCCCAAATCCATGCCGTCAGACATATCATGTACCTCCCCCCCCCAAAAAAAAAACAGAAAAAGGAAAAAATGTAGGAAGCAGCCAGAGAAAACAACACATTACTTTTTTTTGTAGTTTTTAAAAATAGACTTTCTGGAACATAACTTCACAATTTTAAAGTGTACAATTCAGTAGTTTTTAATATATTCGCAATGTGCATCTTTTCCATGATCTAATTCCAGAACATTTCTATCAACAGTAAGAAAACAAACAATCTGGTTAAAAAATGTACAACAACGAAAACAGGTCACCAAAAAGGATATATGAATGGGAAATATGCACAGGAAAAGATGTTCAACCTATTAAGGCCTAAAATGAAACCATGATGAGATCCATTACACACCTTTAAGAATGAATTAAATTTTTAAAAAAATAATGAGATATCAGCATAGTGACGTAAAGCATCTCCTGTAAAAGTCTCCCTTCAGAATAAGCTAATAAAAGGACAAATTCCACTTGCTTGATACTCTGGAGGATAATACAGATTGGAGAAAGACTCCACAAATGCTGAATCAAAGAAAAGTAACTTTAAAGATGAGGTAGGAGATTTTCTTCCTGGACATGCCAGGCCAGGCCCCTCCCCCCACTCAGCCCTGCAGCTTGGGAGTCGCACAGACAGCATGGCCTAGGTCCCTCTTGCTGAGGATGCAGACTATAGAGCCACTCACAGCAATGAGTTACACCCTCTCACATATCCAGGCACAGGGACCCAAGTCCGCAGACACGAAGAGCTGTGGAGTGCTGCATACAAAAGGACTTCCAGGGGGAAAACAGAGACCACAGCAGAACTGTTGGCAAGAGGTGTGCACACTCCATAGTTTCTATTGGTTAGACCACCCAAATGCAAAATGGACTTTTCTGGATTGACCTACTGTATTAGCCCAAAGGGGTGCTGATGCAAAAGACCAGAAATCTGTTGGCTTTTTGAAGGGTATTTGGCGGTAAAACCTTACAGTTATACAAGGCCCTAAAGAGTCCAACTCAAGGCTACTTCCTTACTAAACTCCATTGCCATGTGTTGAAGCAATATGGTGGGCAACGTCTGCGAGGCTTCAGCCTTCCTCTTCCATCTTAAGGCTCTGTGGGTCCAGCTTCTTCCAATCTCAGCTGTAGGCTGGCATAGAGCTCCTCTCTCTTCCTGAAACTTGTTTCTTTCTGGGCTCAGCTGCTCTGGTCTCTTCACAAGATCAGCTGTAAATTTATCAGGCAAATGGCCCATCTCTCTTCTGGGGGCCTCTCCCATGTCTATGGAGCTCGCTCTCTTCTAGCATATCTGCTTCCACCTCCTTGATTGTCCATTTATATAGCCCACCAAGGGAGCAGGGACTCTACTCTGAGTCGCCCTAATGATGTGGTCTAATCAAAGCCCTAATCTTGATTTAATCAAGATAAATATAAAACCTTTGAATTTAATACAATCAAAGGGCATCACGCCCAGAGGAACAGACCAGTTTATAGACATAATCTGTATCTCTTTTTGGAATTCATAAATAATATCAAACTGCTACACCCACTTTTCTGGATTAACCCCATCTGGGTCCCTGGGGCGGGATACCCTAATGGGGAAGAAGCTGGAGGTAGAAAAGCCTCACAGAAATAAAAAAAAGAAAACGTGGGGGAGGGGTAACTGAACTGCTGTAAGACAGGACAGATCCCAGAACTGAAAAGTGTAAGGAAAAGGGGACACCGATGGGAAGCGGCTGTGGCTCAATCAGTAGGGCTCCCGTTTACCATATGGGAGGCCCCGGGTTCGGTTCCCAGGGCCTCCTGGTGAAGGCAGGCCCGCCCTGGCTGACCCAGCGAGCACAAGCAGCAAGGGGGGGATAAATGAATAAATAAATAAAATCTTAAAAAAAAAAAAAAAATAAATAAATAAATAAATAAAAGGGGACACCAAGTGAGGGAGAGAATCTAAACAAATCATAGGAACTGGGGAGAAAATTCTGCACAAAAACAAGCAGAACAGATTAAGATTCCGAGGGAGGGAACAGAGGAAAGGAAACTTTCTCCTGGAAGTGAAACAATTACACAAAAAGTGCAATCTTAAAAATTGTACTACATATCTAGGGCAAGAATCAGATGAAGAGCTGAGAAAATCTGAACAGCTAAACATGGACTACCCTAAAATTCCAGAGTAAGTTCAACCTTGTGTCAAAGAACAGTCTTAACACAAGGCCAATCAATAATAAAGTCCTAGACAAGATGGAGAAACTGATCTTCAGGGTTAACTCATCAAGATAAATAGATGCCCAGAAATCAGCAAAAAATTACAAGACATACTAAGAAACAGGAAGATATGGCTCAGTCAAGGGAACAAATTAAAACTTCAGAGGGGACACAGAATTTGGAACTAATCAGAGAAGTTCAAACAAATATCTTAAATCAACTCAAGGAGATGGAGAAAAAAATAGGGACACGGATGTGGCTCAAGCAATGGAGCCTACCACATGGGAGGTCCCTGGTTTGATTCCCGGTGCCTCCTAAAGAAGACAGCGAGCTGGCACGATGGACGGGTGTGGCAAGCTGATAACGCAACAAGGTGACGCAACAAGAGACAAGAAGGAAAACATAATGAGAGACACAACAAAGCAGGGAGCAGAAGTTTCCGTTGCCTCGTAAAGAAGTCAGGGAGCTGACACAACGGGCTGGCGCGGGAAGCTGATGCAACAAGAGACAAGGGGAGGAAAAACATAATGAGAGACAACAAAGCAGGGAGTGGAGGTGGCTCCCCTTCCACATCAGAGGTCCTGGGTTCGGCTCCTGGAGCCTCCTAAAGAAACAAGTAAGACAGACACAGCAAGTGCAAAACATCAAAGGGGTGGGGAGAAATAAATAAATAAAATAAATATTTTTAAAAATATGGACATAGAAGTAAATGATATGAAGGCAATATGTGAGCATAAAGAAGAAATCTGAAAGTTTAAAAAGAAACATAACAGAAATTATGGGGATGAAAGGCACAATAATGGAGATTAAAAATACACTAGAGGGAAGCAGCTGTGGCTCAATCAGTAGGGCTCCCGTTTACCATATGGGAGGCCCCGGGTTCGGTTCCCGGGGCCTCCTGGTGAAGGCAAGCCCACCCGCACGGTGTGGTTAGCTGACCCAGAGAGCACAAGCAGCAAGGGGGGGATAAATGAATAAATAAATAAAATCTTAAAAAAAAAAAAAAAATACACTAGAGGCATACAACAGCAGATTTGAGCAGGCAATGAATTAGAAGACAGAACCAAAATCATACAATCAAAAGAAAAGATAGATAAAGCATGGAAAAAATTGAGGAGTGTCTCAGGGATGTGAGTCACAACTGAAGTGCACAAACCATAAGTGCCCCAGAAGAAGAGAAGGGAAAAGGCACAGAAAGAAAATTTGAGGAAATAATGGCTGAAAATTTCCCAGCTCTTATGAAAGAATAAATTTACATGTCCAAGAAGCACAATGTACAATAAACAAAATAAATCCTGTTTATTTTCTTCCCAATTTTAAATAGCTTAATTTAAGACATTCCATTTTCCACTTACAATACAGTGCTAAAAAAAAAAAAAAAATGTGCGATGTTATGTCCTTTCCCTGTGTACATACTCCATAGTCATGTATTGAGAATGCCCAGGAATTTTGTATAGCAGCTAAACTTTAAATTGCCACAGAATATGCTAAAAAATTGGATCCTTCAATTTTTTACTCTGGAACAATGGTAAGGTATGTAGGCTGATTGATTTAATCAACCTCTTCAATGGTGGGTCCACCACCGGGGAAGTCCCCAGGCATTCCCTGTGGCATACCTCCTGCACTCTGGAACGCCTTGGTAATGCTGGGGTTGCGTAATTGGTCTCCAGCTCTTTCTGCTGATGTTCAAATTCCTTCTTCTCTGCAGTCTGATTTTCATGATGATTTCATTTGTCAATAATCTTCTGTTTGTTCTCATCAATGATCCTGCCTTGTAGTTTCTCATCTTTAACGTTGCTTTTATGTTAAATGCATACGATTCAAGTGATATCTTAGAGTATACCTTGTCCCCCTGCTTCTCATCTTCAACACACATACTAATCAGAATGTCAAATACCAAACATAAGGGGAGAATTCTGAAAGTAGTAAAAGAAAAATGCTTTATCACATACAAGGGGTCCTCAATAACACTAACAGCTGATTTCTCATCAGAAATGGAGAGGAGAAGGCAGTAGTATGATATATTTAAGGTACTGAAAAAGAAAAACTGCCAGCCAAAAATTCTTTATCCAGCACAACTGTCCTTCAAAAATGAGGGCGAGTTTAAAGTTACAGATAAACAGAAACTGAGTTTGTCAAGAAAAGATCTGCCCTACAAGAATTTGAAAGGGAGTTATGCAGGTTGAAAGGAAAAGATAGGAGAGTGTGGCTTGGAGTAGTGTGAAGAAATGAGGATTATCAGTAAGGGTAATTAAAAAGGTAAATGCAAAACCCAAAAGTACTGTATCCTCAATATACAATGCTTCTCCTTAATTCCTATGGGTCAGAATACAATTGAACAAGAAAAAGCATATTTCCTGATAATGGACATGCAAAATACAAAGTGGTAAAGTGGGCCAAAAGCAACATAATGAGGGGAAACAGATATGGGAGCAGAGAACATGTATGTCGTTGACGCTAAGCTAGTATATTTTCAAATTACTAGGGTATAGCTATAGGTCATGTAATACAAAACCCAGGGTAACTACAAAGAAAGTATTTTTTAAAAATATACAGAAACAGAAATTATAAAGACAGATACACCAAAAAAGATCAACTACACAGAAAAGGAGGCTGCAGTAAAGGAAAAGAGAGACAAAAAAATATGACATATAAAAACCAAAGGACAAAATTACTGAAGTACGTACCGCCTTTACAGTAATAACACTGAATGTTAATGTATTAAGCTCCCCAATCAAATGACACAGATTGGCAAGTTGGATAAAAAAGCATGATCCAACTATATGTTGTTTATAAGAGACTCACCTTAGATACAAAGACACAAATAGGTTGAAAGTTAAGGAATAAAAAAAGATATTCCATGCAAATAGTAACCAAAAAAAGAGCTGTGGTAGCTATACTAATATTGGACAAAATACATTTTGGGTCAAAACTGTTCTAAGACTCAGAAAAGAATATATTTTATATTATTAATAAAATATATTTTATATTTTAATAAAAGGAGCACTCCAAACTTTGAAGGGACAAGATGGCGGCAGAGTAAGGAGCTCCAAGAGTCAGTTCATCCTACAGTACAGTTAGTAATCACCCAGAGCTATCTAAAGCACCTGTTGGGGGGAGGGGCAGGAGACCAGAAGAGCATCCTGCAACATCCTTGGAAGACTGGAAGGAAGTGACTGCTAATCTGCAGTGAATATTTGTGAGTAAAGCACTCCATGCCACAGAGGCTGGTGCCCATCCCCTGCTGGCAGGGTAAGACACCTTGGGAGCTATTCCCTGCTCAAGTGAGAAGCTATATTTCCCAAAAATGGTGGAGGAAGAGATGGTCAGGAACCGACTTCAGCTACTGATTAGTAAATCTGGCTGGCTAAAGTTTGAACCTGCCCAAGTCAGAAAGAGGCTGGTAGCCTCCATTTTTACTCTGCCCTCAGCATAAGGGGAAGCAAGGCTGATGGAAAATCAGTGATAGTAGGGACTGGCTTCTTTCCACCTAGGTCAGATTGCTGCCCTAGTCTAGGCTCCAGCCCCACCTCTGACAAGAAGGAAACTGGAGGAAACTGCACCTGCCCCATCAGGTAACTGCAGGCACTTTCAGCCCACATACACTAGATTATTGGGCAATTGTGGCTCTATCCTTGGCCCCCAATAGGACAGGAGGGGGGGTGTGTTTTTACAACCTCTATGGGCAAGTGTAGGCACTTCACTCTCGGCCTGCAAAGATTAGTTTGTTGAGCACTCCTGTGGTCCCATCCCTGACACTGAAAGGACAGAAGGGACAGTGTTCCCTCATCCTCCTTGGGCAACTTCAGCTGCTTTTGGCCTGCATGGACTGGTTGGACACATCTCTGACTCCATGTTGACAGGGCAGGAGGAGGGATAGTACACCCTCAACCTCTCCAGGTAACTGCAGTTGCTTTTGGCCCTCATAGACTAGATTGTTAGGCAAACCTCTGGCTATATTCCTGCCCCCAATAAGACAGGAAGGGGAGGCAGTCTTTCCTCAGCATCTCTGGGCAACTGCAGCCGCTTGCAGAGTGCACAGGCTCGACTGTGCATGGATGAGATTGTTGGGCACTCCTTTGGTTCCAGCGCTGCCCTTCACGGGGCAAAAAGGACAGAGTTCCCTCAGCCTCTCCGGACAACTACAGCCACTTTTGGCCTACATGGACTAAACTGTTGGACACATCTCTGGCTCCATCTCTGCCCCTCACAGGGCAGGAGGAGGGACAGTGCCCTGCCAGTTTCTCCAGGCAACTGCAGCTGCTTTGGCCTGCACGGACTAGACTGTTGGACACATCAGATGCTCCATTCCCACCTGCCAGGGGAGGAAGGGACCAGTGCTTCATCAGTCTACCTGGGAAACTGGTCAGTTTTGACCCACATGGCTTAGTTTGCTGCCCACACCTGTGGATCGATCCCCACCTCAAGCAGAGGAAGAAGGCGCATGGAGTTTCATCAGTCTCTCTGGGTAACTACAAATGGTCTTGGCCTGCAAGGCTTGGATTATTGCACATGGCTATGGCTCTGTCCTTACTCCTGGCAGGGGAGAAAGATGGGAGAAGCTTCATCGGTTCCTGGGGCAATGTGGGCAGCTTCAACCTCCACGGCTTGTAGTATCAACTGCATCCTTGGCTCCTACTCCACAACCAGTGAGGGAGAAAGAGCAAGAAACAGATGAAAAAGAACAGAAAAAATTCAGATTGGCTAAACAATGAGCCACTAAAAGTTCCAAATTAACTTGAACCAAGTATTAAAGAAGGGCTGTTTAACAAGGCCAGTCAACTAGAAGGTCCTAGATTAAAGAGAGAAACTGTGCCCAGAATAAATAAATCTGGTAAATCAGATGTTGAGACATCAAAAAATAATTACAGGGAAGCGGCTGTGGCTCAATCAGTAGGGCTCCCGTTTACCATATAGGAGGCCCCGGGTTCGGTTCCCGGGGCCTCCTGGTGGGGGCAGGCCCGCCCGCACGGCGTGGTTGGCTGGCCCAGCGAGCACAAGCAGCATGGGGGGGATAAATGAATAAATAAATAAAATCTTTAAAAAAAAATAAATAATTACAACCCATACCAAGAAACAGGAAGATATGGCCCAATCAAAGGAACAATTAAAGCCTCCAGATAACATAAAAGAGTTTAGACAACTAATCATAGATGTTCAAACAAATCTCCTTAATAAATTCAATGAAATGGCTAAAGAGATTAAGGATATTGAGAAGACACTGGGTGAGCACAAAGAAGAATTTGAAAGCATACATAGAAGAACAGCAGATCTTATGGGAATGAAATGCACAATAAATGAAACTAAAAATACACTGAAAGCATATAACAGCAGATTTGAAGAGGCAAAAGAAAGGATCGGTGAGTCTGAAGACATGGCCTCTGAATTGAAAGAACAGATAAAGAAAAGAATGGAAAAAATTTGAACAAGGTCTCAGGGAACTAAATGAAAGCAAGACATGGGCAAACATACGTGTCATGGGTGTCCCAGAAGGAGAAGAGAAGGCAAAAGGGGGCAGAAGGAATAGTTGAGGAAATGATGGTAAAAAATTTGCCAGCCCTATTGAAGGATATAAATATCCATGTCCAAGAAGCACAATGTACTCAAGTCTGAATAAATCTGAATAGACTTACTCTGAGACACACACTAATCAGAATGTCAAATGCGAAAGATAAAGAGAGAATCCTGAAAGTAGCAAGAGAAAAGCGATTCATCACATACAAGGGATGCCCAATAGATTAAGTGCTGATTATTCATCAGAAACCATGGAGGCAAGAAGGCAGAGGTATATTTAAGATACTTAAAGAGAAAAAGTGCCAGCCAAGAATCTTATATCCAGCAAGACTGTCTTTCAAAAAATGAGGGTGAGTTTAGAATATTCACAGATAAACAGAAACTGAGAGAGTCTGTAACCAAAAGACCAGCTTTGCAGGAAATACTAAAGGGAGTGTTACAGCCTGACAAGAAAAGACAGGAGAGAGAGGCTTGGAAGAGAGTCTAGAAATGAAGATCAGTAAAAGTAACAAAGTGTAAAAAGAGTGGTGAAAATAAGATATGACAGATACAACCCAAAGTCAAAATGGGTGAAGTGAGAACTGCCTTTACAATAACATTGAATGTTAATGGATTAAACTCCCCAACAGGCTGGAGGAATGGATAAGAAAATATGAGACATCTAAATGCTGTCTACAAGAGACTCACTCACTTTAGATCCAAGAAAACAAATAGATTGAGAATGAAAAGCTAGAAAAGGATATTCCACGCATGCAATAACAACAACAACAAAAAAGCTAGAGTAGCTATACTTATATCAGATGAAATAGACTTTAAAAGCAAAGCTGTTGGGAGCAGATGTGGCTCAAGCAGTTGAGTGCCCACCTCCCACATGGGAGGTCCCAGGTTCAGTTCCTGTTGCTCCCAAAAAGAAAAAAAAAAAAAAAAGAAAAAGGAAAAAACCAAACCAACAATGAGCAAAACAACAATCAAAACAATGAGCAAACAGACGAGGGAGCTAGCTCAGGGGAGCCGATGTGACTCTGTGGCTCAGTGGTTGAGTGCTGGCCTCCTACATACAAGGTCCCAGGTTCAATCCTCGGTCCAGGTACCTCAAAAGAAAAAAAAAAAAAAAGCAAAGCTGTTTAATTACAGTACAGGAGAGACATTATATCATTATATATTAATAAAAGGGACAATTAATTCATCAGGAAAAAATAACAATCATAAATGTATATGCACCTAACCAAAATGGCCCAAATTATATGAGGCAAACACTGGGAAAACTGAAGGCAGAAATAGATGTATCTACAATAATAGTTGGAGACTTCAATACACCACTCTCATAATTGGAGAGAACATCTAGGCAAAAGACCAATAAAGAAACAGAGAACTTGAATAATATGGTAAGTGAGCTAAACCTAAGAGACATAGGTTTAAACCTAAGAGACATAGAACACTGCATCCCTAAACAGCAGGATATACATTCTTCTCAAGTGCTCATGGATCTTTCTCCTGGACAGATCTCTTGGGTCACAAGACAGATCACAATAAATTTAAAAAGATAGAAATTATACACAGCACTTTCTCTGACAATAATGGAATAAAGCTGGAAATCAACAATAGTCAGAAAAAGGGAAAATTCACAAATATATGGAGATTAAACAACACACTCTTAAATAATCAGTGGGTCAAAGAAGAACTTACAAGACAAATCAATAAATATCTTGAGATGAGTGAAAACAAGAACACAACATATCAGAACCTATAGATGCAGCGAAGGCAGTGCTGAGAAGAAAATGTATAGCCCTTGATTCTTATATTAAAAAAATAATATGGGAGGCGGCTGTGGCTCAATCAGTAGGGCTCCCGTTTACCGTATAGGAGGCCCCGGGTTCGGTTCCCGGGGCCTCCTGGTGAAGGCAAGCCCGCCCGCACGGCGTGGTTAGCTGATCCAGCAAGCACAAGCAGCAAGGGGGGGATAAATGAATAAATAAATAAAATCTTTCAAAAAATAAAATAAAATAAAATAAAATAAAAATAAATAAATAAATAAAGACCTAAAATCAAAGACCTACCTACATAGCTGGAGGAACTAGAAAAAGAACAGCAAACTATTCCCAAAGCAAGCAGAAAAAATGAAATAAAGGTGAGAGGAAAAATAAATAAAATTGATAACAAAAAACAACAGAGAGAATTAACAAAACCAAAAGATAGTTTTTCAAGAGGATTAACAAAACTGACAAATCCTTAGCTAGATTGACAAAGAAAAAAACAGAGAAGATACAAATTAATAAAATCAGAAATGAAAAGGGGGACATTACTACCGACACCACAGAGATAAAAGAGATCATAAGAAGATTCTATGAACAAACTATTTGCCAACAAACTACACAATGTAGATGAAGGAAAAATACCTAGGAACAAATGAACAACCTACAACTGACCCTAGAAGAAGTAGAAGACCTCAACAAACCAATCACAAATAAAGAGATTGAAACAGTCATCAAACAATCCCCCAAAATGAAAAGCCCAGGACCAATGGGCTTCACAGGTGAATTCTACTAAGCATCCAAAGAAGATTTAATATCAATCTTACTCAAACTCTTCTAAAAAATTGAACAGGAAGGAACATTACCAAACTCATTCTATGAAGCCAAAAATCACCCTAATACCCAAACCAGATAAAGATATTATGAAAAAAGAAAACTGGATACCCATTTCTCTGATGAATACAGATGCAAAAATTCTCAACAAAATACTTGCTAATTGAATCCAACAACACATTAAAAGAATGACTCATCATGATCAAGTGGGTTTTATACCAGGCATGGAAGGATGGTTCAACACAAGAAAATCAATCAGCATAATATACCACATTAATATATCAAAGAAGAAAAATCACATGATCATCTCGATTGATGCAGAAAAGGCATATGACACAATACAGCATCCTTTCTTGATCAAAATACTCCAAAAGATAAGAATTGAATGATAAAGGGTATATACAAAAAACCCACAGCTAACATAGTACGCAATGGTGAAAGACTGAAAGCGTTCCCATTGAGATCGGGAACAAGACAAGGATGCCCACTGTCACCAGTTTTTCAAAATAGTGCTAGAGGTTCTCACTAGAGCAATCAGGCAAGAAAAATAAATAAAAGGCATCCAAATTGGAAAAGAAGAAGTAAAACTTTCACTAGTCACAGATGATATGATCCTATATGTAGAAAGCCCTGAAAAATCTACAACAAAGCTAATAGAGCTAATAAATGAGTTCAGCAGAGTGGCAGGATACAGGAATAATACACAAATATCAGTATTGTTTCTATACACTAGTAATGAATAACCTGAGGAGAAAGTAAGGGAAAAAGAGCATTTACAATAGTGACTAAAAGAATCAAATATTTAGGAATGAACTTAACCAAGGATGTAAACCACTTATATTCAGAAAACTACAATGCATTGCTAAAAGAAATTAAGGAAAAAAAAAAAAAAAAGACCTAAATAAGTGGAAGAACGTTCCATGTTCATGCATTGGTAGACTAAATATCATTAAGATGTCAATTCTACCCAAACTGATATGCTGATTCAATGCAATCCTGATAAAAATTCCAACAGCCTTTTTCAAAGAAATGGGAAACCCAATTATCAAATTTATTTGGAAGGATCATCAGCCCCAAATAGCTAGAAACATTTTAAAAAGGAAGAATAAAATTGGAGGACTCTCATTCTAGACTTTAAAATCATACCACCTAACTACAGTGGTAAAAACAGCATGGTAATGGCATAAAAATAGATATATAAACCAATGGAACCAAAATGATGGTGCAGAAACAGACCCTCACATCTATGGTCAAGTGATTTTTGACAAAGCTGTCGAGCCCTCCCAGCTGGGCCAGAACAGTCTATTCAACAAATGGTGCTGGGAGAACTGGATATCCATATCTAAAATAAAGAAAGAAGACCCCTATCTCCCAAAATACAAAAATTAACTCAAAATGGATCAGACATAAATATAAAAGCTAGAACCAAAAAACTCCTAGAATAAAATGTAAGGAAACATCTTCAAGACCTGGTGGTAGGTGGTGATTCTTAAATCTTACACCAAAAGCATGAGCAATGAAAAGAAAAAAAAATGGATAAATGGGACCTCCTTAAAACTCAGAACACTTGTGTGATTTAAAGGACTTTGTAAAGATGGTGAAAAGGCAGCCCGCAATGGGAGAAAATATTTGGAAACCAAATATACGATAAGAATTTGATTTCCATGTTATATAAAGAGATCATACAACTCAACAATAAAAGAGCAAGCAATCCAATTTAAAAATGGGCAAAAGACTTCAATAGGCATTTCTCAAAGGGGAAATACAAATGGTGAAAAAGCACATGAAACACAAAAGGACAAATACTGTATGATTGTACTACTATGAACTAAATATATTGTGTAACATATTGTAGGATTCCATTTATATGAAATGTAAATATAAATCAATTTATAAAGATGGAATCTGATTAGTGGTTATGTAGGACTAGGGAAGGCATGCTAAGGGGTGTGGAGTTTTTCTTTCTGGAGTAATGAAATAGTTTTAAAATTTTTTGCGATGATGAATGCACAACATTGTGATTATACTAAAAGCCATTGTTTATACACTTTAGATAGATCATATGGTATGTGAATATATCTCAATAAAACTATTAATAAATTTAAAAATTTGCAAGAATAGCCAGAAATAGCAACTATGTACAGTAGGGGAAACAGAGAGAGATTGAGAGGTCAAGAATTTTCTTGTTTGTTTTTTATTATTATTGAAATAATGAAAATGCTCTAATAATGACTGAAGTAATGAATGCACAACTATATTATACCAAATACCACAGACTGTACGCTTTTGATGAAGTGTATGCTTTATTAATACATATCAATAAAATAGATTTGTTAAAAAAAAGAAAAAGCATATAAAACAGTTCAATATCACTAGCTATTAGGGAAATGCAAATTGAAACTACAATGAGATACCATTTCACACTGTATAGAGTGGCCATTATTTAAAAAAACAAACAAACAAACAAAAAAACAGAAAACTATAAGTGTTGGAAAGCATGTGGAGAAACAGAAATGCTCCTTCACTGGTGGTGGGAATATAGGATGGTGCAACTTCCTATGGAAGACAGCTTCGCTATACCTCTGGAAGCCGAATATGGAACGCCGTTTGGTTTGGCCATCTCGTTACTAGGAATATATTCAGAAGAACTGAAAGCCGTGACCCAAAGTGACAATTGCACACCGATGTTCATAGGATCATTATTTACAATTACATGGAACCAGCCCAAGTGTCCATCAACCCATGAATGGATAAACAAATTGCGGTATACACAAATAATGGAATACTATTCAGCTGTAAGAAGAAATGAAATCAGAATGCATATGACAAAGTGGATGAACCTAGAGGATATTATGTTGAGTGAAATAAGCCAGATGCAAAAGGACAAATATTGTATGATCTCACTAATATGAACTAAATGAGTAAACTCAGAGGTAAGTTCTAGAGTATTGGTTACTAAGAAATAGAATGTGGGTTGAGAAAGGAAGCTGATGCTAAATGTATGTAGCAAGATTAATAAGGTTAATCGTAAAAGTGTGGAAATCGAGTTGAGGGTAGCACATTATAGTGTGTACAACTAACACTGCTGATTTATAAATGTGATAGTGGCTGAAAGGAGGTAGTCTGAGAACATAAATGTCAATTGAAAAGGAAACGAGAGAATAATCTAGGGAATGTATAATATAGTGATTCCAGTGGTGGATGAAGATTGTGGTTAATAGTATAAATATAAGAATGTTCTTCCTGAAATTACATTAATGTGGAGCCAGTGGCCACTGGATGCTTTGGGGGCAGGGAGAGGGAAAAGCAGTTGTAATACAGGGGCTTTTTCAGGACTTGGGAATTATCCTGAGTGACATTGCAATGACAGATATAGGCCATTTTACATCAGCATATACCATGCAGAACTGTGTGGGAGAGAGTGTGGTCTACAATGTGAACTATGGCCCATACTTAGTGGCAAAGCCCCAGGATGTGTATATCCATTGCAGGTGATGTGCCACACTCATGAAAGATGTTTATGTGGGAGGTTGTGAGAGGTGTGCGAGGTGGGGCATTTGGGAACCCCTATAATTTTTGTGTAACATTTATTTAATATAAGCATCTTTTAAAAAATTATAAAAATTATTAAATAAAATTAAATTAAAATTTAAAAAAGAATGTTCTTCCTTTACAAAGTGCTAATATGGTGATACACAGGAAAATTACAACTAATGTAATCTATGGATGACAGTTAACAGTAATATTGTAATATTTTACAGCAATGGCAAGAAGATATTTCAATACTAAGAGACAACAATAGGAAGGTATAAAGGGGTATGGGATTTTTCCTTTTTTAGAGTAATGAAAAACATTCTAAAATTGACTGCGGTGATGACAGCACAACTCTGTGATGAAAATGAGAGCCACTGAGTTTACACTTTGAATGGATTGTACAAAGCATGAGACTGTACAAAACAGGGAAATCTCAGTGGTAGATGATGGACTGTGGTTCACAGGATAAATATGAGAATGTTTTCTCATGAATGATAACAAATATATAATACTAATATAGGGTGTTAATAATTGTGTAGATTGGGGGAAAATACACCAAATATAAGCTTGGGCTATAGTTAGCAATATTTTGACAATGCTCTTTCATAGTTAGCTACAAATGTTTCACACCAATGCAAGGGGCTGGTGGTAGGGAGATGTGTGGGAGCCTTATATGATGATATGCATGTTTGTTTTGTAAATTTTCAAATTCTATACACATTGTTTATGTATGTTCATGTATGAATGATATATTCAATAACATTTTATTGGAAAAATACTTACAAATATAATCCAACAGTAATTAAAAGTGGATTTTATCCTGGGTATATAAGGGTGGTTCAACATAAGAGACTCAATTAATGTAATACACCACATTAACAGAATTTTAAAAAAAACCACATGATCATCTCAATTCATGCAGAAAAGGCATTCACAAAATCCAGCATAAATACTTGGAAAAGGGAAGCGGCTGTGGCTCAATCAGTAGGGCTCCCGTTTACCATATGGGAGGCCCCGGGTTCGGTTCCCGGGGCCTCCTGGTGAAGGCAAGCCCGCCCGCACGGCGTGGTTAGCTGACCCAGTGAGCACAAGCAGCAAGGGGGGGATAAATGAATAAATAAATAAAATCTTTAAAAAAAAAAAAATACTTGGAAAAGTAGGAATAGAAGGAAACTTCCTCAACATGATAAAGGGCATATAAGAAAAACCGATGGTTAACATCATATTCAATGGTGAAAGACTGAGAGCTTTCCCTCTAAGATCTGGAACAAGACAAGGATGCCCACTGTCACCACTGTTATTCAACACTGTTCTCCAAGTTTTAGCCAGAGCAGTTAGGCAAGAAAAAGAAATCAAAAGCATCCAAACTGGAAAGGAAAAAGTGCAATTTTTACTATTTGCAGATGACATGACCCTATATATAGAAAGCCTCTAAAAATCTACAACAAAGCTATTAGAGCTAATAAACAAATCCAGCAAAGTGGAGGAATATAAGATCAACATGCAAAAAACATTATTGTTTCTATACACTAGTAATGAGCTATCTGAGCAGGAAATCAAGGGAAAAAATTCCAATTACAACAGCACCTCAAAGAATCAAATACCTAGGAATAAATTAACAAAGCATGTAAAGAACACACTCAGAAAACTGCAAAACTTTGCTAAAAGAAATCAAAGAAGATCTAAATAAAAGGAAGGACATTCCATGCTCATGGACTGGAAGACTAAATATTGCTAAAATGTCAATTCTACCCAAAATGATTTATAGATTCAATGCAATCCCAATCAAAATTCCAACAGACCCCTAGCTCACACCATATACAAAAATTAACTCCAAATGGATCAAAGATCTAAATATAAGAACCAGACTATAAAACTCCAAGAAGAAAATGCAGGGAAGCATCTGCAGGATCTTGTGTTAGGCAACATCCAAAGCACAAGCAACAAAAGCAAAAATAGATAAATGAGACCTCATCAAAATTTAAAACTTTTGTGCATCAAAGGACTTCATCACAAAAGTGAAAAGACTAAATGGGAGAAAATATTTGGAAACCACATACCCAATAAGGGTTTAATACCCAGAATATATTTTAAAAATCCTACAGCTTAACAATAAAAAGACAAACAACCTAACTTAAAAATGGGCAAAGGACTTGAATAGACATTTCTCCAAAGAGGATATACAAGTGACTAAAAATCATATGAAAAGATGTTCAACATCATTAGCTATAAATGAAATGCAAGTCAAAACCACAATGAGATACCATTTCACACCCACTAGAACGGCTACTATTAAAAAAAACAACAGAGAATTATATGTGTTGGAGAGGACGTGGAGAAACAGGAACACTCATTCACTGCTGGTGGGAATATAAAATGGTGCGGCCACTGTGGAAAGCAGTTTTACAGTTCCTCACAAAGCTGAGTATAGAATTACAATATGGCCCAGTAATCCTTCTACTAGGTATATACCACAAAGATTTGAAAGCAGGGACTCAAACAGATATTTGCACACCAATGATAATAGTATTATTCGCAACTGCCAAAGAATGGAAACAACCCAAGTGTCCACTAACCAATGAATAAACAAAATGCGGTATATACCTACAATGGAATATTATTCAGCCATGAAAATGAATGAAGTCCTGATAAATGTGACAACATGAATGGGCCTTGAAGACATTATGCTGAGTGCAGCCAGTCATAAAAGGACAAATATTTTATAATCTCACTGATATGAAATTAGAATAAGCAAACTCATAGAATTAGAATCTAGAATATAGGGTATCAGGGACTGGGTTGGGGGTAGGGAATGGGAAGTTAATGCTTAATTTGTACAGAATTTCTATTTCGGTTGATTGTAAAGTTTTAAAAGTGGATGGTGGTGATGGTAGCGTGGGTGTAATTGACAGCACTGAGTTATATATTTGAATGTAGTTAAAAGGGAGGAAATTTTGGTTGTATAGATATTATTAGAATAAAAATTAAACGATAAAACATAGGACTAGGGGAGCAGATGTAGCTCAGTGGTTGAGGGCCTGCTTCCCATGTAAGAGGTCCTGGGTTCAATCCCTGGTACCGCCTTGAAAAAAAAAAAAAAAAAAAATAGGACTCTAACACAGTAAACCCTATTTTAAACAATGGACCATAGTTAACAGTACAATTATAAAAATGTTCTTTCATAAATTATAACAAATACACTGTAACAATGCAAAGTGTTAATAATATGATGGCATATGGGTAAAAATACACCCTAATGTAAAGAATGAACCATAGTAAGTAGCACAATTTTAATATTCTTTCATCAGTTGTAACAAAGGTACCACACTAATGCAAAGTGTTAACAATAGGGGGTATATGGGAACACTGTGTTTTTTACATCATTTTTCTGTAAATCTACAACTTCTTTAATTAAAAAAATTTTTTTTTTTAAATATTGAGAATACCAAGTGATGGTGAGGATAAAGAGCTTTCAGGCATTGCTCATGGGAATGCAAAAATGATACAGCCACTCTGAAAATGTCAGTTTCTTATAAAGTTAAACATATACCCACAATGGAACCCAACAATCCCAGCAAAGTTTTCCTTGTCTGCAGGTCATAGTTCTGTCTCTTTTACTGTGGTGCAAAAGCAGCCATAGACAATATATAAACAAATGAGTATGGCTGTGTTCCAATAAAACTCTATTTGCAAAAACAGGTGGCTAGCCCACAGGCCATAGTTTTGCTGACTGTTGCCCTAGAGAAACGAAAACTTGTGTTCATTGAAAAACATGTACGAATATTTATAGCAGCTCTAGTCATAATCAACAAAAAGTGATAACCACCCAAATGTCTTGCAACTGGTAAATGGATAAACTGTGGTATGCCTATATGATGGAATATTACTTAGCAATGAAAAAGATTATTGAACCATGCAACAACTTGGATGAATTTCAAAGGTATTATGCTGAGTAAAAGAAGCCACTCTCAAAAGGTTAAATACTATATGATTCCATTTACATGACATTCTTGAAGAGACAAAATTATAGTGCGGAGGGTATGACTACATAGAGAGATCATGAATGAGTTTTTTTTTGATGATAGAATTGTTTTATATCCTGATGGTTGTAGTGGATACAAATATCTATACATGCCCTAAAAGTCATAGAACTATATATCTAAAAATTGGTAAATTTTCTACATGGTTATTTACTAAGAATACCAATATATGTTCTATTAGAAAAGTAATGAACACTTTATGCCTCCATTTCCTAACCACCTAATCCAGGGGTTCTTAACCTTTTTTGTTCCACAGAACCCTTTGCCAGTCAGGTGAAAACCAAGGACTCCTTACTAAGTTCACACTATACTGTGGATTATTTAATAAATATATCATACCTGCACCAACATGTCCCCAGAATAATATTTTTTTTTGAATTTCAATTCAAGGTCATGGACGTTTTGTTAAGAACCCCTGAGTCATAATCCATCCTTAATATGGGTAGTCTGGGTTTTGACTGTACCAGTTCTTTCAAAAGTAAACCTTTAGGAACCAAGTGTAAAAAAGTTTTCATTTGATGCTGCCACTTTGACTGCTTATAGGTAGTATCCTGTTTTCTTTTTTTAAGTTTAATGTCTGAACAACCAGCAATAGAAGTATATATAGCTGTGGTATCCAATATACTAGTCACATGTGGCTACTTGAAAAGTGACTAGTGCGACTGAGCAACTGAATTTTTAATTTAATTTTAATTTAAAATCTAAAAACTGATATTTGATTTAGTTATTGGAAAACTCTGAAGTATGTTTGGAACAACTTGAGTATATGAATCTATTTTTTAAATGCTAAATTTTATGAAATAGCATACAGATCAAGCATTACCTATAAAAATTTAGTGTCCAATTTGAGATGTACTGCAAGTGTAAAATACACACCAGATTTTGAAGACTTAGTACAAAAAAATGTAAAATAGCTCATGAATGTGTTTATATTAACTATATGTTGAAATTATGTTTTGAATATATTAGGTTGAATAAAAGATTATTAAAATTAATTTCTCCTGTTCCTTTTTACATTCTAAAATGTGGCTACTAGAACATTTTAAATTACATACTAAGTCACATTGTATTTCTATTAGACAGCACTGATAGAGGGGGTTCCATTTCCCACAAATACATTCAAATCCATGTATATCATAGATACATACATATATACACATGTGCATATATATGTGTGTACATATATGTGTATATATGTATAAATAATATTCCTTAATTTATGATTAGTGCAAACTTTTCCTCAGGCAGGATTGTGCTATCATATGAGAGCTTCAAATCCTTCCTCAGTTGATGTGTGAAATAGCCATTTCTAAAAGTCAAAGGCAGTTTAAGTTGAATGGACATAAAGAGCAGAATGTGCAGAAGCTTCTATTTTCAGAGATGCAGTCAAAGCAGAAGTTTAAAATGAAAACAACTTAATTATGCCTAAGTACAAAAGATAGTGTCAGTGGTCATTTACAGTTGTTTGGCTCGTTTCTGAGGTTCTTTATGAACATTTTTAACCTCATCAGATCTACTAAGTTCAAAAGTCATGAGAATATTGAAAAGTGCTATCTAGTAAGAACAAATACAGGATCCCTATAGAATCCTATATTCTAGCACAAATTAGGAGTGCTAAGAAAACGACAGGATGAATTGACAGTATGAATGCATCTGAAGAAGAAAGGAATCATGAGATATATGAAAGGTACTGCGTCTATTCAATGGACAATAATCAGCAACAGGGTAGAGGTACTTGAAGAGATGGAAAAACTTGAGTTTGATCAGTGTCAATATTGGATGCCTATTAGTTCAATGTTAATTCAGAAGTCAAGTCCTCAAAAGGGTAATCAGGTAAAATTGCTGCTGATGAAAAACGTCACAAGTCAGAATTTTATGGATGTCTCATTCAAATTGATGCACAGCATTAACATGAGTAATGGAGCAGTTAGAGTGAATTCATCTTGCTGCTAAAGAGTTCCTTGCAGAGAACACTATAACCAGGTGTGTGATTTGGAGGGAAGGACCAGGTTTTGAGGGAACTGCTCTATGTTCGGGAAAGATGCTGGCTAGACTAGACACCATCAAAAAAAGTACGTACTTTTAAAGGCCAAAAGGACAGAATCATTACTCCTAATTTGATGGAAACTGAGGTTTTGAAGCTTAATAAACCTACTTTTGGAAAGGTTTTCGAGTTCCTCAAGAAGATTCCCTCTTTGGCCCACTTCTTTTCAGTATATTCAAATTAAAAAGATTAATGGTCCTAATTTTACTTGGTGAGTGTGTTTGGGGAAGTTGCTTTCCTGCTTACTCCTTTGGTTTTCTCATCTGCAACAATGAAGATAATAATGAATAATAGTATCCCTCACAAAGTTGTTGGGAGGGTTTAAATAAGTTAATACAGGTGAAGTGCTAAGAAAAGGGTTTGGAACATAGTGCTTAGTTGTTAGCTATGGCTATTATTACTAACCCTCTTTCCAAGGCAAACTCATGCTTACAACTATCACCTGAGGTTTATGACCTCGAAGCCGTGAACCATATCCACCCCAAATCTTTTTCCTACCATTTCTTCTACCTACCAGACATCTTCAACAGAACATATAACTGGCATCTCAAGTGAAATAGATCAAGAACCTAAAATACCACCTCAAACCAGATTCTCTTTACATTTTACTTCTCAGACTTGAATTCTCCCAACAATTTTTTTTTCCTTTTCTCTTATGTGCACCCAATATGATTAAAATAAAACAGAACAAAAGGTTTTTTTTCTTTTTCCTTCATAAAACGTAATACTTGCTTATTGTAGAAACTTTGGAAAATATGGAAAAATCAAAAGGGATAAAAATTATCCTATGCCAAATCTCCAGTTAAAAATTTCAACATATCTCATGTTTGATATTTTCCCACACAATTAAGACCCCACTGTGTTCATAAACATGATCTTTTTAGCTAAAAATGTCTTCACCACTGCAAACATGTTTTAAACTAAGATTTTAAAAATCCAAATTCCAAAAGTATACACCGTTGGAAACTTGGACCATACAGATTATTTAATATCTTGAAATTATTACAACAAAGTTGAAATGCCCAAAACAAAGTATTTGTAGCCTGCCTTTCAATTATGCACTTAAAAAATTTCTCATACTTTAAAAAAGCAAGCTTTTTATAATGTATGTTTCATATTCAAAGGTGTCCACATAAAAGGTTTCTCCAACTGACAAGCTCACCAAAATGGCCTGGGCGCTTCTTCATTCCACAGAAATGTGTACATAGTTAAGAATAAACGAACAACAAAAAGTAGAAGAAACGAACAAAACTTTTAAAAACGCTTCGGTAAAATGTTATCTCGTTGATCTAGTTAATATTCCTTGGATCACTCGTGGTACTGAAGATTTTTTTCCCGTTCCTCATCCGCCGGAAGCACTGACGGAGAAAGCCCAAATCTGAAACTGGTTTCCGAAGAGCGGTGCGCAAACGACACGGGGCAATCGCGTCGCTGGAACCAGGCCCAGCAAAGCTCCTGGGACAGATCGTAAGCCGAGTCAGGCAGTTCGCGGGCGGGGGCCGGCGAGTCGGGCCGCCCCAACGCGCCGCCGTCTTCGACGTGGCGCACAGTGCTGATGCAACACGCACATACGTCGTGCCGCTCCTCAGTCAGCGACGGCGGTGCGTCACGGGCTTTTAGGCGCTTTGCTCCTGGAGACGGCCAGTCGCTGTGGGCCCCAGCGTCGGCCTCCCGCGTACTGGGAGTTAGGAGGTCGGCGCGATGAGGCGCAGCAAGGCCGACGTGGAGCGGTACATCGCTTCGGTGCAGGGCTCCGCTCCGTCGTCCCGAGAGGTGAGCGGGTTGTGGAAAGAGGGGTGGCCTCTGGCCCTGCGTCAGCTGGGGCTCCGCGCTGGCGCCAGCGTAATGGCTCCCGGCCGGCCGCTGCGCCTTAGCTCGTTGGGTTGAGGCGCTAGGCGGCTCGCGCGGTCCCATGGATTGCGTGGCGCTCGCTAGCGTGCGGGGCGGGGGAGGCGCGTGTGGGAGGGACGCAGGGCCCTGGACAGCGCGCGGGGCCCAGCGGCAGGCGAGCAGCGGTTGGCGTTGGAGCTTCCTCTTCCCCCCTGGCCTGCTCCCGACCGACGTATCTCGCGGGCCCGCCAGGCCCGGGTTTCCTCGGCTGCTCGCGCGCTGTGTCCACTGCTCGGCGACAGTGGCCTGGGTTTCCAAGCTGGGCGCTTATCGGCGCCGGGTTGTCATCCCGGGTGCCCCAGGCGGTGGGATTCTTCTTGTCTACGGTACCATTACCCTGCTGCAGCGGAGGCGTCACCTCCCATGCTTTCAAGTGGAACCCAGCGCGTACTGACGCAGCTCCAGGGTGGGCTTTTACTGCTGAGACAGGTGATCCTCGTCATCTAACGGACCGGAGCAGGGGCAGCCACCTTGACAACTGCTTGACATACAGCGTAAATGACAGTGGAAGTTCCCTGATTTGAGGCGTCCATCACTGTTTATAAGGGTCTTCCCCACTTCTTGCATTCCCCCACCCCGAATCTTTGGAGGAGTCTTTTATTTGCCTCCCACCCCCTTTTCTGTTTTAAATTAACGGAATTTCGAGATTTCTAAGTTTCTTACGGGATGTTATTACTATGGCTTAAACATTTTTAAACCTATTTCCTCAACATGCTTTTAGAGTATTTTTCTTAATTTTAAGATAAATAATGTGTTAGATATAGTTTGGATTCTACAGGACTTTAGTGATTGAATGTGGAGAGTGAGGAAAAAGGTATAAAGTGTGGGCATGCACAGGATCTGGAGTCAGTTTGGGTTGAATCACAGCTCACCTTTTTGTAAGATGTGGGATTTGGACAAATTTAACTGTTTTTCTCTTAATAAAATGGAGTTGTAAGTGATAGGATTGGATAGGATGGTCCATGTTAAACCTTTAGGATAATGCTTGCTATGTAGAAGTGCTAATAAGAGTTAGGTGCAGTTCATTTTTGTTGTTGTTAAAAGGATATTCATTCAAGGTCTACTCTGAGCCAAGGACCTATGAGAATAAAGATCTATAAAGAAATTGAAAAAAAAAAAAAAAAAAAAAAAAAACCCAAGAAAACTCATGAATGATTGTAGTAGGAATATAATTGTCTCTTTTACCATGTCCTAGGCGTATATCTTATTTAGTGTTCCCAACGTCCCTGCAAATTATGAGACCTGGAGATACTTGCCTGGTGTCTCATAGGTGTCTCAGCAGGATTTTGGCAGTGGGTCTGATTTAGTTTAATTTCTGTTAGGAACAGTGGCTTAGGTTCTATTCCTGTTTCTCAGGAACTGCTGTCATAGTCATAAATTTAAGTGTGGTACCAGAGTCTAGAGAACCTTACTGAGGGTTTCCGTACCCCTTGAAATTGATAGGACTTTTTTTTAAAGCAAGTTTAGAAATGTCATCAGATTCTCAGTGGGGACCCTGGCTCCCAAAAGAACTACTGGTCTGGACAGAAGTTAGAAGTGCATAGGGAATGTTCTTTCAACTCCTACCTTTTCTATCAAATAAAATACGGGTGGGTCAAAGTTTTAAGGATTGATTATTGTGGTCACTTCTTTCTTACTCTTGAAAAGTATAAGTTTTCCTTTTTTAAAAACCTTTTATTTTGAAATACTTTCAAACTTAGAGGACAGTTAACAAAAATAAAACAAACCCCGTAAAGAGGACTTCAGCATATCCCTACTCCCCAGATACCCTAATACATTTTGTCACATTTGACATAGATGGAATGAATCACATTCACAATATTGCAGTGCCCTCACCCCATTACATTACTAAAACTTTCCTCAAACAGAAGCCCTAAACCAGGAGTTCTTAACCTTTTTTGCTCCACAGACCCATTACTAACTCCACACTATACTGTGTATTATTATTATTATTATTATTATTTTTTTTTTTTTTAATGGGAGATCCCAGGGATCGAACCCAGGTCCCTCCATATGGGAGACGGACACCCAACCATTTGAGCCACATCCATCCCCCTACTGTGTATTATTTAATAAATATATCACACCCACACCAACAGGTCCCCACGATTTTTTTTTTTTTTTTGAATTTCAATTCAGGCTTATGGATCCCTTGTTAAGAACCCTTGCCCTAAACCCATTATGCATTAAATTCCATTCCCCCTGCCTCCCACCCCTGGAAACTTGTATTATAACTTCTGTCTCTAAAAGCTTGCATATTCTCTCATATTTTCCTTGTAGTTACCATAGGGCTTAAATTTCACATCCTAAGTCTATAATAATCTTTTTTGTTTTGATACCAACTTAACTTCAGTATTATACCTCTCAGTCCCTCCACCTTTATGTAGTTCTCATCACAAATTACATGATTATACATTATGAGTCCAAAACCACTGATTTCTCATTACATTTTATGCATTTGCCTTTTAGATCCTGTAGGAAGTAAAAAGTGGACTTAGAAACAGTACTGGCATTTATATTTACCCATGTCATTACCCTAACCAGAGATCTTTATTCTTCATGTGACTTGACTCAATTGTCCTTTACTTTCCACCTGCGGTATTCTCTCTCTCTCTTTTTAAAGGATTTATTTATTTACTTTATCCATTTTAACACCCCTCCCCATTTGCTGTTTTGTGTCCATTTGCTAATTCTTTGTCTGTTTCCTGCCCTCTCTTATCCTTCTCCTCCTGTCTTCACTGGGATTTGATCCTGGGGACCTCCGATGTGCAAGAGAGGTGTTCTGTCACCTGCGCCACCTCAGTTCCTGGTTTTTCAGCACATCTCGCCTTGGCTGTCTCTCTCCTGTTATGTCATCATCTTGCTGCATGGCTCGGCGGGGCCTGGCATGCCTGCGCATGCCTTCTATATTTTTCTTTATTTTACCAAGAGGTCTTGGGGATCGAACCCAGGTCCCTCCATATGGCAGACGGACGCCCAACCGTTTGAGCCACACCCACCCCTGCAGTATTCTCTTTAGCTTCTCTTGTAGGGCCCATCTAGTGGAGACAAACTCTCTCAGTTTTTTTTTTTTTTTTTTAAATCAAAAAGAGAATGTCTTAATCTCTTTTTGAAAAACAGTTTTGCCTGATATAGAATTCTTGGATGGCAGTTTTTTGCTTTCAGTGCTTTAAATATGTCATCCCATTGCCTTCTTGCCTCCATGGTTTCCTATGAGAAATCCAGTATTTAATCTTATTAGGCTGACACGTTCCTTCTCTCTGGCAGCTTTCAGAATCTCCTTTTTTCTTTGGCATTCAGTAGTTTGATTCCAATATACCATGGCATGGGTCTATTTAGGTTTATTCTGTTTGAAGTTCATTGAGTGTCTTGGTTGTGTATATTCATGTCTTTCATTAAATTTGGGGAGTTTTCAACCATTATTTCTTTGAATATTCTCTCTGCCCCTTTTTCTTAGACTCTGTATATATTGGTATGCTTGGTGGTGTCCCACAGATTCCTCAGGCTCTGTTCTTTTTTTTTTTTTTTTTTTCCAATCCATTTTCTGCTCATACTGAATGCTTTTTTTTTTTTCCCCCCTGAATGCTTTTGATTATCTTATCTTCAAGTTTGCAGATTCTTTCTTCTGCCAGCTTCAATCTGCTGTTGAACCCTTCTA
Source organism: Tolypeutes matacus (assembly GCA_026826555.1). Lineage (NCBI taxonomy): Eukaryota > Metazoa > Chordata > Mammalia > Cingulata > Chlamyphoridae > Tolypeutes > Tolypeutes matacus. Next base: position 58,983,935 of record JAKSZT010054030.1, on the reverse strand, counting down.
GGGAATATTTAATTTCTGTTACTGTGGTCTTTGCCTCTGTTTTCCTTTTCATAATTTCCAAATCTATTGATATTATCTTTGTGTTCAACTGTCATTTTTCCTGATTTCCTTTAGTTTTTTGTACATGTTTTCTTTTGGTTCTTTGAGCATATTTAGGACCGTTTTTAAAAAAATTTTTATCTCGTATGTCTCAGGTCTGGTCCTTCTCATTGTTGGTTTCCAATGCTCTTCTTTATTGCCTAGGCCATCGTTCCTGTTTCTTGGTATGTTTTGTAACCTTTTGTTGAAAATTGTGCCTGTTTCTTTGTATGTTTTATAACCATTTGTTGAAACCTGGACATTTTTATATTTTAATGTGTTGCTGAAATTTAGACTGCAGCATCTGTTCCTTATGTGTGTATCTAGGTAATGTTATGACCAAGTTTTCCTTGAATGCCAGGAGCTAACAAAAGAAAGAGGGGAAAAAAAGAAAAACCTTTCTCAGTCTTAGCAGATTCACATGTGCAAGTGCTCTCCTTCAGGGCCTGCCCATACAATGGGTTGTATGAGAATAAACTAGAGGCCAAAGCATAGGGGCTTGTATAGTCCTTTCTGCACATGTCTTTTCTGGGGCATGGGTGCATGCCCCTAGGAATCTGCTCTTTACATGGTTACAAATGCCCCCTCTTCCCTAGGAAACAGTTTCCTCAAGGTCCTTGGCACTGCACTATATGCCCTATAGCCAGCAGTCCTTTGCCCCAGGTGGCACCACTTGACTGCTCTCCCACAGCATTCTGTAAGACCGCTTGCTTGGTGAGCCGCCTTCTACATGCAGAGTAAGTTCTGGGTGGCAAGTCCCTCAGGCCACAACCAGTCAGATTTGGCCAGTCATATGTATGCCCAGTATGTGCCCAATAGCCACTATGCTCCATCTGGAACCTGGACCATTCTGGGAGCAGGCTGGATCTACACCGAGGCACTGAGGGATAGGTGAGAGTCCAGCCAGGGTGCCAGGAGATCCTACTGCTTTTAAGAATCCTTTTTCTTGATACAGTGTTTGCCCATTACTGCAATCCTTAAAATTGTTTTCTAGAGTCCTGAAAGAGATGTTTCTGCCAGTTCTTGCTGATTGTTCAAAGCTTCTTTGAGGGGATGGAGCCCTGAAGCTTCTCACTTTCTCACTCTACTGTTTTGATTAGGCAAAGAGTTTTATTTTAGTCAGATGTTTTTCTTCAAATGAGGTGAGATCCTTTACTGTAAACCCGGGAATTTCAGTGGACTGTGGATTAGAAAGTGCATAACTTTGGAACATGTGAAGCTATTTTATATAAGCTTAGATCTGAGTGAAATGAAAACTTCAGTGTTTATATGATTGTGAAAGGTGAATATTTCTGCCTTTGAATTGCCTTTATGGTGCAGTTCTGTTTTTCTTGGAGTAGTTAATTGCTTTATTTTTGTTTACTTTTCTATGATATATAACTTTTTACCCAAATTCAGCAACTTAAACTCTCATGAATGATCAAACAGGTCACATAAGCAATCAATTTAAGTGTATTTTTGAGCCTTCCTTCCTGCTCCAATTTGGACTGGTTTCTGGTTCTCTTTGCTATACAGCTGTCCTCCTGGGACTTCCTTTATTATCACCATGAGAATTTCCTTCACCTCTTATCTGTGTTAGATCCTCTCTTTCTGTCTCATGTCCTCTTGATTTACTTGCTCTGTTTTGATGTAGCACAATCTCCAGTTTGCTTTCAAAAGGATTGGGTTAAAATATTTTTTTTGAAAAAAAAATGACATATGTCTGAAAAACATCTTTACCTAATGTAATTGATAGTTTAGTTATCGAGTTCTAGGATTGAAATGAATTTTTCCTCAATTTTGAGACTCCTGCTCCATTTTCTACCAGCTTGTAATGTTGTTAGATGTCTGATGTGATTCTTGTTCTTGATAGTGTTCAGGTTTTCTAAAAGTTCCTTTTTTTTTTTTCCTTTTAATTAAATGTTTATTTATTTCTCTCCCCACCCCCCTCATTGTTTTGCGCTTGCTGTCTGCTCTCTGTGGTCTTTCTGTGTCTGCTTGTCTTCTCTTTAGGAGGCACCAGGAACCAATCCTGGGACCTTCTGGAGTGGAGAGAGGCCGCTCAATCGCTTGCATCACCCCAGCTCCCCAATTTGCTGCGTCTCTCATTATCTCTCTTTTGTGTCTTTTTGTCGTGTCATTTTGCTGTGCCATCTCTCTGCGCAGGCCAGCTTGCCCTGCGGGCTAGCTTGCTTTTCACCAGGAGGCCCCAGGAATCAAACCCTGGACCTCCTATATGGTAGGTGAGAGCCCAGTCACTTGAGCCACATCTGCTTCCCTCTAGAAGTTCCTTTTAATTGGGAAACTTATTTCCTTCTCTTCTGGGAAATTTCTTTGAGCATTTCTTCTCTCTCTCTCTCTCTCTTTTTGGTTAATTTCTTTCTGATGTTACTATTAAATGGATGGTGCACCTCATATTTGAGAGATTTCCTCAATTTTATCTTCCAGGAGTAGGAGTATAGGGCTCATGGCTTAATATCTAGATTCTTGCTTATCTTCCTGTATAACTCCTGCCCTCAGCCTTGTCGATATTCTACAAGTTAAGAGTTAATTGATTTTTACTGAGAACAAACCCATTTGCTGCTGCTTTTTGGGGGGTAGGTAGTCAGCTGTTTGTGCAGGATGGGGGTATGTGGTATCTTTTGAGGTAATGTAGCATCTCTCTGGGTCTGATACTATTTTCAGCCTCATATAAGTTCTTGATACCAGGTATCTTAAGTGAGTTCAGGTATTTGCTTACAGTAGCATCTGGTGTTATGGAAAGAAGTATTGACTGAATCAAGGATTGTCCTGCTACTTAACATTGGCTCTGCTCCTTCTAACTTATGCATCCTAAACAAGGCAGTTAACCTCCCTAGGTTTCAGTTCCCTTGTAATATGTGTAGGTTGGAGAAGAGGTTTTCCCAAAAATCTGTGGTTCTATGTATGTCTTTTTTTTTAAATCTTTTTTTAAAACGTATTAGTCTTCAATAACTTAATTAACTTAATTAGTCCTCTTTAATAAAATAGTTGACAGTAGAGTGTTATTTTTCTATTTGTTGACACTGTATCTCATGAGAATGTATTTTAAAAAAGGGGAAAAAGCTCTGTTCCTTTTCATGCCATCTTGACTGTTGTGTGTTATTTTTTGCGTGTCACATGCTTCCTCTTGTGTCTTTTTTAAATATGTGAATTTATGAGAAGGGGTTGCTCTGTGTACCCAATTCTTGTATATTCCCTTTTGTGCTTATTAAGATTATTTGGGATTAACTAGAGCTCTTTCCCTCAACCAGTTTTCTCAGGTTTTTGTTAAGAATATGGAATGAAATTAAATAAAAAAAAGAATATGGAATGAAGTTTAAGATTGCTTGTAGTTCTTTTTTTAGTTTAAAAATATATCCTGTTAAGGATATACAATCAGAATACTGTTATACTAAGATCACTTGGAATAATTTTCTGAATTTTTGTTACTGTTTTGACATAAAATTAGTTTTTTCAAAAGGTTTTTTAAAAAGTTTTCTTTTTTAAATTAAATTTTGTTTTTACTATATAAAACATCTACCTATTCTAGAGTCAAAACTATTTAAGAAAATACATTCAAAGAAGCAAACTATTATTTGTTTTATTAAATAGTCATTATGTTGTCTAGTTTCTGTTAGGCTTTTGGATTATAAAAATTAATATAAATGGTGCTTGTGAGGCTCTTAAGTAATTTTATATCTTTTCATTTCTGAAACACACAACTTTTAAAAATTGGTGCCACTATAAATCCAAGGTCTCCAACCTTATCTGGGCCTTCACCATTCAACATTCCATTTACTTATCCCTAATTACCTTTTTCTCCTGTTCCCCACAGTCACTTTTTCAGATCTTCATTACATGCCTCAAACTCTTCATATGTTTTACTCAGTAGACTATTTTGCTTTTTAACTGGTAAAATTGAGGCCATTGTATATGAACCACCAGTCCATGTTCCTTCTTTTTTTCCATCCATGTCTTTCTTGTACAAGGCAAGCCCTGCCACCTGTTCTTGTTCTCATCCCTTTTTGTTTTCTTAGATCTTATTTGATCATTTTCTCTCTCCTTTATCTTCAGCTTCTCAATTGGCTCTTTTTCCTTAGCCTGAAAGCACATCTATGTTCTTGCTCAACCTAAATAACTACTCACCTCCATATCTTGTCATTGCCCTTTCTTTTCTTTCACTTTGTCAGGCAAGCTTTTTGGAAGTTATTTAGCATATTGGCTTTCTAGTAAAGGGAATAGATGATATAAGAACAGAAAATATGTTAGCTATCTTTTTGTCTGTTTTATGCCACTATATTTTAAATTTTTATTTTTTTAACCATTGAGTGTATTGCTTTTTTTTTTGCATGTATTGCTTTTTTGATTGAAAAATAAATTTATTTCCAGCAGAGTCAAGAGGCTAACTCTTTGGTGAGGATTTGTAGGTAGGGAGGAGAAAGGATCTTTACTTAAGATGCTGCAACATATAAGAATTATGTGGCATTCTTAACTGGCATTTCAAATCAGTGGAGAAAAGATGGATTATTTAATAGCTATTGCTTGAATAATACAGTTGGTTAATGATTTATAAAATAAAATTAGAGGGGGACAGATGTGGCTCAAATAGTTGGGTGTCTGTCTGCCATATGGAGGTACCTGGATTTGATCCCCGGGACCTCCGGTAAAAAGAAAAAAGAAAAATACAGAAGGCGTGTGGATCACCAGGCCCCATGCATGGGTGTGTTGCCAGGCCCTGTGAGCGGGTGAGCCCCCCAGGCCCTGTGCACGGGTGCACTGCCAGGCCCCCCGAGCCATGCAGCAAGATGATGACATAACAGGAGAGTGACACAAGAGAGAGCCAAGACGAGACGTGCGGAAAAACCAGGAACTAAGGTGGCGCAGGCGGTAGGACGCCTCTCTCCCACATCGGAGGTTCTGAGGATCCAATCCCAGTAAAGACAGGAGGAGAAGGATGAGAAGAGAGGGCAGGAAATGGACACAGAGAGTTGCCCAGCAAATGGACATAAAAACAGCAAAAAAGGGGAGGGGGGTAAAAATGGATAAAAGAAAATAAATAAATCCTTAAAAAAAATAAAATTAGGGCTCTAGCCCATATTTATCAAGGTAAGTTTCACATTTAAAAGTAATTTTAGAGAAACTGAAAGATGATAATTTCATGGATCTCAAATGAGAAAGACCTTTCTTAGCATATTAAAAAAAGTAAATAGCAAAGAAAAGATTGTTTTTACTCCATAAAAATTGAGTCTTGTTTTAGAAACTCATTAAGCATTGAGACAAATGATTACCTTGGCAAACTGCCCCCCCCAAATAAAAAAAAATTTTTTTAAAAATCAGTATGGTTAAGAGCTCTTAAAAATCTGTCAGATAATATCTCTGCTCCCTAAAAATTGGGAACTGCTGAAGTATATTAATAGAAAATTTATATATTTCAGTGTGCATATTAAAAAATGGTCTTAGTAATCAGAGAAATGCCAAGTTGATTCAGTGGCTACCAAATTAGCAAAGATTGGAGAAATGAAAAAAAAAATCAATTTTGAAGAATATACTGATTCAGGCACTCATACCGAGTAGGAGAATAAATTGATGTAAACTTAATAGGCAAATTTGGTAATATAGCAAAAGCTTCATATATTTATATTCTTTGAACTAGTTATTTATTTTCTAAGCATTTGTCACAAGGGAGTAATTATGGGTACACAAATTTATGTGTATTTCAGTCAACGTTGAGTACCTACCATCTGCTAGGTAATGCTCCAGACTCCATGGTGGTGAGCTAGCTAGGGCCTGTGTCCTAGAGGAGCCTACAGTTTTTGTTTGTTTGTTTGTTTTTTGAGCCTACAGTTTTGAGGGACAAATTCATAAACAATGAAATAATTATGGGTTGAGTAAATGCTTTGGAGGAAATAGGATGCTGTGATAAAGAATAATTAAGGGGGCCTACTTAGATTGTTCAGTTAGGGAAGGCAGTAGGGGAGCTGCTCTTTGAAGCAAACCAAAGGTACACTGCATGATGTATTACTCTGACTGCAGGGATTCTTAGCAGTGCTCAGTCGGAATCTCAGTAATATTAGCTTTAATTCAGTAGCTCCTCAGACAAGTTGGTAACACCAAATGTCTGAATCTGCAGTTTCTTTCATACTGAGGAGGATTACTATGGAAACAATCCTTCATCAGTTGAGTAAAACTAACATGTCTTATGAAGGTTTAAACCCAGCTCATGTTTTCTATTGGTGAGCAGACAATCCAACAGTAGGTGAATTCTGCTTCATAAGGATAGGAAGAGCCAAGATCGAAGACCTGAAAGTGAGGTCTCTGTGAATGCTTGGCTGTCCAAAGCCAGTTATTAGTGTGCTAACTCTTCTGATACCACCTATTTAAAATTCAAAAGGTCAAGAAGGACCCACTGTCAGGGACTATTTTTGTACTGAAAATCAAGATAAACGAATCTTTTCCCTTCACCACCAGAGTTTTTTGTCATCCTTGAGCATAACATCTCATCTATGTTATCCTTTTGACGAGTATACTGTCCCAAACTCCCTGGCTGATATTGCTACTGGACCCTCCCACTTAATCCACACTTTTTATATCTGTTTAGTGTTCCAGACTAGAATTATGCCCAGTAGGGTCTTTCTTGATTGTTTCCAGCCCTTTTCCTTGGCTGTGATTTTTACCAAGATGTGAGAATCTTGTTTTAAATAGGAGGTGTCAGAAAAGTTTAGCTAAATTACAGTGCCTGGCAGAGTCTGCCCTAGAAACCACTTTTTCACTTTATCCAGGTTTCTCATCAAATATTCCCTCAATGAGACCTTTTCTGACACCCTGTGTCTTATTTTATTGTACAAGAAGCCATTGTTTGCATGCCACACTATTATTACCAACTAAGAAAGAAAAACCTACCGCCAGATGAGTGGGCACAATGTTAGGATACCTTTGATTTGTGAGAGGAATGCTAATATTAGATTTGTTAAAAATGTTAGATTTATTCAAATGAAATACTGTAAGTAATTGATAGAATACTGTAAAATAGCACTCCTTTCCTGCTCTGTTTTCTGTAGATCTGTTTGTCACTTCTATTAAAATGTAAGCTTAGTGAAGATAGATTTTTTTTTTTCCACAACTGATTCATCAATGTAAGAATAATACCTGGTGGATAGTAGGCACAATGAATGCTATTTGTTGAATGATGGAACAATTGCTAAATTTTGTGGTCCTTAAGGAACAAAGAATATATTTGTATTTTAATATTCCTAAAAAATACATAGTTTTCTAGAAAAGATCAGGTAAAAAATAAAAAGAATTCAGGTGGGTGCCAGAGCTTACAGATTTAAGGTTTGCACTTAAATGTAAGGCCTCATTTCAGTGAGTTTATTGTTTTTGGAATTTCAGCCCTATCATTGATTGATCTTTACATGGCACTCTTTTCTTTGTTCAGAAAAGGTATATATAGCCCTTAAAATTAACTAGAAATTTAGGAAAAAGACTTTTCTTCTCCAATTAGAAGACGAAAACCTAAGAGAATCATAGGTATTCCATAGTTTACCTGCCTTCATTGAATTTTTCACTTTTACATTGATAGCACTGGGCAGAAATCACATTGTATCATGACATTACCTGTCACAGGTAATACAAATGTAATAGGAGTTTATTATAGAAAATTTGAAAACCAAAAAAATCCTTAAATACAATATAATATTATAATTCAGAGGTAATTAGCATTTTTCATATATATATATATCTACACAAAAATATGCAGTTGAAAACATACTGCTTTATAGCCTTTATTCACTCAACATATGTTGATTTTTCCCATGTCCTTGTATAGTCTTCAAAAACAAAATGTTTGCCTGTATCATCACATGGATTAATCTGGTGTGTCCCAGTATTCTTGAGTTCATGGAATTAAAGAGCCAGGGTGTGGACCTGGTTTAGTATCTGAGAAATTAAGTTTTTGTTCTGCCTTTTTAATTCATAGCGTGTTAAATACTGATGTGTCAGATAAATATTTTTAGAGAGCAGAACCAGGACCAGAGAATCCCCACTGCTTTAAGGGGTCTGAAGTGCTTGGGTATTCTTCCCTATTGAGGCTTACCCATATTAGAAGTAGAAAAACCTGGTTTCTCTTTGCTGTTGTAAAGTGAGGGTGTTACCACATGGTTTCTAATGTTCATTGCTGATATATAAATCCTTAACTTTCAATGTCTTCCTGTCTTGCTATTCTGGAATTTGTTTTGTTTTATGATGAGAATTATAAAATATGGAATCATGACTTTTAGAATATATACATGTATTTTTATAGGTACTTTAAAAATACACCTTTTTTAAAAACTTTTTTTTATTGAAGTTTTTCGTTCATACATGGACATCCATAAACAAAAGTGTATAGTAAAAGTTGTGAACTTAAAAAAACAAACATGCATATCATCGTAAGGGCTCCCATACATTACCCCACCACCAATACCTTGCATTATTGTATAACAGTTGTTACAAACTATGAAAGAGCATTGTTAAGACATTACTAGTAACTATACCCAATGTCTTACATTTTGTGAAAATACACCTACTTTTTTTTTAATTTATTTATTTTTTATTGTGGGTAAAAATCAAAATTTTCACAATACATACCACTATTTGTAAAATGATATATAAATATATATGCATATATGTGCATTTGCTTACAAAAATGTTATTTATATATATATAAATATATTTTAAGAGGTGCTTAAATTACCGAAAATATTACACGGAACCCCCTGGGATTCCCATGTTACACCTACTTTTTAAGTGAAGAAAACATTAAATATTTTAATATTAATCTTGTTTTGGGCAAATTTTTAGACCTTTTGGAAAAAATTGCTAAATATTTCAAGCTATTCTTATTTTTTTTTTTTTTTTTTTTTAAAGATTTTATTTATTCATTTATCCCCCCCTTGCTGCCCGTGCTCGCTGGGTCAGCCAACCACGCCGTGCGGGCGGGCCTGCCCCCACCAGGAGGCCCCGGGAACCGAACCCCGGGCCACCCACATGGCAAACGGGAGCCCCACTGATTGAGCCACAGCCGCTTCTCTCAAGCTATTCTTAGAAAGTAAAACAACTCTTAATTTTTTTTTTAGAAGTCAGTGAAAGGATTCTATTTTGCAAAGCTGTACTATGAAGCTAAAGAATACGAGCTTGCAAAAAAGTAAGTACCGAACTGTAAACATTCTTTGTGTTTTCTAAAATCAGTGCCTTACCTTGTGTTGTACTTTGAAATAAGTAAAAATATTATGTTCTTTAATACTTCTTCCTAAGTGTGCCCTGGAAAGAAGGTATTTATCACTCACTCAGACTGATGTTAAGGATCAGCCTGGGATTATTTTCTCTGAGCTTGCTGCTTGTTTTAACAAAAGGCATGAAATTGGCTTAAAACTCTTTTTCTGAGATTTGTCCAGGTTAGAGTAAAAGAGAACCATGCTTATATCTTATTTGGGAAATTGTTATTTAGTATTTTTAACTTAAAAAAATATTATCAGCAGTTTCTCATTTCTATGCAAAACTGTTTAGTGTTTTACCAAAATGTGATCAGGAAAAAAAAGCAGTTTATGTGTTAAGTTCTAATGTGGAGGCAGCATTAGCAAAAACATTAGATAAATGTAGCATTTAATGGCTGATTATATTGTCAATTCTGTGGTTGTGTGTGTGTGTGTTTTAAATACTACCCATTTTTTCCTTTAGATACTGTTGAGTTAGTTGCATGTTCCAGTTTAAATAATGGTAACAAATAATTAAAGTAACAGTATAAATTAGTTTAGTTGTTGCTTTGGTTTAAGATGTACTCTTCATTTAGCATTTAAGTACAGTTCTAAATTTGATACTTTAAAGATCATTTATTTTTGTATTTTTTTTTAAACAGATACATATCTACATATATTAATGTGCAAGAGAGAGATCCCAAAGCTCACAGGTTTCTGGGTCTTCTTTATGAAGCGGAAGAAAACATTGACAAAGCTGTCGAATGTTATAAGGTAATCTGTAGGTTTAAAATGTAGCCTCTGCATAGCCAAACACACATGATGCCCAGAGTAATTTATATAATGAATAGTTAAAATATGTCTTATAAATGCCATGAAAACGCATTGGTATCATAGGACTATTAAATGAAACATCATGAAATAGATTAAGAAATTATTTGTCTCAAAAGTATACTATTATTTATCATTAAGAGGGTAGCATTTGTAAGAGAAGATTAATTAGAAACCTCTCAATTTAAAGCTTTAAGTCTGACATGGTCAGAAGTGCTGTCCTTATGTGATTTTTGTTTTGGCATTTACCTAATAAAATGTAAGTTTTATTTGATTCATCTCCAAAAAATTCCAAGATAATTTAAGTTTATAACAATTTTGTAATAATATGTTTTATCATTTAGGAATACAGTTTTTAATGGATGTGATATTTTTAAGTTCTGGATGCATGTATATATTTTAAGAATCCTACTAATTTCTTTCTTTTTTGATATTAGCGTTCGGTGGAATTAAACCCAACACAAAAAGATCTTGTGTTGAAGATTGCAGAATTGCTTTGTAAAAATGATGTTACTGATGGAAGAGCAAAATATTGGGTTGAAAGAGCAGCTAAACTTTTCCCAGGAAGTCCTTCAATTTATAAACTAAAGGTAAAAAAAAGCAAACAAAACAAAACTTATTTTAAACACTTTTTCTAATTTTTGGAGTTTTAGTTACTTTGCAGTAGCAACTCTTAAACTGTTAAATATGTTTGTGTATGTGCTTGTGTTTCCTTGAAAATATTTTCCTTCACAAATTTCTTTTAAAACTTTCTGAGTGGAGGCTGTCTAGTTTTATGATAACTATTACCTAAAAATATAAAGGATTGTCTTGTGGGATAGTGAGGTTTTCAAGCAAAGATTAAAAGACAGTTTTTCAGCATTTTGTAGAGGTAATCACTAAAAATGATAGGAAGTTTTTGCTAATGTATTAACTGATCCTGATTATTTTTCTTTACTGATTAAAATACTTTATTAAGTAATAGTAATAAACCAAGTAAACTAAATAATAGTTTACTAAGTCATTCTTTTTTTTTCCCCCTTTGGAGAAAATTCTTCCAAATGTGCTAGGCAAACAGAATTTAAAATTTTAATAATTCTCTGCCCTCCCATAATACATGTTTCTGATGGAATTTTAACTTTTTTTTTTTTTTTTTTTTTTACCGGGAGGTCCCAGGGATCGAACCCAGGTCTCTCCATATGGCAGACGGACGCCCAACCATTTGAGCCACATCCGCCCCCGAATTTTAACTTTTTATTTTGAAATAATTATAGATTCACAAGAGGTTGCAAAGATAATACAGAAAGATTCTGTATACCCTTCATCCAGTTTCCTCCAGTGGTTACATCTTACTTAACTATAGTACTATATCAAAATTAGGAGTTAGATATTCTTACAAAATGTGTGAATAATTGTAATTTTTTACATGCGTGGATTCCTGTAACCACCACCACAATCAAGATACAGAACAGAGCCATCACCATAGAGATCTCCCCTTTGCTGCCGCTACTCCTACTTCCTCAGCATCCCTAACCCCTAGCAACCACTGATTTGTTCTCCATCTCCATAGTTTTGTCATTTTGAGAATGGAATCATACATATATGACCTTTTAATGTTTGTTTTTTTTCACTCAGCATAATGCCCTTGACATCCATTGAAGTTGTTGTGTTTATCAATAGGTTGCTGAGTAGTATTCCGTGATATGGATGTACCATAGTTTGTTTAGCCAATTACTTACGGAGATAATTTTGGTTGTATCCAGTTCTTGGCTATTGGAAGTCTGCTCTGAACAATGGTGCACAGGTTTTAAAATCTAAAGTATTAGGAAAAATGTTAGAGATAATCACTAGTAACATGTTACTGTGATAAGCAACTGGGTTAGAAAAATTAGTCTAAAGTGATAGATGTAAGTGTGCAGATTTCTTTACTATGTTATCTTTGTATTATGCCTCATACGTAACTCCTGTATTGGATATATAATCATCCAGTCCATTCAGTTATAGTGGCATTAACGAATGTATTTGATGGTAAGGGATTATTTTTCATGCAGTGTAACAAAAGTTAGAGTGATGCTTCTAAAGTATTCTGATTTCCTTTAATATAACCCTTTAAGTCACTGTCATTTAAGGTTAAACCTTCCGTGTATCAGATTTTTTCATTTTTTGGAATTGAAATTTGTAAGATTTATAACTGCTGTGCAAAATAAGCCTATTCTAAAATTTAAAGCTTATTCAGGTAAATGGTTTTCTGACTGTGTTTAACGAATGAAAATATTACTGGGGACAGAGAGGAATGGGATCCTGAGCACTAATGAAAGTCTTTGCTAGGCGGAGGGAGGGAGACGGTAAGTACAAGTAGAAAATGGTAAGATGAAATTTACAGATGATGACTTTAGATTTTCTCAGTGAAGGATTCATTAGGATCATACACAAAAGATGAGGGTTTAAGGAATGTATAGGAAATTTGTGGGGAGAGTGAGAAGGTACCAAGTAGTCTTTTTATGGAATGGAGAAAGTGAATGTGTTAAAAGTAAGGTAGTATTTTGTTCTAGGCAATATCAAATTGAGGTTTGAGATAATGAAAGTGAAAACAGCTTGATTGCGATTTCCCAAATTCCTGCCCCTAATTGTTAAGTATTAGTGTGAAGGCATAGAGAGAGAAGATGGTAGGGTTCACCTAAGGAAAGTAGAGAGGATTTAGTTGAGGGTAGCTGCAAGCAAGCAGTAATTATAGATATAAGTGATTATAGCATCTTAGCTTGGCAAAGAAGGAGGAAAAATATGTACATGTTTGGGTTTTTGATGGATAATTAAAACTTGTTGATGTCAGTGTATTGAAAGGAGCTTTTCATATGTTAGAGGAGTATGTATATGGTAATGAGAGTACTTGAGCCCCATGTGAGCTAGAAGAACAAAAGAGGTATGGTGGTCTGAGTGGTCTAACCAAAAAAGATTTTGAAGACATATGCCAATGGCAAATGTATGGCTGAGACTGGATTGTAGGAAAATGTTATTGAAGATGACGTAATTAACTGAATGGTGAGGTTGCTGGATATCTTGTATATCTTTTCATTGCTAATACCAACAAAAGTTGTTGAGGAGAAGAGTGTTGTTGCTAACAAGAAGGATTGGGTGGAGTAGCTGGATAACAAACATGTCCTTTATGGAATAGGGAACTTGACAAAGGGTGTGGAGGAGATGAGATTTGGAAGTGGCCGTGAGGAGTGAGTAAAAACCCCACTTCCTCTCCTTGTGTATACACTACCATGCCACCATTGCAGAGAGGTGGTGGGGAATATCTTGAGATGATACTTAGTTCAATTAAGGCCAGGAGGTAAAGAGACTGCTAAAGAGAAGATGAAGATAATGGAAGAGTAGGAGTTCCAAAGCAGGAATGGAGGGTGTTGGGGGATTGAATCTAATGTAGTGAGTTACAGAGCAGTTTTGAAGATAAGGACTCTAGTGATGATGAAGATTGACTGGGGAGTCTTAGGCTTCTGGTGGTGACTGGGGTGTACAGGCATGTGGGGCAGTAGTGCTGGTAGTTTTTGAGGTGAGTATGAGCAACCACAACTATTCAGGTAATCCCAAATGTTTCTCTTCAGGTAAAGTTATTGAGGCTTAACTTATGGGCTAGAAGCAAAACTCTGAAGGGGCTTAGTGTGTTATGTAGGATGATACTTGGGGTGGAAACTTCCTAAGACTAAAATGGTGCTCATAGGAGCCATTACATGTTTAAAATGGCACAGGTATTTCTCTAAATTGTAGGTTTTTTTTTTTTTTTTTTTTTTTTTTTTAATTAGGAACAACTTTTAGATTGTAAAGGTGAAGATGGATGGAATAAACTTTTTGACTTGATTCAGTCAGAACTCTATGCGAGACCTGATGATATCCATGTGAACATCCGACTAGTGGAGCTTTACCGGTCAAATAAAAGATTGAAGGATGCTGTGGCCCACTGCCGCGAGGCAGAGAGAAGCATAGCTTTGCGTTCAAGTTTAGAATGGAATTCGTGTGTTGTACAGACCCTTAAGGTAGGTAAAATCTGTTTCTATACAGACTTTTACCACGTATCCCTTCATACTTAAAGCAGTGCCCTCCAAGAGTTAAATTTCTTTCATTTATGTAGAGCAACTATGAAATAAAATTTTTACCAGGTTGATTTCAGTTTATAATGGACATTGTGTAGGATAAAAATGACATGTATATTTTTGGTGTTTTATAAGGATTATGTAAAAATGGATCTGGTTTTACAAATGTTAGATGGAATGGGTAAAGGGAATTACAGGCATAAAATGATCAATTTTGTAAGATTTGAGAAAGTTTTGAAACTTACTGTTCTTTTTACGAAATAGGAATATCTGGAATCTTTACAGTGTTTGGAGTCTGATAAAAGTAACTGGCGAGCAACCAATAAAGACTTACTTCTGGCCTATGCTAACCTTATGCTTCTTACACTTTCCACTAGAGATGTTCAGGAAAGTAGAGAATTACTGGAAAGGTATGTTGACTTGAGAGTACTTTTAGTATAAATGGCAGATTATTATTATCATTTATAATATTGATACCCAAATATCTGTGAGTTATGTACTTATAATTTGAATATGGCATGCCTAATTTGAGAAATTCCAACTCTGAATTAAATAACAAAACCATATGATCAGGAAGGAAGTAGAAAATATTCTAGTTTTGCAACTTCATTCTGGTTTATTATGAAATACTAACTTATAATCATTAATCTGATTTGTATCTTTTCTATGATTGGAGGACTAGAAATAACTTGGAATAAGATAAGCTTGAAGTATATTAAGTATGCAGGATAAAAATAAACACTAAATGATTCATAATTTGTAAAAAAGAATAAGGATTCTTAGGCTTTGAATGTGAAAGGTGAAGCTTGAAATAAACTATTTTATTTTGAATTAAATAATGAAACCATGTTTATTCACAACATAATATGTATGGACTACCTCTTTAATATTTTAATATTACAGTTTTGACAGTGCTCTTCAGTCAGTGAAATCTTCTGTGGGTGGAAATGATGAACTCTCAGCTACATTCTTAGAAATGAAAGGACATTTTTACATGCACGCTGGTTCTCTGCTTTTGAAGATGGGTCAGCATAGTAATGTACAATGGCGAGCTCTCTCTGAGCTTGCTGCACTGTGCTATCTGATAGCATTTCAGGTAAGCCTTTTCTAGTTTTGGATAGTTGAAATTTGATTCAGACTCTGCTGTGTTTCACATGTAGTTGTGCCATGGTGTAATGGAACTGTGTCAGCAAACTTGCAGCATTAAAGTTAAAATGGAATATTTAGCTAGTTGAAAACTTAAGATTTACATAATACTCATGATGCTCGTAAAATAGGTACATTGATGCATTGCTGGTGGCATTTACAATGCTATGACTTATTTGAAGGACAGTTTGAAGAGCTTTGATCTTTTTACTCTTATTTTTGTGATTCCATAGTCTCAAATATGTAAAAGGTAGCATGACTTGGATAAAAACCTAAATAGGTAAATTTTGGAGTATGAACTATGATAGAAGAATGTGGTTATCACAGTCATTTTAATATGTTAATTGAAAAATATATAGGTATGCCATGTATATAACATAATACGTTATATATATAGCAGTATATTTATTACATGTCTGAAAACATAAAACTTTTCCATCAAATACGACAGGAAGGAAATTTGCCAAAATGTTAATCATTGTTCTTAGATTATGGGATGCTGGCTAATATCCCTTCCCCAATCCATTTTTGTAGTTTTAATGTTTTCTTCAGTAAGCTTGCATTACTTCTTATACAAAAGGAAATAAGCAGTCTCCCCAAAAAGCATTAAGCTAGGCTTACAAAAGTGGTTGTTAGCTTTATTTAAAAAAAAACTATTTCTTGGGGCAGAAAAGGATTCACTATATTTACTATAGTGAATATAGTAAATATAGAGTGGATTTTTAGAGAAGCTTCCTCTATCTAGTTCATACTATTTAGCTCTTTTTTTTTTTTTTTTTAAAGATTTTATTTATTTATTCATTTATCCCCCCCTTGCTGCTTGCGCTTGCTGGGTCAGCCAACCACGCCGTGCGGGCGGGCTTGCCTTCACCAGGAGGCCCCGGGAACTGAACCCGGAGCCTCCCATATGGTAAACGGGAGCCCCACTGATTGAGCCACAGCCGCTTCCCTATTTAGCTCTTTTAAGAACACTGTTGATGTGGCCCACAATTTTAGGTGCTATTTGTTCAGCAGGAGCTTTTAGGTTCATAAGGAAATATGTTTATTAATGAATATTAGTGAAGGTTAATGAAGTTCACTAATTTTCATAAATGTTAAAAGGTGTTTGTGGTGGTTGATGTTTTTATAGAAGTCCTGAAGTAACTGATAGTTTCCTTATTTGTTAATGGAAACTTAAAAAATTATTTTTTTAATTTAATATATATATTTAAAGTTAATCCACAGTCAACTATTTTAAATTGTGAAATTTTAATAATAAAAAATAACTCTTCCTTTTAACACATCTACTCAAGTCTTCCTTCTTAGAAGACACCTGCTGTTAACAGTTTCTTGGGTATTCAAGAATAGACTTCGCATACGAACCATATAATTATCCTTTCTCTACTTTTAAAACATTTTTACCCCAGTGGAGGTGTACTTATTTATGCTAAATACTTTGTTTTTTTTTCTGTTTTTGCATATAGACACCTACCTCAGTCTTTTTTTTCTTTTCTTCTCTTGAACTACCACATATTTCCATTGAAGGGATTTATAATAGAAAACTCTTAGATGCTTTGATTTTTTATTATCAGTTTGTTTAAAAGCTTAATTATCAATTGATTTATATGCATGAAAGGGAGGTTATAGGTGTCTGTAAGGAGTCATGGCTGGCCGACTTTCTATATGGTAGATTTATCAGACTCCTGATCAGGGAAATGCTATAGTTCTAGAAAGTATATCTGCATTTTGGTGAGTAATTTAACAAAGTTTATGTTGAAGCCTAATGGTTAAGATCAGGAAATGATGATGAGTTTGCTGAGTGGATTCATAATGAACTGGTTACAAATAGCAGCTGTTAAAAACTTTTATAAAATTGGCCAGGTTTTTGAATTGAGGCGATCAATTTGAAAGCAAATATAATTCTCACACTTTGTTCCTTATTTTGGGTGCTATTTTCAGCATTTATTAATGACAAAATTTGCATCATCTTTAGAAAACTTGTGGCTAAAAGGATAAGTCAACCAAATGTTTCTAAAATTCAAATTCAGAAGCTTTTACATTTGTAAGGAATATATTTAATTTGAAAAATTAATATCTTTGGAAAGTTGATTATATCCACATGATGTAAAATTCTAGTGGTGCAGAGTATACTGTGAAATTCCCTCCCCTTTGTTCCCTAGTCACTTCTTTTTCCTGGAGGAACTAATTATTAGTTTCTTTTTTTTTTTATTGTGGGTAAAAATCAAAATTTTCACAATATATACCAACATTTGCAAAATGATATATAAATATATATGCATATATGTGCATTTGCTTACAAAAATGTTATTTATATATATATATATATTTTTTTTTTAAGAGGTGCTTAGATTACCCAAAATATTACACAGAACCCATAATTATTAGTTTCTTGTGAATTCTTCAGGAAACATTTTATCCATAGTAAAAGCAAACACATGCGTGCACACACACACACATTTGTATCCTTTTTCCCCTTAAAAAAGACAAAATTTATTCTGAACATTCTGTTTACAATGTTTTTAGTTCCATGAAATATATCTTAGAGATAGTTCCATAGTAGTACATTAAAAAAAATGTTTTGATGGTTGCATATTATTCCATTGTATGTATCATAGCTTTTTTTTTTTTTTTTGTAAACCAGGACATTAGGTTGTTTCTACTTTTTGGTATGCTGTTTCAAATAATTCAGCAGTGAATAACTTGGGCCACTCATTTTACATGTCAAAATATATGGGTATGGGAAGCGGCTGTGGCTCAATCAGTAGGGCTCCCGTTTACCATATGGGAGGCCCTGGGTTCGGTTCCTGGGGCCTCCTGGTGAGGGCAGGCCTGCCCGCGCGGCGTGGTTGGGTGGCCCAGCGAGCACAAGCAGCAAAATAAATAAAATCTTAAAAAAAAAAAAAATATATATATATATATATATATATATATATATATATATGTAGAATAAATTTCTGAAAGACGTATTACAGGATCAAAGTGTATATATATGCATTAATAATGTTTAGAGTTAACTGCCAAATTTCCATCCTCACAGACGTTGTACCAAATTATATTCCCATCAGCAATTAGAAAGTCATTAATTTGAAAGTAGCTATTACATCCCCCCCATACAGCTACTTTTAGGATATCTCCAATTAAGTGGTCATTGCCTGTGACTGAACATTTTCAGTGATGGGCATTCACTGCTTTTCAAGAAAGCTCATGTGATCTTTGGATAACAATCACGCATACCATACAGAATTCCCATATATCACCCCACCACTAGCACCTAACGTTGTGACACATTTGTTACAAATGATGAAAGAACATCATCCTGTTATTACCAGTATCTACATCACCATAGCTTATATTTGGGTTATTTTTCCTACAAACTATCCTGTTATTAACACCATGTATTAGTATTGTATATTTGCTGTAGTTCCTGAGAGAACGTTCTCATATTTGTACTGTTAGCTACTGTCCATCACCCACCACAGGGTTCACTGTGTTATGCACTCTTCTGCCTTGTACAGTCCATCCAAAGTGTACTCTCAGTGGCTCTCAATTTCATATCATAGTTATGCTGTCATCACCTCAGTCCATTAAAACGTTTTCATTACTCCAAAAGGAAGAAACAAGATAACTTGGAATATGGCTTAAAGTCCTTTTATTCTCTTGGTTATCGATAATTAATGGTATTCTACTTTGCCCATACTTTTTGAAAATGTGCTATCCACAGTATGGTATTTCTGATATGATTTGACCATTGCTGGTAAACTAGGGCTGTCATGTTTTCTGCTGTGGTTATATTTATGCTAAGTAAAAAAAAAAAAAAAAAAAAGCCTAACTAAATTTTTCTCTGAATATAATTTGAATGTGCTTTTAGTAGAAAGCAAGAACTTTCTCAGAAATTCTTTTTAGGCATCTTTCATAGATTATTTGAATTCCTTGGTTCCCAGTTTTTTGCAATTTGCTTTCCAACTCAATTTAACCATTGTTGAACTGTTTATTCATTATCAAAAAAAAAGCACAGAGTAATAGAAAGCATCATCTTATTCTTAGAAAATGGGTATCACAGAATTTAAGATTTTAAATTCTAAATTTATCAGGTTCCAAGACCAAAGATTAAACTAATTAAAGGAGAAGCTGGACAAAATCTATTGGAAATGATGGCCTGTGATCGTCTGAGCCAATCAGGTAATAGTATGATTAACTGATTTAATTTAAAAAAAAAAAAACAAGGACAATTTCTCTGGTAGGGCACATCTTCTGATTAAAATCTCTCTGTCTGTCCCATAGATTCTTTGTCATAATCATTTGTTTCTCTTTGCCATATAGTAGATCAGGGCAATAGGTATGGAATGAATCGAAAATATATTCTTTAAAAGGAACAAATATTTGATATTGTTTTTTTTCCCTGATAGAAATATCTCCTTGACCTCTCCTTTATCATGCTGCTGAAACCTCCATCCTAAACATTTCAAAGCACTTGAACTCTTTGAAAATGTGCCATCCACAGTGTGGCATTTCTGAGTATGATTTGAACATTGCTGTGTAAACTAGGGCTGTCATGTTTTCTGCTATAGTTATATTTATGCAGAGTTAAAAAAAATGTATAGTTTTCTATAATTACATAGAATCATATAGAGTTATATAATTATTGATTTGCCAACTCTCTAGTAAAGCACCGCTATGTGGGATATAAAGATGAAGAAGATATGGATCTGTCTCTCAAAGAGCTGACAGTGTAGTGAGGAAGATAGAAGATATTTACTCACATCCTCTTAAGCTCTTGGAAGGTGTAGATTTATTCCCAATTTTGTCTGTTTGGGATGAATCCTAAAGATATTACATATTTGTAATTTTGCAGAGGAATTCATGGAGTCATGGACTGAAGTAGAAGTGTAATACTTTCAAGAGGAGTTAGTTTTTATATAAAATTGAATGAACTTTGTAGAGAGCAAGAAGTAGTATTAAGTCAAATTTGCTGTAAGTTTTGGTCTGTAATTAGGCTGTTGGTCAGAGGAATCAAGGCAATGTTTGTATTGCGCTGCTCTCCCACATTCTACTTCTCTTTGTGGGAATTAGACTTGAAGTGACTTTCTGGGTTTTTTTTTCTTTATATACCCCTTCTATCTTTGCAGAACTGTCATGGGTGCCAAGCCTGATTAGTGAAATGAACAGTTTTTTATGTCTTCAGTCTGGACATTCCAGAGAGTGTCTCTGCAAGCTTGCTGAGAGACATCAGTTGGTGGCAATCTGCAGAATTACCTGAAGGAGGCTTTTTTTTTTTTTTTTTAAACAGCTCTATTAAGATGTAATTAACATACATACAAATCACCCATTTAAAGTATACAATTCATTCGTTTTAAGTATGTTCACAGAATTTGGAATCATCACCATAGTCAATTTTAGAACATTTTCATTACCCCATAAAGAAACCCCACCACAAATCTGTGTTCTGTCTCTATAGATTTATGTTTTCTGGACATTTCATATAAAGGAATCATACCCTATGTGGTGGTCTTTTTTGACTGGCTTCTTTCACTTAGCATAATGTTTTCAAGATACATCTATGTTGTAATTTATATCAGTACTTCATCCAAGAAGTGCTTTAAAAATAGATTCTTCATCCCAAACCTATGGAATCAGAATCTCTAGGGCCTGGAAAAAAGTTCTTTAAAGGATGATTCGGATCAGTTAGGTTTAGAAATCAGTGTATCAGACCAAAGAATTATAGCTTGGCTCTGTTTTCCTAATAGCCATTTAAATCCCTTACTTTTTTTTTTTTTTTTTTTTTACCCGGAGGTCCCGGGGATCGAACCCGGGTCCCTCCATATGGGAGACAGACGCCCAACCAGTTGAGCCACATCCGACCCCAATCCCATACTTTTTTATCTCAAATGTAAATGCTTGGCATTTTTCACACACATTCCTCTAGCATTTTTTTGTTTTTTCATTTTATTCCAGCATACAGACACAAATACTATCAAACATGTGATCTCTATTCATTTTCTATATAAGCAACCTTTTTGTTGTTTGGCAGTGGTTATGGCTGGAGGGTTAGGTCTGAGATAATCATGTTATTTCTCCTTCAGGTACATGAATGAAACTTGAGACTGTGTAAATTTAGTCTACATTTAAAAAGCGATAGGAATAGCAGAGCGGGTGCAGCTCAATTGAGGGCCTGCTTTGCATGTGTGAGGTCCCAGGTTCAATCCCAGATGGCTCCTTAAAAAAAAAAAAAGGAATAAATTAATTTGTTTTTCAGGGCACATGCTGCTAAACCTGAGTCGTGGCAAGCAAGATTTTTTGAAAGAAGTTGTGGAATCCTTTGCCAATAAGAGTGGGCAGTCTGCTTTATATGATGCTCTGTTTTCTAGCCAGTCACCTACGGATAGCTCTTTCCTTGGTAGCGATGATATTGGAAACATTGATGTACAAGCACCAGAGCCTGATGATCTGGCTAGATATGATGTTGGTAAGTTGCATCTTTCAGAAGGAAATATTCTACATCTTAATCCTTTTATATTAGGAAAACAAAAGCAAAAAGGAAAATAAATTGCCTGTGATCTCATTATCCAGAAATAATGACTTAATATTCTCCTATATTCCTTTCAGGTTTTTTTGGAGTCATTGGGGGAGGGGGCGGGGCGGGGTTAAACACACACACTTAAATAGCTGTTTATTGCATACATACAGTGGACTTCTTTCATGAATTCTTTCCCATATTATTTGTATTAAAACTTTCTACAAATACCTCTTTTAATGTTGATATAATGTGTTTAAATTAACCATAATTTGCTTACCATTTTGTTCTTGGGCATCCAAGTTGTTTCCAGTTTTTTTCATTATTGAAAGTAACACTCTAATGAAAACTTTGATATAAGCTGTCTGCATGTCAAATTATTTCCATGGAGATTCCTAAAAACATTTCAGAGATGAACATTTTTAAGTCTCTTGCTGGTTGCCACATTGTCAGAAAAGTTGTACCTCTTTATGCTTCCAGAAGCTCATAACTTTTTCAGGATTGAATTTCTTTCTTGTAGAAGGAAAGATCTCTTTATTATCCTAATAGTTTAATGTAGTGGTATCTATTGATTAAATGACTCTTTACTGAAAAGAAAATCCATTGTTTGAAGATTTTTTTTTAGTGGGTGGATGTTCTTTTTTTTATCCTTTATTATATTAGTAGATATTGTCTTCTAGTGAGTCTTATTTCTTAGATGGACTTGAAGGAACTTTCTCCAAATTAACTGTTTTTATTAAAAGTTCTAGGTATAAAGTGTGAATGCATTTAATAAGAGCATGAGAATTTGCCTACCAGAGTTTTTCCCCAGCTATGATACGAAAAAGCCAAGCAGTTGTAAAATTAAGATAACATTTAGTGTGACTCAGTTGTTCATGTTGGCAAACTGATGGCACAAAAAAACTTCCAAAAGCTCAAATCATTTTTTTCCCCTGTATTTCAGGTGCTATTCGAGCACATAATAGTAGTCTTCAGCACCTTACCTGGCTTGGCTTACAGTGGAATTCATTGTCTACTTTACCTGCAGTTCGAAAATGGCTGAAACAGCTTTTTCATCATTTGCCCCAGGAAACTTCAAGGCTTGAAACAAATGCACCTGAATCAATATGTATTTTAGATCTTGAGGTAAGCAAAGATTTGAACAAATTAAGTATTTTCAGTTTTTTTTAATTCTTTTCTGACAAATTGCTTTTTGTTGAAATAAAATAGGTATTTCTACTTGGAGTAATATATACCAGCCACTTACAATTAAAGGAGAAATGTAATTCTCACTACAGTTCCTATCAGCTGTTATGCTTGCCACTTCCTGTGTGTAAACAGCTTTGTACAGAAAGACAAAAATCTTGGTGGGATGCAGTTTGTAATCTGATATACAGAAAAGCAATGTAAGTAGAAAAACAAAAACATTCCTTTAACTTATTTCTTAGATTTTACTAGGGATTTAATTTGTCATGTGAAAAGTTAATTTAATTTGCATTGAAGTGGCGTTGAACTGTGTGTTTATAAACTAATTTTATTAAATAAAACTCTTTTTAGACCTGGAACCTCAGCAAAATTGCGACTTCTTGTTCAGCATGAAATAAACACTCTAAGGGGTCAGGAAAAACACGGTCTTCAGCCTGCTTTGCTAATATATTGGGCAAAATGTCTTCAGAAAACGGTGAGTTCATTAAAGCATAAATAATTTTTAATAACATCACCTTAGTTGATGTTAATAATAAACTTTTAACTGGAAGTCTTTTAAAATAATAAACTTTTAACTGGAAGTCTTTTAGTTCTGAAAACATTTGTTAATTCAGATTAAGCCATATGAAATATATTTTTATATCTTGCCACAAAGTAGTCAATATAGTTAATATCTAAGCACTTAGAACAGTTTCTGGCACATAGTAACTGCTCGGTAACTGTTAGTTGTTTCTCAGAACATACATAAGTAGTAACTTTTTTATGATTACTTAATAATTTTTTCCAACAATTGTTCAGTCTGAAAAATTCTTTACATATTAGTTTAAGGTTTTTGTAGGTTATGGCATTATAGATGTTCCTAAATATTTGAGGTCTGTTTTGTGAAAGGATTAGGTATAGATGGCTGGTCCTTTAACCAAACTGCCACACACAGAGGCAGATTTTAGCTCTCTAAAAATGGCAGTACTTAAAAAAATATATTGGACTACCTCATTAAGTAGTATCAATGAAAGTATTTAAAATTTGGGTCTGGAATGATCACTGGTATTAAGGTTGTTAGTTATTCCAATATTTGGAAGGTTGAGCCCCAAATGGACTTCATGGATTCCATTTGGCTTTGATGTAATTTTTTTCTACTTTCCCTTTTTTTTTTTTCATTATAGAAGTTGTAAGTTTACAGAAAAAAATTGTGCATAAAATAGTGTTCCCATATACCACCCTATTATTAACACATTGCAATTTGTTACAATTCATGAAAGAACATTTTTACAATTGTACTATTAACTATAGTCCTTCATTTACATTGGCTTTGATATCATTTTAACCAATTGTTGTGACCCTTTGTAAATGAGTTTAGATGTGATAATTTGTGTTCCTTAGGTTGTGCGCTTCTTACTTTGTGTTTTAGGGCAGCAGTCTTAATTCTTTTTATGATCAACGGGAGTATATAGGCAGAAGCGTTCATTATTGGAAGAAAGTTATGCCACTGTTGAAGACAATCAAAAAGAAGAGTAGTATTCCTGAACCTACTGATCCTTTGTTTAAACATTTTCATAGTGCAGACATTCAGGTAAGGGAGGATACCTTTGTGAATTAATGGAGATAGGGATTTCTAGTTTATAACAAAGAAATGGGGATATAGACTACTAAATTAACTGAATGGCTATTTAATGATAGTCTTGTTTTCTAAATCCACAAATTATGATGGGAAAGAATAATGAGATGGTAATCCCGTTAGATCATACAAAATCTTTGGGAAATCACTGAGGTTTGATATTCTAAGTAGAGGCAATTTGGCTAAGAATTACCTAAATGTGTTTAGGCCTCTGAAATTGGCGAATATGAAGAAGAAGCACACATAACATTTGCTATATTGGATGCAGTTAATGGAAATATAGAAGATGCAATGACTGCTTTTGAATCAATAAAAAGCGTTGTTTCCTACTGGAACCTTGCTCTGGTAAGTTGATGTAGTACTTAAATTAAAATTTTTTGTTTTAAACAACTAGTTGTTTTATAAAAAATATTCTTTGTATAGATTTTTCACAGGAAAGCAGAAGACATTGAAAATGATGCTCTTTCTCCTGAAGAACAAGAAGAATGCAAAAATTATTTGAGAAAGACCAGGGACTACCTAATAAAAATTTTAGATGATAGCGATTCAGATCTTTCAATTGTCAAGAAAGTAAGTTGCAGGGTTTTCTCTGTACTTTATTATTATTGATAATTGGGTGGTAAATATTTTACCATGATTATATATTTCATTAATTTTAAAAAATGCTTGATATTACTTGGTAATACAAGGAAGATATGTATGTGTGTAAATGTTTAATTTGCATAATACTTTTTGTCTTAGGTCTTATCTGTCCTTTTTTAAACTTACATATAGGCTAGGTATATACTCTTAAATACTTCTTTGGAATTAGGAAAGTTTTCTGACATAGGGCATTGTTAATTTTGTTGTCTTGGCAATGTAATCAAATATTGCAGCCAAAGGACTAGTTCTTAATGAATTTGGTAGTTAACCATTTTGCTCAATTTAAAAGTTGTTGCTGACAACTTTAGAAGCACTTCTCATCTCATTATATGCTCTGGACTCTCTTTCCAGCTGTCAGTAATTTGACAGCGTTGTGATAGTGTCACCTTCAATTATGTGCATCCTTCGAGTGTTTCGCTGATTAATTTGTCATGCTACTCTGGATTAGGGTTAACATTCCACTACTAATATAGTGTGTAACAGGAGTATTAGAAACAGCATCGACTTTAGAATCAGAAGACTAGGTATAATAAATTGTGACAATTGCAAAGCATTTTCACATGTATTATTATTTAAAGAATAAAGTGCGTACTATACACAAATGAGAAAAATGTAAATAGTAGGAAAACCTTCATATTTATTTCACAGTTCTTCAGTATTTTTGTAAGCTAAAACCCTTGAGTAATGCTTATTGTTTTTAGTTACCTGTGCCCCTGGAGTCTGTGAAAGAGATGCTTAATTCAGTTATGCAAGAACTTGAAGACTTTTGTGAAGGAGGTCCTCTTTATAAAAATGGTTCTTTGCGAAATGTAGATTCAGAAATAAAACATTCTACACCATCTCCCACCAAATATTCTCTGTCTCCAAGTAAAAGTTACAAGGTAAGTATGAAAGAAATGAATCCTTCCATTGTGGAGTATGTTTCTGTTCTAAATGTTCTAAATACTGTTTTTGTTGTTGTTGTTGTTTAGTATTCTCCCAAAACACCACCTCGGTGGGCAGAAGATCAAAATTCTTTACTGAAAATGATCTGCCAACAAGTAGAAGCGATTAAGGTAAGTCATTTAATTTCTGTGTTATTGCAAGATTTCTTCGCTGACCACTCTCACTCCTTTCTAAAAGTGGGCAAAATGTCCCCTTGCCATGCTACCATGAAATCATATCATGTGTTATGTGCCTCTTTTTTTTTAAGATTTATTTTATTTATTTATTACCCCCACTCCTCGTTGTTTGCACTCGCTGTCTGCCCTCTGTGTCTGTTTGCTGTGTGCTCTCTGTGTCTGCTCGTCTTCTCTCTAGGAGGCACCGGGAACTGAACCTGGGACCTCCCATGTGGGAGAGAGGCACTCAATCACTTGAGCCACCTCAGCTCCCCGTTATTCTTTTGTCTCTCATTGTCTTTCCTCTTTGTGTCTCCTTTGTTGTATCATCTTGTTGCATGAGCTTGCTGTGCCTACCGTTGAACCAGCTTGCTGTCTCGCTCGTCTTTTCCAGGAGGCACTGGGAACTGAATTGGGGGCCTCCTGTGTTGTAGGCGGGAGCTCAGTCACTTGAGCCACATATACTCCCATGCCTCTGCTTTAACACTTTCTGCTTTTTTTTCAAAGTTTCTTTTGAAATGTTTATTCATCTATTCCATGCACAATCCATATTTTAACACTATTATAATAAAAACATAATCTTTTTTTTTTTTTTTTTTTTTTTTATTACCGGGAGGTCCCGGGGATCGAACCCAGGTCCCTCCATATGGGAGACGGACGCCCAACCAGTTGAGCCACATCCGACCCTAAAAACATATTCTTGATTCCTTATTTCACAGTGAGCATTCAGATTTTTTTTATGACGGATAAACATCTTTCTAAGATGTTTAGAGTTGTATAGAAAAGAAAAATTAACTTACCATCAGAAATTAAATATTCAAGGAAAAATGTTGCACTTTTATGGAACATAATTTTTCACGTTTTTAAAGAAAAACGTGTGTATAGAATTTTCAGCAACAAATTTTATTGCATATTTATTCACAAGGACTAATGAACTGCAAAGTATTTAGCCTCATTAGCGTAATATGTGCTCCCAATTCTGCATTCAACATTTTAAAGAACATTTCAGGGGAGTGGATGATGTGGCTCAAATGCTTGAGCGCCTGCTTTCCACATGGGAGGTCCTGAATTCAATCCCCTGTGCCTCCTGGAAAAAAACAAAAACAACAAGTAAACAAAGAAAAAAGCCAGCTTGGGAGCTGATGTTGCTCAGTGGCCTGAGTGCCGTTTTCTCACATGTGATGTCCCGGTCTCAATCCCTAACCTCGGTATCTCAAAAAAAAAAAAAAATTTTTTTTTCAGAAACCCCTAACTGCATCCTAAATATTATCAATTATAGGGTATTTGTCAAAACTTTAAATTGTTTGCCAAATTGTGCTGCAAAAATGTTCTTGGTATATTTTTCAAATATGCATTGCTCCAGTGTATTACATGTACTGTATTTTTGAAATTATGTGTCTGCCTCCTCCACACTTTGCAAGTCCTTCAAAGGTAGGAGTGTTGTTATCCAAAACAGTATGGTTCATGGCACAGAGGAGGTTCCCAAGTGATTGGATTGAACTACTAAAATACCATACCTTGGCTTGTGAATTCATTTGAAGGGCTAGCTGTGTATGATACATGGGTCACATTTATAACTAAATGTTAAAAAGTCATCTAAGTGTCACGAAGTATCTGTCTTTTTAATATTTTCATATGAATTTGACTTAAATATGTAAGAGAATGATATACATACATGCTCTTAATTTTACCTATGTATTTAAAGGATCTCATTTGTGGGACTCAAAGGGGCTTTACTACTTTGAAATGGGAAGTATAAATTTCATGCTCATATTGGGGAAGAACTAAATTATTCATACTTCAGAAGTTACACTTAGGAAATTTAGTACAGGCATACCTTATTGTGCTTCGCAGCAAAAAGATTATGATTCGCTGAGGGCACAGATGATGGTTAGCATTTTCTTAGCAGTAAAATTTCTTAAAGTATGTATGTACATTGCTTTTTTAGTCATAATTCTGTTGCACACTTAATACACTAAAATACAGTGTAAAGATAACTTTTATATGAACTGGGAAACCAAAAAATTTATGTAACTTGCTTTATTCGTGATATTTGCTTTATTGTGGTTGTCTGGAACCAAACCCACAATATTTCTAAGGCATGCCTGTATATGGGTCAGTTATTATAATAAAGCTATGTGATACTTAATAAATACTATGTTTGGAAGAGAAAAAAATTTTAATTTGCACAAAGATTTTTTTATGTTTGCCTTATGTAATTGATTAATTTGTGATTAATCATAATTATGGTAATCACAACATAATATAATAACATCAATATATGATTAATAATGTATGACAATCATTAATCATAATTTATTATTACTAATATCATAATTCTATGATATTACATACAATCTTGACCTACCATTACTTGTTTCAGTCACCCAAAATTGTATTCTTTGGAAACGTAGTAGAGCACTACTTCATGAGCCTGAAAGCTGGGTTCTAGTACTGACTGCCACTAATTAATGATCTTGGGCCAATCACTTCCTTACCTTTCTGCCTTCTTGGCTTCTGGTCTACACAGTGAGAGAATTGGAGTAACCAGTTTTTATCAAATGGTTCAGTTCTTTGAATTTCTACAATTATAATTATAGCATTGATTGCATGTTCAAAACTATGACCCAGTTATCAGTAGTGACCAGTAAAGTTTTCTAGTTCATTCCACCAGTTTCTTATTCTTGAATGTTCAATATCTGGACAAGGCACAATAGATAGATGAGTGATGGAAATTTTATTTAGCTTGAAAATTGATGTATTTGTAGACATCATAGTTATGGCTTTGTGGGAAATTTCTATTCGAATTCACATCTAGAAGAACAACGCAGACATGCCAGGTCTGTCTCTGACTTCATTTACTATAAATAGATATATGATCCGAGATCGAGAAATTTGATACAGTTTTCAAGTTGATCTGTTGTCTGATGTCACCACAGTTTCTTGAAAGAGAAATAATTCCTTGATAAGTGCCTGTTTTATATATATATACTTCTTAAAATTTTTTAAAAAGATATTTAGATTACATAAATGTTACATAGAAATATAGGGGATTCCCATATGTCCCATTCCCTACCCCTCCCACATTTTCCCACATTAACAACATCCTTTATTGGTGTGGTACATTCATTAAAATTGAAAACATTTTCGATCATTGCCACTAAGCATGGATTGTAGTTTACATTGTAGTTTACACTCTGTCCTGCACAATTTTGTAAGTTATGACAAGATATATAATGGTCTTTATCTGTCATTGCAACGTCATTAGGACAATTCCAAAGTCCCAAAAATACCCCCAAATATTACTCATATTTTTCCCTCTCCCTCCCCTCAGAACCTCCAGTGGCCACTGCCTTTACATCAATGATAAAAGTTCTTCTACTGAACTTTTAGAATCACAATACATCTATAGTAGAATAACCGTAAGTCTACTATAGTCTATTATTCATTCCCCAATCATGAGGATTCTGGGATGGTGATGCCCACTCCACGTCTAATTGAGAGGGGGCTAAGATCCCGTGGGCCAGATGGATGGGGCTATCTTGCTTGCAGTTACAGATTCTCTCTGTTTCTTGGGATATTCATAGTCCATCATCATCTCCTTGTTAGTTGTCCTGGGTGAGTCCAATGAACTGGAGAATAGGTGTTGCAATTCTGTTGAGATTTAGGGCCCAGCTGGCACATGGACAGCCCAAAGATTTAAGTCTCTTGGACATACATCTATCAGCTCTAGTACTAACTATAGGTTCAAATAGAAGGGGCAGAAGAGCTGTGTGTAGGGAAACTACAACTGAATCCAACTGTGTGACACTGGGGAACATAAATTCCAAAGTAGGGCCCACTGGCAGGGCACCAAATTCCTGAGCTGTCTGCCCTGCCTGTAGTGTCTGGATGTCTCCAGAGCCCTCAGGAGCCCTGCTATTTGAGGCAATATTTACTTTTGCAGTCAATGAGATCCTGTTGAGATGTGCAAAAGCGTAACCTCTGGAATGACCTCCTGACTCATTTTGAAGTCTTTTAGCCATATAAATACATTTGTCTTTACCCTCTCCTGCTTTTGGTAAAGGTCTTTTTCCAGTTACATTGGTAGTTGGTGCTTGGTAGTAATCCATCGGTGCCAGGGAAGCTTGTCCCTGGGAGTCATGTCCCATGCCAGGGGAGTGGTGGGGGGAAGGTAATGCATTTATATGCTAAGTTTGGCTTAGAGAGAGGCTACATTTGAGCAGCAAGGAGGCTCTCAGGAGGTAACTCTTTTTTTTTTTAATATTTTATGAACACAAAATGTTGTATTATAAATACGAAATAAAGAAGAAAAATACAGTGATATGTTAGCTATTTTCATGGGTTGAAAACATAAAAACTTTTTTTTTTTTTTTAATTTATTTTTTTACCGGGAGGTCTCAGGGATCGAACCCGGGTCCCTCCATATGGGAGATGGACACCCAACCATTTGAGCCACATCCATCCCCCCATAAAAGCTTTTACTCTAAAAGGCTGCTTTCTGAAGAGATGACCTGTAGGTCTAGTAATCTGAATTCTCTATTGAGTTCATTTATAGAAAGAATATAGTCAAATTATTCACTTTCATGCACCTACATGGGAAGTAGTAGGTGAATATCTGTAGGAGTACAACTTATTGTCTGCTCTGCCACTCAGAAGTAACCCTGTGTCTGTCCAGTCTACGCTCAGTACTTTGTCTTCATGAGCAACTAGATCATAGAGAGGAGCCTTACAACTTCTTGTATCCCACAGCTTGACAATGTTATCTAAAGAACCTGAGATCAGCTGCTGTTCATGGGTAGGGCACCACTTTACTGATGTGACCCAGCCTGTATGTGAGGTTAAGGACAGTGACACCAAAGAACCATCTCTAGTTCGGGGATCCCACAGTCTGATATGCCTATCTAGATGCTAAACGTTTACAAAGTGGAGAATAGGAGATACAATTAAACACTTTATTTCCTGTCAAAGTTGACTTAAGACTGCCAGTCTCAACATCCCATACTCTTAATTGTGTGGTCCCAAGACGCAGTGCAGATTTCTTCAGCATCTGACCACAGAACTGAGGAAATTGCTTCCTTGTGGCCAGAGAGAGTCATCATGGGAGTCCTTGTTAGTCCCAACTGCTCTGTTTTCTGTTTCTTTCTTGGTCGATTAGCAGATTCCTCCATTTCATCTTCTTCATTTGTAGGAACTGTAGACCACATCTTTAGCGTCTTATCCTAGGAGCCACTGCAAAATTTAGTTCCTGTGCTATCAACAGCTATAGATTCCACACTTCCAGCGTGACCTCTGCAGCAGTGTAGGGCTTTCACTTTATTTCTCTCTACATTCCACTCCCATAAGAGAATAGTCTGATCCATGGAGGCACTCAGTAGTAAGCAAGACAAACTCTTTTTTCACCCAAGCCACATCTTTTACAACATCTGTATGTCCCACAATTGTCATTATTGACTTTCCTTCCAAGGACCAGATTCGAGAAGTCTTATGAGAACAAGTCAAAATCCATTCCTCGGCTCCTTTACCAGAACTGATCCAGTCATCCTGGAATATGCATTGCTCTGGCTGAGATGCACTGTACTTCTCCATGTATTCTAGTTCCACAACCTCTTCTGATGAGATGTTCTCCAGTTCCATGTGTTTAACCAATGGCATTTGCAGAAACTGGCCCTTGATAAGGAAATCAAATTCCACATATTTGTGGAACTCATTTTTGGCCTCCAGCAATTTATTGATGATGTTACTAAGGTTAGCAATTTCAGAGGCTGCAGGAATTGAGAAGGGAATATCATTTACAGCATATTTCTTGTTGTCAGTGTAGAAGCGTGTCTGGAGCTGAGCCATGGCAGGAATGAGTACTCACGAGACTTGCCCTGAGAAAAGTAAGAGGGTAATAGTACAAAAATGAGCCCTCTACCCTCTTAGAACTAGAAAAAGAGGAAGCTCAAAATTAGACCGCACAGGTAAGAGAGAAGCTGCAATCGAAGTCCGGTTTCGGCTTTCTTTCCTTGGGTCTTCACAGCAGATAGCACCATGAGGCTGCTCTTCCACAGAGGCCCAGCCCACAAACATCAGGAGGTAACTCTTAAGGCACTCTATAATACTAGGCCAAGTTTCAATTTCAAAAGTAAAGGTTCATAAGTACAATTATCAGTATCAAGGGCCTGTCAGTGGTCCATCCTCCTTCACTAGTCACTGCCCCTGTACTTGGGGGAGTCTTGCTGTCCCATTAAAGAATGTAAGTGCCTGTTTTTTAAGGGATATTTTGTGGGTTCTGTGCTTAGGTTTTAGGATGTTGCCATTTAGTTGACTCTGTAATAGCGGGTATTAGATAGCTAGCCATATAGTTATATTAAAAGGCACTATATCTGCCATTTTATCTAGGCAGAAGAGTGGTGGTATGAAAACACATTTGGGGTCATATCTGGTTTGAATTCATTCCAGCTGTATCAATTTCTGCATTTTTTTTTTTTTCCCTTCTCATTTCAAGATGTGAGTCAAGATTGCTTACAGTGTATGAGGATTAAGAACTTATGTAAAATGCCTGGAACATGTTAATAATATACATTATAAATTCTGAGCAAATATTGTTTTCCCTTTCCCGGTGGAACATTTGAATGTCAGCCTGTAGTATTTTATTACGTTGAATGCTGATTTGTATTAAGTGATTACTTCTAGTATAGGAAAGTAATTTAGAATGTCTGGCAATCCAGATGGACTGAAGAATAAAGCATTGTTGAAAAGAAATGCTTGGAAAAGGTAATACTGTTGAGGGCTGCAAATGCCAGGAAAAGACATTTAATTTTAGGTGACTTACTTTTTTTAAGCAGGGAGTGTCTGGGTCAGAGTGGAACTTTAAAATGTATAGTCTAGACAATTGTAGGATGGAAAATAATTTATTTAGTGGTTTAGGTTAGAGTTAAGAGTGAATGAATTTGATGGTGGCACTAAGGAATGAAAAATGGCATCAAATAATAGTTTTAAAAAATTAAAGACCACGTTCTTATGAGCACCTGGTACCCAGATCTTATTGGTAAATAGGATCTTTTAGAAAGTATCATTAAGCACTTAAATTTAAAATATTTGTTAAGTTTGCACTAGTGCTGTTTCTGACATGTTACTACTATTTAAAATTGTTTTCTTTTTTATTCCCATAGAAAGAAATGCAGGAATTGAAACTAAACAGTAGTAACTCAGCATCCCCTCATCGTTGGCCCACAGAGAATTATGGACCAGACACAGTGCCTGATGGATATCAGGGATCACAGACTTTTCATGGGGCTCCACTAACAGGTAAGCTGGCAACTCAGTAATCCCTGAGTTTAGTAAAGTTCACTGTACCACCCTTCTTTTATGTAGATGACTCCTAAAATCCCCTTGTCTTTTATGTTTGTTTACATGCATATCTATGTATTAACTGTTTATATATGTTAATTAAAAATACCAAAAGTGTTTGTTATTACTGACATTTTTTTTTAACTCCAAGTAGAAATGAAGCAACCTTTATCTGATCCTGTGTAAATAAAAGCTTAACAAACCCTTTAATACACTTCTCAAAGAAGCTGAGGTTGAGATGCAATTATTACTTATAATTGAAAAATGTTAACCAGTGCAGTTATGTACTACGAGATGCCAAATTAAGAACTTAAACTTCTGGAGAATTATTTTGATGACATTTTGAGAATCAGGACATTAATAGGAAGTCTTATTTATCTCAAAATACCATAGCCGTAACATAGATGGAAGGAGTTTGGAGCCAGACCATAATGGGTCTTGAAGTTGCGCTCTGTCTTACTGGCTGTGTAAGTAGTAACCTTTCTGAACTTGTTTCTCTGTCTGAAACATAGAGATAATACTTGCCTTACTGATTATTGTGAGCATTTGTGTATTTGTCTGGGGTGTGTATTAGACATTGACCACAGTATAGGGTAGGCACTTAATAATCTGAGGATACAACAAGTGCTTACCGCAGCTTGGCTATGTGCAAAAGCACTTTGTGTATGTAATTTTATTTAATCATAGTATCCCAGCATAGTAGGACCATTGTTAATCCCAATCTTATAGATAAGGAAACAGATTTTGATAGGCAACTTAACCATTATTATACAACTAGTTATTGATAGAGCCAGGATTCAGACTGAGGTGATCCGCCTCAAAAAGCAATTGCCAATATTATGCATTGTCCACCAGGGCAATTGTCTTTAGAAATGACAAAAATATAGGTTTCATTTTACAATTGACAGGTTCTGAAAACTGCAGTATTGCATATTTCTTTCTAATTGCTTTTAAATCAGGAAAGATTTAGAATGATAAGGGCCTGTTCAGAGTAACATATTTGTGTGGTGATCCATAAGGCAGTATTTAAAGACAGTTCCACTATCCCCTTGAACCAGTGTCTTTGAAATGTAGGCAAAATAATAGAAAGAAAAATCTTTGTAAAGTCAAATTTATAAAAAAAGTCATGTACCATGGAAAAGTATCTGAGAATTCAAGAGTTCAGACCTTGCTTACTTGAAAACCCTGTGCATTTTATAGAGAGCTTTGTTTAGAGAGAATAGACTGTTAATCCTTTCTAGGTCTTTTTCAATGCTGTATGAAATCAATCATTTAGCACCTCCTGGGTCACGATTTCCATATTTTCTTCTATATGTGTCAAAGATCTTCCAGTTATATAAACATTTGACCATAACATTCACATTGTCTCATTTTATTCTTACAATGATCCTGTGAAATTGTGTAGAAGCAGTACATCCTCATTTTACAATTGAGAAAAATGGAGACACTCCAAATGAATTATTGACAAGGTCACAAAGCAGTTTTGTGGCACTGAATGGAAGAGAGCCCAGGTCTCCTGATTCCTATTCCTGTGTAGATATTTTTCCTTTGATGATAGTAAAAATGTATCAGTATGGTTCTTTTAAAAATAAGATGATTAAAAAGAAAGATTAATATGCTTGTAGGGCATATTCAGAAGTACCGAGCAGTATACAGAAAACTAAAAACTACCCTCCCATCATGTAAAGTCTTATTAATATTTTGGAGCATTTCCTTCTAATCTTTTTCTTTGTGTATATATAAGGAATTTTTATGAGGTTATGTCGTTTGTAGATGATTTAGCCAGATTTTAAAATGTAACCCAAATTCTGAGCACTTTTCTATTAAATATTCTTCAAAAATACTTTTTATGAATACCTGTTATTCCGTTATATGAAAATTATGCAAATTCTGTTCCCTTATTTATGTTATTTCCAGTTGTTGTATTATAAATAATTCTGTGGACACAGTACTAGGTTTGAAGGGTATTTTAAAAATTATTTTAATTGTTGGGAAATTGTTTTCCAGAAAAGCTATACCAATTTATGCTCTTATACAGCATCTGATAGTGCCATCTCATTGCACTCTTGCTAATGTTGACCATTATCAGTTTACAAAAACATTTGCCAACTTATTAGAACAAAAATGGCATCAATTTTTAAGTTTTTATTTTTTTCTTACTAGGCATGCTTAACAGTTTATAGTCTTATATTTTCTTATTGAATTATTTATCATGTGCTTTTTTTCTACTAGAATATTTAAATAGGTTAACGTAACAGCTTTTTTTTTTTTCACAACAGCTCTTTAATCTTTTTTTTTTAATCAGTGCTTAAAGAATTACTAGCTACTTATAGTCACTGCTTAAACTTCAGCCTTTTTAAGATTCTTGGTTCATTGATCAGCTTGTTCTATGCTCTGTTCCTGTTTCCTCCCCAGAATATTTGCAGCAGTCGTCTTTACCAGGCAGGCCCATTAGATTTCCAAATTCAAACTTGGGCTTCTTGAACAAATTTTACTTTTCCTAAAACATCATCGAGAGGATAAATAGACTGGCTAGCCTTTTCTAGGTCTTTTCAGAATCTGTTGTTTGACACCTTTCAGATCACAATTTCCATTTCTTTTTCTATGTTACAGGCATAAAAGGTCTTCTGGTTGTTTTGTTTTCTGGTAAAACTATCAAACAGATGAAGCAAATGGCTGTTTTTAGTTTTGCCAACAACATGAGAGTCAAATCATGATGTGCCTTTTTTTTTTTTTAATTATTAATCAAGGAACACATTTACTATCTACTTTTGAGATATTTTTAAATTTTAATTTGTCAGGTGATTTTCGACCTGAACATCCTCAATCATAGCTTGAGTTTACAAAATGCAACTTCATCATTCTGCAGATTTTCAAGACTCACTTTAAAAACGTGGCCCTTAAGGCAGTCAGATGCATTTTGCTTTCATAAGTCATTAGACTAGTATATTTCCAGTACTTTTAATGTTGAACATAACTGTGCTTTCATTTCATACTATTCTTTCTTAGAAAATGGATCAACCACTTTCTTCTTGGCTCCTCTTTTGATGCTTATTGTGAGGCACTTGTCCTTTTTGACCACCGTGGTGCTACTCTTATTCTTCATGTGTCATACATATTTAGCAGTTTTTCTCAGTTTGTCATTTGATTTATAATCTTCTTTATGGTGTATTTTGATGTACAAAAATTTACAAAAATCTATATAGTTAAATCTTTCTTTGATTTCTATTGCTTTTGTATTTATAGTTTTTGTCTAGATAGTCTTAACTGTAGTATAGACTTTTTTTTAACAGTGTTTTCTTTCTTTTTTTTTTTTTTTTTCTTTTTTGTTTTTTTTTAGTCGCAACTACTGGCCCTTCAGTATATTATAGTCAGTCACCAGCATATAATTCCCAGTATCTTCTCAGACCAGCAGCTAATGTTACTCCCACAAAGGTAACAAAGCAATAATTTATACATTTATAAATATCTCCTTTTTAATTGTTTAGGCTTCCTTCAGAACAATTAAAGGAGTAGTTAAGTACTGAAATTTATAATCCCATAAGTTACAGATATTTTTAATTTCTTTCCAGATACACAAGTTGTAATTCTCTTAGTCACCTTCTTTTTATGTTATAGTATGAATACTTAGAATATTTTTTTAATTGGGGAGGAGGTGGTGTGCCCTTCATAGTTCTGTTTTGGCAGAAATAGCACTAGAATGTCTTAACTTGCTGAACTACTATGTGATATGTAATTATAGGTTTTACATGGCTACGTAACTGTTGTTTGAAACTCACATGTTAAAGTGATTGAATGTGAGGACTTTGAAGACAGATGTTGAGTGTGTTTAAACCCTGGCATCTCTGCTGTGACCTTGGGCAAATTTCTTAACCTCTCTATGTGCCAGTTGCCTCATATGTAAAATGAGGATAATAATAATACCATAATTCATAGGGTTTTTGAAAGTATTAAAATGAGATAATATACATAAAGGCCTTAGACCAGTGCCCAGGTGGCACATTAGTAAATGCTCAATAAATGTTAGTCTTCATCATCATCATCATTACTATTAACATCATTTTATAAATTGTTTAGGAATGAAGAAGATAGTTATTCTATGAATTTATTGTAGGAGAAGTAGATATTTAAGATGCTATCATTTGTTAAAATAATTTTCATTATTTGCCAAGAAGGATTATAAACTGCAGTGGTCCTTGTAGTAATGTTGACGTCTCTTAACGATGAGCTCCATACCCCAGGATACCTTCTTTACCTAATAATACTCATGTTCAGAGTTTGTGAGAATTGAGTTTTGTGTGTATTATTTGTAGTTCTGTAGACAATCTACAAAAAAAATGAACTTTTCTTTTCTTTTAGGGTCCAGTTTATGGCATGAATAGGCTCCCTCCTCAACAGCATATTTATGCCTATTCACAACAAATGCACACACCACCAGTGCAAAGCACATCTGCTTGTATGTTCTCTCAAGAGATGTATGGTCCTCCATTGCGTTTTGAGTCTCCTGCAACTGGAATTCTATCACCCAGGGGTGATGATTACTTTAATTACAATGTTCAACAAACAAGCACAAATCCACCTTTGCCAGAACCAGGTTATTTCACAAAACCTCCCGTTGTAGCTCATCCCTCAAGAGCTGCAGAATCTAAGGTTATAGAATTTGGAAAAACTAATTTTGTTCAGCCTGTGCCAGGAGAAGGAATAAGGCAATCTTCAACAACACCAGCACATACAACACAGCCAACTCCTTTTAAATTTAACTCAAATTTCAAATCAAATGATGGTGACTTCACATTTTCCTCACCGCAGGTTGTGACACAGCCCCCTTCCACGGCTTACAATAATAGTGAAAGTCTTTTAGGGCTCCTGACTTCGGATAAACCGTTGCAAGGTGATGTCTATGGTGGACCAAAGACAATTCCTGGTCAAACCATTGGACCTCGAAATACATTCAATTTTGGAAGCAAAAATGTGTCTGAAATTTCATTTACTGAAAACATGGGGCCAAATCAGCAAAAGAATTGTGGTTTTCGTCGAACTGATGATATGTTTACCTTCCATGGTCCCGGGAAATCAGTATTTGGAACACCTGCTCCAGAGTTAGCAAACAAGAATCATGAGGCAGATGGAGGAAGTGCCCATGGGGATGATGATGATGATGGCCCTCACTTTGAGCCTGTTGTTCCTCTTCCTGATAAGATTGAAGTAAAAACTGGTGAGGAAGATGAAGAAGAATTCTTTTGCAATCGTGCAAAATTGTTCCGTTTTGATGCAGAATCCAAAGAATGGAAGGAACGTGGGATTGGCAATGTAAAAATCCTAAGGCATAAAACATCTGGTAAAATTCGCCTTCTGATGAGACGAGAGCAAGTATTGAAAATTTGTGCAAATCATTACATCAGTCCAGATATGAAACTGACACCAAATGCTGGATCAGACAGATCTTTTGTGTGGCATGCTCTTGATTATGCAGATGAGTTGCCAAAACCAGAACAACTTGCTATTAGATTCAAGACTCCTGAGGAAGCAACACTTTTTAAGTGCAAGTTTGAAGAGGCTCAGGGCATTTTAAGAGCTTTAGGAGCAAATGTAGCCACAGCAAACAACCAGACTATGAGAATTGTAAAAGAACCCACAAATCATGATAATAAGGATATTTGCAAATCTGATGCTGGAAATTTGAATTTTGAATTTCAAGTAACAAAGAAAGAAGGGTCATGGTGGCACTGTAGCAGCTGTTCATTAAAGAATGCGGCAACTGCTAAAAAATGTGTATCATGCCAAAATCTAAACCCAAGTAATAAAGAGCTCCTTGGCCCACCATTAGTTGAAACTGTTTCCACTCCTAAAACTGGCCCAGAAAATACTCAAGATAGATTTGCTTTGATGACTCCAAAGAAAGAAGGTCACTGGGATTGTAGTATGTGCTTAGTAAGAAATGAGCCTACTATATCTAGGTGTATTGCATGTCAGAATACAAAGTCAGTTAACAAAAGTGGATCTTCATTTGTTCAGCAACCTTCCTTTAAATTTGGCCAGGGAGATCTTCCTAAGTCTGTTAACAGTGATTTCAGATCTGTTTTTCCTACAAAGGAAGGACAGTGGGAATGTACTGTATGTTTGGTACAAAATGAAGGAAGCTCTCCAAAATGTGCTGCTTGTCAGAATCCAAGAAAACAGAGTCTACCTACTTCTTCTGTTTCATCACCTGCCTCTTTTAAGTTTGGTACTTCAGAGATAAGTAAAACTCCCAAGAGTGGATTTGAAGGTATGTTCAACAAAAAGGAAGGACAGTGGGATTGCAGTGTATGTTTAGTACGAAATGAAGCAAATGCTACAAAATGTCTTGCTTGTAAAACTCCAAGTAAACAGGGTCTGTCTACTTCTGCTGTTCCAGAACTTACCTCTTCAGAGACAAGCAAGGCTCCAAAAAATGGATTTGAAGGAATGTTCACCAAGAAGGAAGGGCAGTGGGATTGTAGTGTTTGTTTTGTACAAAATGAGAGTTCTTCCTTAATATGTGTGGCTTGTGATGCCTCTAAACCAAATCATAAACCTTTTGCAGAAGCTTCTTCAGCTTTCACACTGGGCTCAAAAACCAAGTTAAATGACTCTTCTGGAAGTCAGGTGGGAACAGGATTTAAAAGTAATTTTTCAGAAAAAGCTTTTAAATTTGGCAGTACAGAGCAAGGTTTTAAATTTGGGCATGTGGATCAAGAAGATAGACCTTCATTTACATTTCAGGGTTCTTCTAATACAGAATCTAAGTCGACGAAAGAAGGATTTAGTTTTTCCATCCCTGTGTCTGCTGATGGATTTAAATTTGGCATTCAGGAGTTGGGAAATCAAGAAAAGAAGAGTGGAATGCCTCTTGAAAATGACACTGGTTCCCAGGCTCAGGATGTTAGTAGCCAGAAGAATGGTAGCGGAGTGGTTTTTGGTCAGACTAGTATTACCTTTGCAGATCTTGCAAAATCAAATTCAGGGGAAGGATTTCAGTTTGGCCAGAAAGATCCTAATTTCAAGGGATTTTCAGGTGCTGGAGAAAGATTATTTTCATCACAGGGTGGGAAAGCAGCAGATAAAGCCAACATATCTGCTGACCTAGAAAAAGATGATGATGCCTATAAGACTGAGGACATTGATGACATCCATTTTGAGCCAGTAGTTCAAATGCCTGAAAAAGTAGAACTTGTTACAGGAGAAGAAGATGAAAAAGTTCTTTACTCACAGCGGGTAAAATTATTTAGATTTGATGCTGAGATAAGTCAGTGGAAAGAAAGGGGTTTGGGGAACTTAAAAATTCTCAAAAATGAAGTCAATGGCAAGTTAAGAATGCTGATGCGGAGAGAACAAGTGCTGAAGGTGTGTGCTAATCATTGGATAACTACTACAATGAACTTGAAGCCTCTCTCTGGATCAGATAGAGCGTGGATGTGGTTAGCCAGTGATTTTTCTGATGGTGATGCTAAATTAGAGCAGCTGGCAGCAAAATTTAAAACACCAGAGCTGGCTGAAGAATTCAAGCAGAAATTTGAAGAATGCCAGCAGCTTCTATTAGATATACCACTTCAAACTCCCCATAAACTTGTAGAT
The DNA here is from genome assembly GCA_026826555.1 of Tolypeutes matacus. Lineage (NCBI taxonomy): Eukaryota > Metazoa > Chordata > Mammalia > Cingulata > Chlamyphoridae > Tolypeutes > Tolypeutes matacus. The sequence goes on along the minus strand of JAKSZT010054030.1, from coordinate 58,942,617 downwards.
ACTGGAAGAGCTGCCAAGTTAATACAGAGAGCTGAAGAAATGAAGAGTGGACTGAAAGATTTCAAAACATTTTTGACAAATGATCAAACAAAAGTCACCGATGAGGAAAGTAAGAGTTCAGGATTAGGTGCTGTCAGTGCTTCAGACACAATTAAGCCAAATCCTGAAAACACTGGGCCTACATTAGAGTGGGATAACTATGACTTAAGAGAAGATGCTTTGGATGATAGTATAAGTAGTAGCTCAGTGCATGCTTCTCCATTGGCAAGTAGCCCTGTAAGAAAAAATCTCTTCCGCTTTGGTGAATCAACAACAGGATTTAACTTCAGTTTTAAATCTGCTTTGAGTCCATCTAAGTCTCCTGCCAAGTTGAATCAGAGTGGGACTTCAATTGGCACTGATGAAGAATCTGATGTTACTCAAGAAGAAGAGAGAGATGGACAGTACTTTGAACCTGTTGTACCATTACCTGACTTAGTTGAAGTATCCAGCGGGGAAGAAAATGAACAAGTTGTTTTTAGTCACAGAGCAAAACTCTATAGGTATGATAAAGATGTTGGTCAATGGAAAGAAAGGGGCATTGGTGATATAAAGATTTTACAGAATTATGATAATAAGCAAGTTCGCATAGTCATGAGAAGGGACCAGGTGTTAAAACTTTGTGCCAATCACAGAATAACTCCTGACATGACTTTGCAAAATATGAAAGGGACAGAAAGAGTATGGGTATGGACTGCATGTGATTTTGCAGATGGAGAAAGAAAAGTAGAACATTTAGCTGTCCGCTTTAAACTACAAGATGTTGCAGACTCATTTAAGAAAATTTTTGATGAAGCAAAAATAGCCCAAGAAAAAGATTCTTTGTTAACACCTCATGTTTCTCATTCAACAACTCCCAGAGAGTCACCATGTGGCAAAATTGCTGTAGCTGTATTAGAAGAAACCACAAGAGAAAGGACAGATATAATTCAGGGTGATGATGTAGCAGATGCACCTTCAGAAGTTGAAGTCCCTAGCACATCAGAAACTACAACAAAAGCAGTTGTTTCTCCCCCTAAGTTTGTCTTCGGTTCTGAGTCTGTTAAAAGCATTTTTAGTAGTGAAAAGTCAAAGCCATTTGCATTTGGCAACAGCTCAGCCACCGGGTCTTTGTTTGGATTCAGTTTTAATGTACCTTTGAAAAATAACAATAATGAAACTAGTTCGGTAGTCCAGAGTGGATCTGAAAGAAAAGCTGAACCTAAGAAATGTGAACTACCAAAGAACTCTGGTATCACACAATCTTCAGATGGCAAAGTCAAGAATCTGTTTGCTTCCTTTCCAAAGGAAGAGTCCTCAACTAATTACACCTTTAAAACACCAGAAAAGGGTAAGTGCTTAGTCTTTAGACTTGAGCAGAACTTTTCTTTTTTTTTTGGTTTAATATTTATTTTGATGCAGACCTTTTGTGAGATACTAATGTTTTAGTTAAAGTTGAGTCAGAAACAGTGTTTTGTACATTGTGAACACCCAAAATATATTTGAGAGAATCTTTTTTCTCCCTAAATAAATTTACCTGTGAGTGTTCAAAAATCAAGAGAGATTAAATGTATAAGCTATTTAGGAGATTTCAATAAATGGAAGATATACCATGCTTAGGGCAGAGCAAAAGAACCTATTATGGTACTAAAGCTTAGTGATTTAGGGATTTTAAACATAAGCATTAACTTTTCTTTTTTTTATGTCTAGGTAATTTCATTCCTTTTTTTTTTTTTTTTAAAGTAGCTCAAAGAACATGGGGACTGACATGTTAACATTATATGTTAGTCTTGCCACCATTTATTAAATGAGCAAAAATGAAACCACTGGGATAAATGAATATGTAAGAACAACTATATTGATAATGTGACTTTTTTTCATTTTAAAAAATAATTCACTTTGTTTCTCAAAATTCAAAAATGAAATACTCTCTATTTTCTAGGATTTAATTTTAGCCTTTTTAAATCTAATCCAATGGCCTTTTGGACCAGCACCCCTTCCTCACAGCCTGAGAGCAAAGGTATAGAGCTAGCATTCTCCATGAGATTTCAGTTTTTGTTTTTTGTTGGTTTTTTTTTTAAAAGCAGATATTAGTCTTTAGCAAAGTAACTGTGGCTGTATGAAATTAAGTACTTAACACGACAATGTGCATGTTAAAGACTGGCAGTTTAAGCAAAGTACCTTTACTGGTGGTATAACACCTTTTTATTGCTGTTTTTTTTTTTTTTGTGAACTTGGATGTCATGTTTTTTTACTATCATGCAACCTTATTTTGAGGTACCGTGAAGTGGTCCTATCTTTTACTGCTTTTATTTTATTGCTCAATTATTCTCAACTCTGCTTAGTGATGACCTATACTTTAACCCTTACCTTTAACCACTAATGTCTGCCAGCGTTCAGACGTGATAGCAGCAGTGTGTGTGGTCATGGAACAGAGTGTCTCTTTAGGAATAACCTTTTAGACATGGTTTAGGAAAATACTGTATTTGAAAGTAGACCCCAGTTTTAACAGCCACCATTATATACCTGGTATGTTTTATATGTAGTATAGATCATTTGTAAAAGTTGGTATTGGTACTGGAGTGGAATAATAGGACGCGGGATCTTCAAGAGCAGGTTTAGGGAACTGAGAACTCACTATTAGTATCCAGTAACATCTTGAACTTCCCATCTGTATTACATGTTGTAAAACAAGTGCAACGATACAGTCAGTCCTTGATTTCTCAAACCTTCAGTTTTAAAGTATTACCAATCTTACCACTAGCTAAGGCAACTCTTAACCTTTTATTCTTCAGGGCTCAGTCTTTGAAAAACTTGTGTGGAAAGTGTGAACTTTTTGGAAAAGTGGATGGATATATTTAGCACACAGACTCTGGGAGCCCTAGGTTAAGAAAGTCTGAGAACATTATAGTCCCAGGGAACCTTAGACTTGAAGACTTCAGACGTGAGGAAACAGGCCCAAAGAGGCTGTTGGACTTACCCAACTCATTGTTCTATCCAGTAGTAGAATTGGACCAGGACTTTGCTTACATAGTGTTCTTTTACTGTGTCTAGCTAAGAACTAATCTTACATTATTGTTAGTGATCAAGGAGAGCAAGACAAGTTTAATATGGTAAAAGAAAGGGCTCTAGTTCTCTAGAGTGGTGCTGTTTAATATAAATAAAATAGGAGTTATGTACGTAATTTAAAATTTTCTAGTAGCCATATTTTTAAACAGTAAAAATAAGTTTTTTTAAAAAACCCATGAAATTAATTTTAATATTTTATTTAATTCATTATATCCAAAATACCATTTCAACTTCTTAACTGTATAAAAAATGACTAATGAGATATATCGCTATTTTTTTTTAACAAGTCTTTAAAATGCAGTGTATATTTTACATGTCTCCATTTGGACTAGCCACACTCAACTGATCAGTAGCCACGTGTGGCTACCATATTGGACAGCAGAGCTCTAGAGAATATTTCCCTAGCACCAGTTGGCACATGCCATGCTTTGTGACTGGCTTTCTTTATCAATTCCTTTAGCCAGAAATTCTTTAGAGACCAGAACATATGTATATAAAACTCCTTCCCCATCCCTTTCAGTAGTTTTTTGCCTTTTTTCTTTTTTTGGCTATTTTTCCACCATAAAATTTGTCTTAGATTCTTGCAGAGTAATTTAGCAAAACAGGATAACATTTTTTATTTTAATTTATCTCGTATCATGCTTGAGGGATGTACAAAACTGGATGCAACTCTAATCATCTGCCATCCCTGGCATTTGTTAACCTTCCTTCTAGGAACTAATTAAGGTTGGCTTTGGATTAGTTTCATAAGTATACTAATCTTTGCTTATTATTAAGATTTTTCCAGTTGCTACAAATGCATGCATGTTTTGCCTAAACTTATTGTTTAGTATCTCAAATATGGTTATGACACCCTTTTTAGTACCTTTTTAAATTACAGAAGTTAATTCATTTTTTTCAATGATTAGTAAATGAAAAAAATTTTTGAAATAAAATTTTATTGAAGTATATCATTCATTCATACATGAACATACATAAACAATAAAAGTATAGTAAAAGTTGTGAACTTACGAAACAAACATGCATATCAGCATACAGGGCTCCCATACATCATCCCACCACCAACACTTTGCATTGTTGCAAAACATTTGTTACAAACTATGAGAAAGCCTCGTACAAATATTACTACTAATTATAGCATATATCTTAGATTTGGTGTATTCCCACCCCCCAACCCATCAGATTATTAACACCCTATATTTGTATTATATTTTTTGTTACAGTTCATGAGAAAATGTTCTTTTATTTGTTAACCACAGTCCATCTTCTACCAGTGGATTCCCTGTGTTACAGTCCATTCAAAGTATACAGTCAGTAGCATTCATTTTCATCATAGAGTTTTCCTGTCATCACCTCAGTCAATTTTAGAATGTTTTCATTATTCCAAAAGGAAAAACCTCATACCTCCTTATATAGCCCTATTGTTGTCCCTAATTGATGTTCTTTGCCATTGCTGTAAAAATATTACAATATTACTGTTAACTATTATCTTTAAGGTACATTAGTTTTAATTTTCCCATGTATCACCATATTCTTAACACTTTTTAAGAGAAGAACATTCTTATATTTATACTATTAACCACATTTTTATTTTTAAGTAGATTCTGTGTTCATTAAGGGTTTTGGTAGAACACTAAATCAGGCTGCTCGTTCTAATTCATGGTATTATAGAGCTTTGTGTGCATCAAAGTTATGTGTGTTTCTGTAAGTATGCTATTTTAATCTATTGATAAGCTCCATGATTTTTATTTTCAGTTAGAATATTGAAAATATTAATACATACTTAAACATTGTATTTATCACTTTTTTAAACTTCTGTTTATAGCAGAAGACAAGCAAAAACTTGAAGATCTTCCCTCAGATGATGATGTTCTCATTGTATATGAGCTAACTCCAACCCCTGAGCAAAAAGCCCTTGCAAGCAAGCTTAAACTTCCTCCAACTTTCTTCTGCTATAAGAATAAACCAGATTATGTTAGTGAAGAAGAAGAGGATGGTAAATTTTTCGTTACTTTAAAAGCAGTCTGACCATTCATGTAAGAATTTTCTTAGTAATTGTGAGAATAGTTAAATTATTTTAACCTTGCTTTTTAGAACTTACCACTGCTGTGTATGCAGGTAGATATTTACTCTGTATGGAAATAGTCAATGGATATAGTCATCAGAAGAACTGTATTCATTTATTCAATTAGTATTTATTGGATGGTTACCATGTGCAGAGCACACGTTTTGAGGGAATTGAAAGCCATCATAATTTTCTTGGTATCCTAAAAGGGTGAGAGAGAGGAGGCAGACAGAGGTCAGATTATGGAATACTTTCAATCCCATATTTTTTTAAATCAAGGGACTTAAATGATCAGAAAAGTTTCCACAGAATATAGAGGATTGTGTTATGGGGAAAAGGAGGGAGGAAGATGAACTAACTTGATATTAGAGTAGCTTAAGAGGACAGCTTGAACTGAAGCTCTTAACAGTAGGGAGAGGCATTAGAGATACAGACTTGGCAAAATTGGTTGGTATTTGGATATGAAGAGTGAAGGAAAGGGTGAAGTTTGGGAATTCCTAGGTTTCTGATTAGGAAACCCCTTGATACTTATTAGAAATTATTTTATTTAATACAATCAATTATACTTTAAGATGAAGATTTTGAAACAGCTGTCAAGAAACTTAATGGAAAACTGTATCTGGATGACTCAGAAAAATGTAGTCCATTGGAAGAAAATCTAGAAGGTATGTTAAGTGAAAGTTACTAAGTATGTTTTTAAAAGTCTCCTATTTAAAAGGAACCTCTTAATGTCTTCATTTCTGTAACTCTCAGGCTTACTTAATGTACCCATTGTCATTTAGAATATTTAAAATAATATTAGAGGAGCAGATGTAGCTCAAGGGGTTGAGTGCTGGCTTCCCACATAAAAGGTACCTGGTTTAATCCCTGGCCCCAGTGTCTCAAAATAAAATAAAATAATAATAGGTTTTGAAAATAATTGTTTCCCTAATGGTCCTTGTTCCCCACTAGCTGTTACAGGTCTTATTTTCTGGGTCTGTAATCTCTAGGTCACATCGAGGACCACTGTTGTAAAATAGTTGGACTTCATCTGCTTTTATCTGAACTTTATTTTCTTGTGATGTTTGGGTTTTTCAGATAATGAGAAAGAATGTGTTATTGTTTGGGAAAAGAAACCAACACTTGAAGAAAAGGTAAAAGCAGATACATTAAAGCTTCCACCTACATTTTTTTGTGGAGTATGCAGTGATACTGATGAGGACAATGGAAATGGTGAAGACTTTCAGTCAGAGCTTCAAAAAGTTCGGGAAGCTCAAGTAAGAACATCTCCATTGTTTTCCTTCTGGTTCAGTTGCCTTTGTTAATGTAGTACACTTTAGAAAGTTCTTGACTAATGGTTGGTGTTAGCAGATGGATTAAGGGGTCTACCAATCAGCTATGGCCGGGAAAGGTGGACTCTTGTTCTATAAACAGGACTGCAAGACTTACCTGTGTATGTATATTAGATTTTGGAGACTGAGGATATGGATTATGCATATATCTATAAGAATATTTACTATAATACCAAGAACAGTATTCTAGTTCATTTTTAGTACAAGCTAGTTTATTCTGAGATTGGCATAGTGGATAGGAAGTAGCATTTGAAATCTAATTCTCGGTGAAATTAAGTTCTCTGCTCCTATAGCTTGCATTGTCAATAATGTCATGATTTAATTATTTAGATTAGTCCACATGTAGTGATTATTTTAACAGGTATAAACACTTTTGTGTCTTAATTTGTATTCTACAGAAACTAAAAGATAATTGTCTAGTAATTGTTTGCAATCTAATATTGACACATATTTAGAATGGCTCCTTGCCCTATCAAGGAATACTATTTTATATCTGATTGTGTCTATTTGGAAAAGTGGTTGAAGTGGCCCAAGCAGTTGAGTGTCTCCTTTCTACATGTGAGGTCCTGGGTTGGGTTCCCAGTGTCTCCTAAAAAAAAGAAAAAAACCACACAAACAAACGAAAAAAACCAGCTCAGGGGAGCTGATGTGGCTCAGTGTTGAGCACTGGCTTCCCACATACAAGGTCTCAGGTTCAATCTCAGCCCCAGCCCCTCAAAAAAAAAATAATAATAAGGTAGTGGTTTATTTAAAAGATTGGTTGCAAAAGATAGATGTGGTCCACACATCACACATGGCTTGACTCTTAAGAAACTTGCTGTTGTCCATAGTCTGTCTAACTCTGAAGAGTCCAGTTGGTCTACTTTTTCTAGCTGTCCACCTGGGATGTGCCAGCAGGTTAAACTTATTCAGCCGTGCACATGTAGCTAAGGGCCATTAGCTGATGCAATGACCATCACTTTGTCATTTATAAACAGATTTATTGAGGAAGATTTACCTTTGAGTTCTTACATCATTAGCCTCATTATGCTAAAAATAAAGCATATTTTTAAATCACCCAACAGTTTCCCTAGATTCACTGGAAGTACACAATATCATTCTGTTAATGCTGTCTAGTTTAATTCCATTACTGAATAATTCCAATTCTTATAAATTTAATGATTATTTTGTGACCTAGAATATGATCTATCTTGGGAAATGCTCCGTGTCCCATTGAGAAGAATGTGTAGTCTGTTACACATTATTGGGTGGAATGTTTGATAAATGTTAAAGGTCAAGTTAATTGATGGTTTGTTGCTTAGGTCTCATATATCCTTGCTAATTTTTTGTCTGCTTGGTCTGTTGGTAACAGAAGAGGGTTACCAAGCATACTTGTGGATTTGTCTGTTGCTCTTAAGTTTTTTGCCCTACATACTTTGTTGCTTTCTTTGTTTTATTTAATTTTTTTATTGTTTTTCTATTCTCTATTTCATTTATTTCTGCTCTGACCTCTGTTTTTTCCTTCCTTCTGCTTACTTTAGATATTAGATAATATAATGTGGCAGCTCTGGAAACTAGGTTTCTCCACTTCCAAGGGTGTTTTATTGTTATTTTAGTGCCTTTCCTGGATTAATTTTCTAAAGTCTGCATTTCTGGTAATGTATGGTCACTAAAGTCTGCTACATTAGTTAACGATTGGTCAAAGATTTTCTTAAATACATTGAACTAATAAGTCTTCCCTTATTTGCTTAGGAGCTTTGTGTGTGCATTAGGGCATACTTTCAAAACTCGGTGGTTTACAGCTCTGCCTTAGTCTTAACTTGTATAGGCCCTTTCAAGTCTTTGCTGGGCATATGCATGGCCCTGTATGTGAGTGTGGCCTCATGATCCCCAGGAATATATCTGAATGTTTCAAAGCACCTTACTGACTCGTTTCCAAGATCTTCCTTTTACAAATTTGACCAGGCTCTTGTGCCCAAACTGGTATCAGCCTCAGGCTGCTACAGTGTTAACCATTTGCTCCTGATTGTTGGAAAAATGCCATGGGGATAGGTCTTTTCTTGGATAGCAAATTACCAGACATATCAAATAATGACCAGTGCCCTACAAATGTTTTTTTTTTTTTTTTTTTTTCAGGGAGCTGTGACTGAGAGGTCAAATAGTGACAGTGTACTAGGGATGGGATGTTTCGGGGAACTCCAGACACATTCTGCTCCCCACCCCGAGGCTGGAATGCTGTTGGTTTTCATACTCCCATAGTCGTCAGCGAGGCTCCTGGTTTTCAAGACTATCACTGGGCTGGGGAAAGAGGGTAGAAGTAGGTGAAGTTACAAAGCCGCTAATCCAGTTGTTCTCACTGAAGTTCACCAGTTTTTCTTGACTAAACATTTCTCAGATTATTGCCGTCCTTTGCTAATTTCCAGAGTTCTGGAAAGGTTGATTTTTGGCAGTATTAGTGTTTTCATAACTCAGTCAGCCATTTCAGAAGCGGTGAATTGACTTCTTTATCATGATTTTTAATGTCCTTTTTGTCTGGTAATTTTTCTTGTTCTGAAGTTTCCTTAGTCTGATATTGATATATTCAAGCTTTGTGTGTGTTTGCTGTTTGCATGGTGTGTGTGTGTGTGTGTGTATATAAATACTTTTATTTTTAACCTATCTGTATCATGTTAGAGATAGCATTCTGCTAATTTTTAAAATCCAGTTTGACAATCTGTTTCTTAATTTGTGTGTTTAGATCATATACATTTTTTTTTTAAACCGGGAGGTCCTGGGGATTGAACCCTGGTCCCTCCATATGGGAGACGGACGCCCAAACATTTGAGCCATGTCCGTGCCCCCTAGATCATTTACATTTAATGTAATTAGTGACATGGTTGGGTCTAAGTTGGCCATTTAATTTTTAGTTTTCTGTGCCCACCCCCCCACCCCCCCAGCCCCCCACCCCCCCAGCTCTCTTTTAAGGAGGTACCAGGGATTGAACCCAGGACCTTCTACATGGGAAGCAGCACTCAACCACTGAGCTACATCTTCCCCTCTCTATTTTTCATTAGCGTCCCTTTTCCTTTCTTCTTTTGAATTATTTGAAAATTTTTTCAATATTTTAAGAATTTATTGTACTTTTTGCTCTATTTCTTCATATAGATTTTTCCCCCATGGTTGCTTTGGAGATTATAAATATATATACCAAAGTTTATAGAAACCATTTAGAATTACTATTTTACCATTTCAAGTAAAATATAAAAACCTTACAACTATATAGGTGCCTTACTCGATATGATGTAATTTTTATGAATTATATCTACATACATCAAAAATCCCATCTGCCAGGGGATGTCATACATATTTTTATGAACATAAAAGGTAAAAAGCAGTCTTTTTACCCAGGTATTTACTGTTTCTTTTGTTCTGTCTTCATTCTAGGTTTTCTAGGGTTTTGCTGCTATCATTTGCCTTCTACCTGAAAAAAGTTCATTATTTCTTTAAAAGCTAATCTGTTTGCAACAAATTCTCTTAGTATTCCTTCATGTGAGAATGTTTTCATTTTTCCTTCATTCCTAAATTTTTTTTTTTTTTTTTCAGTGGATAAAGATTCTGGGTTCTTTCCTTTCAGTGCTGTAAAAATGTTAATCCACTATCTTTTAGCATCCATGATTTCTAATGAAAAATATGCATTCATTCACATCATTTTTCCTCTATATGTAATGTTGTTTTTCTCTGCCTTTTGTTAATATTTTTATTTTTCATTTTTCAGCAGTTTATGGTGTGCTCGTGTTTTTTTTTTTTTTTTTCCATTTTTATCCTTTATGGCATTATGTTTTTTGATCTGTAAATTTATGTCTTAAACCATATTTGGGACTTTTCAACCACATTTCTTTTTATTTTTTCTGCTCCAGCCTATTCTGTTTCCTTGAGTCAATCTACTGATACTATTACATAAGTTCCTGGGGTCCTGTTTACTTCTCTCTCTCAAACTTTTAAATCTGTTCAGATTACATAATTTCTATTTATCTATCTTTGATTTCACTGACTGTCACTACCATTGCACTATGAATCCCTCCAGAAAATTGTTCTTTAAGTTACTTTTAGAGTAGTTTGGGTTTATAGAAAAATTGAGCCATAGTTCAGAGAGTTTCCTGTGTGTTCTCTTTCCCCACACATAGTTTCCCCTATTATTAACATCTTGCATTAGTGTGGTATATTTATCACAGTTATTAAACTAATACAGATTATTATTAACTAACATGTAGTTTACATTAGGGCACTATCTATAGTTTTGCCTTTTCCAGAATGTCATTGGGATCATATAATGTTATAGCATAGTCGCACCGGCTACTTTGACACTTAGCATTATGCCTTTATTCATCTTCCATGTCTTTGTATTGCTTAATAGCTTATCTCTTTTTATCACCAAATAGTATTCCTTTGTATGGCTGACCTATTGAGGGACATTTTGGTTGCTTCTCCTTTTTGGTTATTATGAATAAAGTTGTTAAAAACATTCATGTGTAGGTTTTTGTATGGATGTAAGTTTTCAACTCATTTGGATAAATACCTAGAAGTATGATTGCTGGATTGTGTGGTTAAGACTATATTTAGCTTTGTAAGAAACTACCAGGCTGTCTTCCAAAGTGGCTGTGCATTCCCACCACTAATGAACGAGAGTTCCTGTTGCCCCCCAGCCTTGTCAGGACTTGGTATTGTCATTTTTAAAAATTTCAGTCATTCTGCTAAGTGGGTTGGTTATATCTAATTATTCTTTTAGTTTGCAATTAAATAACATGATGTTGAACATATGTTCATATATGCATAATTGTCATCTGTCTTTCTTGGTGTGGTATCCAGATCTTGAATACCTGGAATAAATTGTCCTTGGTTGTGTTGTATAGATTCTTTTTAGAAATGCTGGGTTTGATTTGCTTATATTTTGGTGAGAATTTTTGCATCTGTGTTCATGAGAGAAACTGGTCTGTAGTTTTCTTTTATTGTAATGTCTTTATCTTGTTTTGGTTTTTGGGTAATGCTGCCTTCATAGAATGAATGAGTTAGGAAGTGTTCTTTCTGCTTCTATTTTCTGGAAGTCATAGAGATTTGGTATTGTTTCTTCCTCAAATGTTTTGTAGATTCGCCAGTGAAACCATCTGGGTCTGGTGCTTTTTCTTTTGGAAGTTATTGTTGATTGTGGTTCTTTAATAAATAAAGGCTTGTTTAGATTATCTTTTTCGGTAGATTGTATCTTTAAGGAATTAGTCCATATTTTAGTTTGCCAAAGCTCTATGACAAATACCACACAGTGGGTTACCTTAAACAACAAGCATTGTCTGACAGTTTTGAAGTCTAACAGATTAAAATTAAGATGTAAGCAAATCCATATTTTTTCCTAGAGTTGGTAGCATTGTGGTGATGGCAATCTTCTATGACATACATAGGGATCCATCTCTCCTTGTGTCTGCTCTTCTGGTTTCCCCTGACTTCTGGCTTTGCTTCTCCGACTGCATCCAAATTTCCACTTTATAAGGCCTCCAGTAATACCAGTTAACACTCAGCCTGATTTAATTTGGCAGTACCTTAACTAATAACATCTTTAAATGATCCTATTTACAAATAGTTTCACAAAACTCATAGGAATGTGGATTAAAAATTGAACTTGTCCTTTGTGGGATTCCAAGTTACCACATTTTGGTCTTAGAGTTATTCATAACATTCTCATATTATCCTTTTAATATGGACCAGTAGTGACAGCCTTTCTTTCATCTTTTTTTTTTTTTTTAAACAATTTATTGAAGTATATCATTCATACATGAATATATATAAACTATAAGTTCAGTAAACATTGTGAACTTACAAAACAAATATGCATAACATCATACAGGGCTCCCATACATCACCTCCCCACAAACATCCTGCATTGTTGTAAAACAGTTCGTTAAGAAATCATGAAAGAGCATCATCAAAGTATTACTACTAACTATAGTCCATATCTTCCTCCCCTATACATTTTTTTAAGGATTTACTTACTAACTTTTATCCATTTTTACACGCCCCCCCCCCCTTTTTTTTTTTTGCTGTTTACGTGTCCACTTGCTGGGTAACTCTCTGTGTCTGTTTCCTGCCGTCTCTTCTCATCCTTCTCCTCCTGTCTTTACTGGGATTCAATCCTTTGGAATCTCCGATGTGGGAGAGAGGTGTCCTATCACCTGCGCCACCTTAGTCCCTGGTTTTTTGGTTTGTCTCATCTTGGCTCTCCCTTGTGTCATTCTCCTGTTACGTCATCATCTTGCTGCATGGCTCGTGGGGCCTGGCGGTGCACCCATGTGCAGGGCCACCTTCTATATTTTTCTTTTTTTTAAATTTTTTTACTGGGAGGTCCCGGGGATCAAACCCAGATCCCTCCATATGGGAGACAGACACCCAACCACCCGAGCCACATTGTCCCCCTGCTATCTCTCTTAAGGTTGACCAAAGATACCCAAAGTTACAGTCTTTTCCCATACAGGGTGGTCACATAATAAATCAGGCTTAGGGAAGCGGCTGTGGCTCAATCAGTAGGGCTCCCGTTTACCATA
>JAKSZT010054030.1:58860576-58929489 GCA_026826555.1 Tolypeutes matacus | reverse complement strand
CCTATGGGAGGCCCCGGGTTCGGTTCCCGGGGCCTCCTGGTGAAGGCAAGCCCGCCTGCATAGCGTGGTTAGCTGACCCAGCAAGCACAAGCAGCAAGGGGGGGATAAATGAATAAATAAATAAAATCTTAAAAATAAATAAATAAATAAATCAGGCTTAGTTTATCACCAGCATTCTAAAAACCAGACCTAGAGAGAAAGACTAAATCTGGGGACAACATTCATGATTTCTTTCTTTCTTTTTTTTTTTTTTTTTTAAGATTTTTTAATTTATTTATTCATTTATCCCCCCCCCCTGCTGCTTGCACTCGCTGGGTCAGCCAACCACGCCGTGCAGGCGGGCCTGCCTTCACCAGGAGGCCCCGGGAACCGAACCCGGGGCCTCCCATATGGCAAACGGGAGCCCCACTGATTGAGCCACAGCCGCTTCCCATGCATGATTTCTAATATAGCGAACGTTTAGCCTACCCTGATTATCACAAAATCAGGATGAGAATATTCACATTTATCTTTGATATTAAGTAATTTGTGTATACTTTTTTCTTGCTTAGCCTAGCCTAGAGGTTTATCAGTTTTTATTTTTTTTCCCCCCAAATACCAGCTTTAGGGTCTCACTGGCTTTCTCTTGTTTTCCTGTTTTCAGTTTCATTGATTTCTACTCTAATCTTTATTATTTTATATTTTTCTGTTTGCTTTAAGCTTATTATTACTCGTCTTTTTCTAGTTTCCTAGAGTGGAAACTTAGATTTTTTATTTAGAGCTTCTTTTCTAATAAATGCATTCAGTGCTATACATTTCTCCCTAAGCAATAGTGTTGCTGCATCTCACAAATTTTTGTTGTATTTTCATTTAGTTCAAAACATTTTTAAATATTTCTTGAGATATGTTCTTTGCGCCATGTCTTAAAGTGAGTTTTTTAATCTCCAAATATTTGGGATTTTCTAGCACTTTTCATTATTAATTTCTAGTTTAATTCCATTGTGGTCTCAGAACATAAATTCAGTGATTTCTCTTCTTTTAAATTTGTTAAATAAGGTATGTTTTATGGCCCAGAATGTGATGTATTTGGTGAATGTTCCATGTGAGCTTGAGAAGAATGTGTATTCTGCTGCCATTGGATCGTGCATTCTATAAACTTTTTGTTTCTATTATTGTATTTTTCAGTTCTAAAATTCCCATTTGGTTCTTTTTTATTATACCTTCTATTTCTTTCCTGAGAATTTGTGTCTTCAAGAGTATTTGCCCTTAGTTCTTAGAGCATTGATAAAATAACTTCTTTAACATCTTTTTTCCTCCCTCTCGCCTTTCCTGGTCCTCTGGCTAAGGAGAGTAGGCTTTTCTTGGGGCTTTTTCTCCCTGTGCCATTGGCAATTCCAGGTTTTCAGGCTGCTCTAGCACCCAGAGTGACATATATGGAAGGCAAAAAAACAAAAAAACTTGCATAGGTCTCATCACCAGATTATCCCTCAAGTCCCAATCGTCTTAGTCTACCAGCTTTCATACCCCTATCATAGTATTTTTTTTTTTTAATTTTTAATTTAATTTATATATATATATTTTAAAAGGTGCTTAGAGCCTATCATAGTCTTTGATAGTTGTTCTATTTGTTTCAGTCTAAGTTACTGAGAGAATGGTAGAGTGTGGAGTGTGCTTATTCCATCTTGTCCAGAACTGGAAGTTCTCATTTTCTTTTTAGATATGGTATATGGTTATTTTCTAGAAATCAGCATTTACTGGCATATTAATTTGTGACTTGTGCTCTGCAGAAATCCCACAGTGAAGAAGTGAGTAGCATGGTGGACACTGTCTGTACAGGTGGGACTAAAGTGACCACACCATTTTTCTGTAAATCTGAAGAACCTGATTCTATTACAAAATCTATTAGTTCAGCACCTCTTTCTTCTGGACCTGAGGACAAACCTGTAGATTTGTCTACTAGAAAGGAAAATGATGGAGATTCTACAAGCCAAGGTAAAACTTGATAAGTGTTTACAAAACCTTCTAGGCATTACATAAGGAAACACATATTTTTGAGACACTGCACTTTTAAATGTAAACTAAACAAATTTTGAGATGTATAAGGACACTTAAAATATTAGTAGTAGTAATCATACTGCCATGACCAGCAGAGATTATAAACACATATTTGTCTTATTAAAAGTTGTGGTTACTAGGTAATACAAAGTATTGTGACTCTGATCATTCTGCCTGGGCATAAAGAACAATAGTTTGCTTAAATAGAAAATTTCTTTGTGATAATATTCCATTTGAATATTGTCTGAATTACATTGTCTCTCAAACATATTCAACACATTGTAGATAAATAGGAAGTGAATTTAGAAATATTACAATAGGGATGTTAATTGTTTATGGTGCTATTTAAATGTCTGTTTATCATCCTGAAAGCTTGCAATATTTTCAATTACTATAACTAATGTTTGGTGGTGCCTTCCTCCTTGCCTTTCCATCTCAGTTGGTTTTTGGGAGTCTTTTTATTATTATTATTATTTTTTTTAATTTTTTTTTTTTTTTTAAGATTTATTTATTTATTTATTCATTTATCCCCCCCTTGCTGCTTGTGCTCGCTGGGTCAGCTAACCACGCCGTGTGGGCGGGCTTTGCCTTCACCAGGAGGCCCCGGGAACCGAACCCGGGGCCTCCCATATGGTAAACGGGAGCCCTACTGATTGAGCCACAGCCGCTTCCCTTTGGGAGACTTTTTAAATTGTGTTACTTTATACATGTATGTTATCTATATTCCCTAACTTGTTGCAGAAGTAGGCTGAAAGAAATCACAAGTATTAGATTTATAGACATTTTAGAGTCTTAATATTCTAGAAGAGGAAGGTACTTCAGACCTTAAATCCCAGGCATTTTTAGATGAGGAAAGTAAGGCATAGGGCTTTCAGAGATCATGCAGTTAGACATTGCAGAATTATTACAAGATCCCCAAACTCCTGATGACCAGATATTACCATACCTTTTATAAGTGAGGCATTCAGTTTTTATAGGCTTATTATTCATAATACAGAGACAAATACTCAATATGCTGGATACCTAGAATTTCAGGTGTTTCCTATAACCTTGCCTTTGGCTGAATACTTGTTTTAGAATATTCTTTAAAGCAATAGCTGTAACTTTATATGTGGCTTAGTATAGATAGTTCAACATTCCTATTTAAAAAAAAAAAAAGATTTTTGGCATGCTTGTGGTATACTATTCATTGAGAATGGTTTCTGTGACATTAATACTAAGGAAGTTCAGAATTTGATGCATTCGGTAACTTTTTCTGGTTTTCTGGGTAAAATGTTGATATTCAGTACATATCCAATTAAATATTCTTTTCCTTTTCCAGTAGAAAACAAAACAGTTCCATTTGGATTTGGAAATAGTACAGGGCTGTCATTTGCAGACTTGGCTTCCAGTAATTCTGGAGATTTTGCTTTTGGTTCTAAAGGTAAGCTCAAAAAGAGAGATTTTAATGATTATGTTACAGAATTAGGCGTAACTGAAAGCACTAGTCCTTTGCCCGAGTGTTGTAACAACTTTGGATAGTCTATTCCCTTACCCTTGTTAGTTAGTGCTTATTATTTAATTATTGTATTTGTGTATTATTTTTAATAACATTTTATTAATATAACTAAAAGTTTTCTCTTAGTTAAATGTAAGGAAGTCATGCTAATAGTGTTCAGTATTCTGAATGCAGAACTTTTCTTCCAGTATTTGAGAACTCCTGATTTTGGTGACTTTGTTCTTTGAATTCACCTTTATATTTAACTTGTTAGTATGTTAAGGTTTGTGAATCTGTATTTTTTAATGAGATGATTTTGTAATTTTCTATTTTTGTACTATCTTTGATCAGATTTCAATATTAGGGTTAACTTAATTATGGTAACAATTGGTGCTTTCTCAAAATCTTTTCCAGTGGTTTTTCTAGTTTTAATCCATTTTCGTAACATTTCTAGAAAGTAATTCATTTCCTTAATTATTTGAAGTTTATTGGCATAAGGCCATTCATCATATTTTCTTTTTTGTAATGTCTTCCATATCTGTGGTTATAGTGTTCCTCTCTCCCATATATTTACATGTTTCACAGCTTTTGACACTGTAATACACATAAAACTTTTTTCAGTTACCTTTAGAGAGAGTATGTTGGAATTCATTGCTTCAGTAGTATCAAGGTTGCTTTATTTATTTTTATTTTTATTTTTATTTTTTATTTTTGGTAAAATGTCCTGAAGTCATGGGGTGATAAGTAAGCAAATGTAATAGTGTAGTAGGTATGTTTATTCAGAAAAAAACAGTATGTGAAACTATAAATCCCCTGCAGTCAATTTTGGCTATATTCCTTAGGTTTTCATAGGAAACTTTCATGTTTTTGTAAATTCCAGATAATTTGAGAATTTCGATTTTCACCTACCTCTTTGGTTATGAACACGTGGGACTTAATTTTTTATGAGTTCACCAGAAAGTAGTTTTTTTTTTTTTTTTTTTTTTTTTCCCTTTCCCCAATCCATTTCCTAGCATTATGTGGACCTTTTTGTTTTGCTTGATTTTAAGCTCAAGGGAGGGTTTCTTTTTTTTGTCTTCCATATTATTTCTTTGGTGGATACTTTCTCTTCATTTGTTCGTTTTTCTTTGTTCATTTCTTTTGTTTTTTTCATTTTCAATTTTTTTCTCCTCATTTGTTCTGTTCATTTTTTTCTGAAACTTATATTCACGCAGGTCTACTGATCATTTTATTTCTGTTGTATAATATTTCATATGAAAACTGAGAATAGTTTTAAAACCAGTTTATCTACCATCCAGCTTTAACAAAGATTATGATTTTATCACATTTGTTTGAGACTTTGTAATGTTTTCATTAAACATATATACACACAAGTAGTGGAAGCCTCCTAGGTACTCTGACCTAGAACTGTTATCTTAAATTTGGTATCAGTTATTCCTTTTACTGTGTAAATTCTTCATTCTGTACCTTTTTCAGTTCTTGGTTTCATATTAGAATTACCTGGGAGCTTTTTAAAAAGAACCATATTTCAGATAAATTGGGATCTCTGGGCATGGGGACGCAAATATTGGTGTTTTACAAAAGTTCCTGCTGTGATTCCAGTGTGTACCCAGGATTAACAATCACTTCTTTAGGGGAATTTTAAATTTATCTGCCACATAACCCCTATTTTTGAACCCCAAACCTGTATATCATCCATGGTTAATATTATCAGGGAAACTCCATCCCCCGATATAACCTGAGGCATGCTTTTCTTGTTATCAGAATCATTCCTTTGTAATATTTTCTTTATACCTCAAGAATTATTTTCTTCCTTTTTTTAAAAAGTTTTCTTCTGTCCTCTGTCCCCCCACCCCCCAATTAGATTAGACCTGTCTTAGAAGTTGTCTTTTATACTCATTTTTTTTCCTTCAAGCTGCTGAGTTACTATTTAAGTGATTGTGACATTTTTGGCCTTCATAAAAGATCTTAGCAACAGGTGTAAGGGTCCTAAGGCAGTGATGCATTAGGAAATGATTAAAAGTAAAGAAGGTGTTTTTTTCCTTCAAGATAGTGGGGAATGTGCTGGCAGGCTGGGTCATCTTAATTGAGGTGGGGATGGAGAAGTTTAGTGACAGTCTTAGTCCTGCTCCATGCAAGTGGGGAGCCTTTTCACGTTTAACAATTCTGTACCCCTTGAGGAGAGTTGGAATCAGAGGCTTCTACCAGCTTCAGCAAGAAATCTAGGCCTCAAATGACTTCAACATTAGGTACTTCAGGAAGAATCTGAGGTAGAGAAGTTATAAACATGTGTTTAGGCTGCTGTGGCAAATCTGGATGTAGTGAATTTGGCCTCTTTGTGGGCATTTTTGAGTTCAAAAGTTACTTTTCTAATGTGATAGAAAGTTTCATGAAATAAATGACCTTGGAGAACTGAGCTAAGTTTTCAAAGTTTTAAGGTATGTATTTTTTAACAACCTGCTTCATTATTGAAAGTTTTTGTGTAGTTTATAGTACTATGACATTTACCTAAGGCAGAGATGATCTTATCTTTCTATCTTCAAGCATAAACAGTACTAAACATACTATGTGCTCACTAAATAAGTTGAAATTAATAAAGTAATATAATGTAAAACACTTATTAGAAATATATGGCACATTTTTAGAAATTATATGCACTGATTAATCTAAAAAGGGATAAAAAGCTTATGAACAATAGATACCATTGCTTTAAATATTCTAATTTATTTATCAGATAAAAATTTCCAGTGGGCAAACACTGGAGCAGCTGTGTTTGGAACACAGTCAACCAGTAAAGTTGGTGAAGATGAAGATGGTAGTGATGAAGAAGTAGTTCATAATGAAGATATACATTTTGAACCAATAGTGTCATTACCAGAGGTAAATATTAAGGAATGGAAATCTTAATAGTAACTAATTTTTAACTTTAAGTTTAAAATTTACACAGGCTTAATTTGTAGGGCTACTTTGAATTTCTGTCAAAGTATTTACAATTTGAAATGGAAGCACTTTGTTTATCACAAATCTATCTTTTTCTTTAAATATAAATTGTCTTTGTTGGAGTTTACATATAAATGTTGTTTGGTGAATTCTCTCTGAAACTGTTGGCTAGAACTGAAATCTTTCCCCTTGTTAGAATATCATGTTCATTTTCACAGCATAATTCTGGAAGCAAAAAACAATATCTAATGTCCTGCTTGGAAAGAATCCTCTCAATAAAATGTAACATTTACATTTTCTAGACAAGAATATTGTTTTAGGCAAATTACTTTGTAATTTTTCAAACCTCAATCAGTAGTCAAAATTTCTCAAAAAGGAGCACTTTTCAAAAGCTCTTCTGTCCTCTAAAGGCATTTAATTTCTAAGAGGAGGAAGAATACTCTGTAAGAAACAAATGATACTGAATGATATCAGGTCTTAACTGCTTCATCTGAATTAAGATGTATTTCTAGCCCTCGGATATTACCATTTATCTTAATACTACACTTTTACAAAGAAAAATATTTAAATATATCTGAAAGAATTTGGATTTTTGTAATTTGCTATGAAATTTGTTATAAACAGCAGCTTATATTTTCATCTATTTTCATAGGTAGAAGTAAAATCTGGAGAAGAAGATGAAGAAATTTTATTTAAAGAGAGAGCCAAACTTTATAGATGGGATCGAGATGTCAGTCAGTGGAAGGAGCGTGGTGTTGGAGATATAAAGATTCTTTGGCATACAATGAAGAATTATTATCGGATCCTAATGAGAAGAGACCAGGTCTTTAAAGTGTGTGCAAACCATGTTATTACCAAAACAATGGAATTAAAACCCTTAAATGTTTCAAATAATGCTTTAGTTTGGACAGCCTCAGATTATGCTGGTGAGTTTCTACATTCAGATGCTACTTTCATTTTTTGGACTTTTCTAAAATCCATGCCAAATATATGAAATAAATTTTACAGTTATTTTATCACTAAGATCACTGCATTCTTTTTTTTTTTAAAGATGGAGAGGCAAAAGTGGAACAGCTTGCAGTGAGATTTAAAACTAAAGAAATGGCTGATTGTTTTAAGAAAAAATTTGAAGAATGTCAACAGAATTTATTGAAATTCCAGAAAGGACAGGTATCATTGACAGCAGAATTATCAAAGGAGACAAATCCTGTGGTATTTTTTGATGTTTTTGTGGATGATGAACCTCTAGGACGTATAACCATGGAATTATTTTCAGACATTGTTCCTCTAACTGCTGAGAACTTCAGGGCATTATGCACTGGAGAGAAGGGCTTTGGTTTCAAGAACTCCATTTTTCACAGAGTAATTCCAGATTTTGTTTGCCAAGTAAGTATTACTGCGTATCACAATTGAAGCCTAGATGAATCTTACATTATCGTTGGGAAATTTGAGTAATTCCCCTTGCTTTTATCCTGTAGTTTAAGATTTCCTAGCTTTCTTTTGTTAGTTGGTTTCTAACGCACACACCCTTCCAAAAAAATCTTTCAACCTAAAAAAGTTTGAGTTTGGTTAATCCCTTGAAACATGCTAGCAATTGAGGGTGGGAAAAATACCTTTACATTTTTCTTTCAGAAATGGAATTTTAGTGTTCAAACCACATTCTTAAAGAAGCTGGGCTTTTAGGATTTATCCTATGGTGATTGAGTTTTGTGTGTATTTTAATCTTTTATTCAGGACTCCTATTAACTGAAATATTTTTTCAGGGGGGAGATATCACCAAACATGATGGAACAGGAGGACGGTCCATTTATGGAGATAAGTTTGAAGATGAAAATTTTGATGTGAAACATACTGGTCCTGGCTTATTATCAATGGCCAATCAAGGACGGGATACCAATAATTCTCAATTTTTTATAACACTGAAAAAAGCAGAACATTTGGACTTTAAGCATGTAGTATTTGGGTTTGTTAAGGATGGCATGGATACCGTGAAAAAGATTGAATCATTTGGGTCTCCTAAAGGGTTGGTTAGTCGAAGAATTAGTATCACAGAATGTGGACAGATATAAAATCATTGTTTTTCAGAGTAAATTTAAGCTATATAACAGTTAAATTAAAGCTTAGCTGTTACAGACACTATGGTAATTATGTTCAGCTTTTAAAAATGGACGTTTCCAATGTATAAATGTAAAATTGCAGCTTATAGCTGTTGTCATTTTTTAATATGTTATAATTGACTTTGCATGGTGTGAAATAAAAGTTTAAACACTGGTATATTTCAGGTGTACTTGTGTTTATGTACTCCTGACATATTTGTATTAAAATGGAATAATACTAATCTTGTTAAAAGCAATAGACCTTCTGAAACTATTGAAGCGGGAATATGATATATGCAATTTAATTTTAATTCCTTTTTAGACTTGGACTTTCTGCATGGATATATTTACCTTTTGAATAAAAGGACCACAACTTGTATTTTTTTTTTTTTTTTTTTTTAAGATTTGAAATATATTTGGAATCTTAACTATTGGTGTGCTTATTTGTCTTTAGGGACTCATTTATGAATGGGTAGAGCCACAGAGGGTAGAGACCTAAGTGCTCTTCTATATTCCTTGCTCTTCTTGTATAGTTATAAATTAATTTTTAAGTAGGTTACCTTCTCTTCTTAAAATATGTAGCCTCCTGTGCCCTTTTGCATTTTAAAGAAGTTGATTATTCCTTAGTTTTTTATATATATAATTTCAAAAAATTTTCTGTCATTTGTCTCTACTACCTCAGAAACTACTACAGCTTGGTTCTGATATAGAACTTGAGTTTTTTCCTTGCAGTTATTGTGATAAAATATGAATATTTTTTAAAAAAGGTCTATACCATGTTCTTTGGTTAAAGATTTGCTTTATACTAGATTGTTGCAGTACCTTTTTCTGGTGAAATTTGTAGCAGAAATAAAGTAACATTGATAACAGTCATGACATTTTTTAAAAATTCATTACTTGTGCATCTAGTTGTCTGTTCATCTCTTCTAGTACCAGACATAAAGATGACAATTAAAGATCAATAAATTCCAACTTCCATTTAATTTCCAGAGCTACAAAGGAAGTGACTCTTCAAGTTTTGATACATGTTGAAATGTATTTGGAAATGGCTAGTGTCAAAGGTTGGGCAAAGTGCTTAAAAGAATGAGGTTTTTCTCATTGGCCTACTCAATGCAGAACTACAAAGATTCCATGTAGAGCAGGGATTCTTAACAAGGGGTCTGTGAGCTTGAATTGAAATTCAAAAAAACATTATTCTTGTGGGGACGTGTTGGTGCGGGTGTGATATATTTATTAAATTAACACACAATACAGTGTGGACTTAGTAAGGGGTTGGTGGAACAGAAAAGGTTGAAAACCCTGATGTAAAGCACAAAATTTTGCATACTCCAATCATAAACAGACTGTCTTCCCCCTTCTAAGTTCTTCCCAGTACAATTACCTTATTTTGTTTAGTAAAAAAAGACAGTGGAAGATAATTCTGTTTCTTGGGAATTTATAAATAGGGTATCTTATAGTAAATAGCCACCAGTCAAATGAGGGGGGAGGTGGTTTGTGTGGGTAATAAGTGATGAAAACACTGTAAAGCCACTTAGCCACAAATCTACTCAAAACATCAGTTGAACCTTAAAACCAGACATTTAATATTTTGAATTTGCTTCTTTAGAAACCCTTGTAACATAAGTTGATGTAGTGTATTGTAACTTTTCAGCCAAGACAGCTGTCTTTGTCATGATTTCACAATAAATTCCAAGTAAATGCCAGGGCATTTTAGGATATTTAAACACTTTCTCTGCTATATTAAAGCATTAAAGTAATAAATTATAACAATTAAAAAACTTCTACTGACTTAAAATTTCAAAAAGATATGTAAACTGACTTTTCCAATATAGGTATTCCAAGGATGTGTACATTAAAATCACACTATATGACACATCTTTTTCCTTTACTCATAACTGGAAAAAACCTTTATCTAAATTAAAAGTGGTTTGAAGACTTGATTTAAAAAAAACCTTTCTGTCACCGTCCAGGAAAAACCTGTGTGGTTTCTCTAACTTTGCTATGTGACTGTTGATGTGGCATAAACCCAAAACCCAAAAATTAACTGGCTGGATTTTATAGTCTCATTAAAATCTGTTTAAAAATAGGATATAAGGAAATTCATTATTTGTATGCTTCAAGTAATATTTGATGGCAAAATGTATTGGTTTAAATAATTTGCAGACAAAAGCTACTTTATTAAAGTATTGGTCTTACAAAATATGAGCATTTGAAGACTTTAAAAATAATCCAGAGAATTTAGGAATTGTTAGTTCAGACATGCAGTTGAACAATCTAGAAAAATACTGTTGCAGTACTGTAATTGTATAAATTAGCTAAATTAAGTGATTAAACAATTATTTCCTTCAATCAGTGTCTAACATAGGTTTTGTTTTCTTTTTTCTTTCTTCTAACATAGGTTTTGTTTTGTTTTGTTTTTCTTTCTTTTTTTTTGAGGTACCGGGAAGGGATTGAATCTGAGATCTCTTATGTGCCAAGCCCAACCTCTGAGCCACACGGCTCCCCTGAGTTGGCATTTTCTTTTGCTTGTTGTTTTTTTTTTGTTTTTGTTTTTAAGGAGGCATCAGGGACCAAACCTGGGACCTTCCGTGTGGGAAGCAGGCGCCCCCCTATTTGCTGTAGCATGCCAGTAAATATTATTGAGCACTTACCAAGCGCTAGTCACTGGAGACAGCTGTGAATAAAAACAAGTGCAAGCTTTCAGGGGTTACATTCTACTACTTTTTAACTCAACACATTTTAACCTATGGGAGCGAGGCCAATGGAAGAGAATTGAGATAATCCTTGAAATTTCAGTGCTTAGCATTCTGCCATATTGATTTTTTTCGTCTTAAAAGCAAGTGTATTGTGGTATGGACAAACACAAGCTAAAATATATGTTAAATATATTCTAGGAAGTTAGGTGGTACTACTAGTCAGGTTTGGACCATCTTTGGGTGACCTCAAGTCCGTACATAATGTAGGCATTCCCACTTACACACGAAACGCACAGGTTACCTGAGAAAGTGGCGAGTTCCCAACGACATTGTGACAAGCCAGGTCGTTTTACTTCACTCTAAAGATATGATTAAGTTCTTTCCAGAGATGGGGCAGTGCCAGGGTCCAGATCAGGTAAGAGCAGAACCTAGAACCTTAAGGGCCAGAAGCGCCGC
This sequence comes from Tolypeutes matacus, assembly GCA_026826555.1. Taxonomy (NCBI): domain Eukaryota; kingdom Metazoa; phylum Chordata; class Mammalia; order Cingulata; family Chlamyphoridae; genus Tolypeutes; species Tolypeutes matacus. The sequence goes on along the minus strand of JAKSZT010054030.1, from coordinate 58,917,790 downwards.
CGGGACTCGCCGCGGAGGTGCGCACCTGAGAGGGGCGGACACGTGCTCTGCGTCATGACGCATTTCCGCCGCCGCGCGCTCCACCCCCTGCCCGTCCAGCCGCGGATTTGTCCGCTGTTCCCGGGGAGACAACGGTGACCGCAGCAAGTCATGGAGCCTAGGGTGGTCAAGCCTCCTGGTCAAGATTTCGAAGTAGAGCGTCTCAAAAGCCGCTACGGACTAGGGGGCAGCTGCCCCGCAGAGGTGAGGCCGCCGCCTCTTTCTCCTCCCTATCCCGGAGCCTCAGTCCTTGCTTTCGCCGCCTTCTCTTCGCGACGGCGGCCGCACGTCTCAGGCTCTTGGGAGCAGGCGGTCCCTTAGAGTCAGCAGGGCTCATTCCTAGCAGTGTTCATTAGCCAGCCTTACGGCTCCCGTGCGTTTGGACACCGAGGCTGCGGGTGACCATGGATCGGAGTACCTGGGGCCGCTTTCCCCAGTAGCTTTAATTGACAGCTGGAAGACCAAAGGGAAGATCTTTCCAACTCTCGAGGCATTTAAACGTTTAGAAAAAACATTGTGCATACCCCTCGCAGAACAAAGGTCTGGTGAAATTTAGCTAGTGGGAGAAAAGTAGTTTGTGGCCACAGATTTGTAGATGTCTCTGTGCTTGGCAAATGTTTGTCACATATGAAAAACAAGTTTTCTATCAGAAAAAATTCCCTCACTGTGAAATTTTAAAGATTGTGTTTATACAAAGCTTGGATTTTTGAACTTTTATTTAGTGACTTGAGTGGGATTTAAAAAATTAATTCATTTTGTAAGTTTCTTATTTTGAAATAATTTCAAGCTTGCAGAAAGAATAGTACAAAGAACTCCCTTGTACCTTTCACTTGGATTCACCAATTTTTAACATCTTGTCACATTTGCTTTACAATTCCATTTATCTCCTCTCCCTCCTTTACACACACACACACACACACACATTTTTTCTGAACTATTTGAGGATAATTTGCAAACATGCCCTTTTACCCCTAAATATAAATACTTAAATGTGTTTTTCCTAATAGGTCATTCTCATATATAACCACAGTAAAATTATCAAGAAATTTATTCAAATTTAATCAATTATTTCAATAATGTCCTTTATAGAAAAAATTTTCCCTCATCCAGATCCAATCCAAAATATGTGCATTGCATTAAGGTCTCTTTTATTGCCTTTAATCTGGAACAGTTTCTTAGCCTTTCTTTGCCTTTAATACCGTTGATGATTTTGAGAAAAGAGAACTATTATCCACTTGAATGTTCCTCAGCTTGGATTTGTCTAATGGCTATCTCATGATTAGATTCAGATTGTGCATTTTTGGTAGGAACATATGCATGAGTGATGTCTGGCCTTCTAAGTAAGGCACAAGATGTTGGTTTGTCCCATTGTTAGTGATGTTAACTTTAACATTTCACTTAGTTAAGGTAGTGCCTACTAGGTTTCTCTACTGTAACTTTTGTGATTTTTGAGGAGCAATTTTGAGAATTGATTCTTAGTATACAAATATAAAATATTTTTCTTTTTTTTTTTTAGTATGATTTTGATCAGGCTAAATGTAAGAAAAGATCTCTAACCTCAGGTAAGCTAATAGAGTATTTTGTATATTTGGGAGTTTTAACATTTAATTTAGGAGGGAATATAAGAAAGAAAATATTTTGCTAGTGCCAGATATCTTGTGATACTAAGCTTTTTTCGGTCTGTTAATGGACTAATGGTAATCACGATTTCTTGTGTAAAACTGTGAGGTCTTTAAAAATCTAATTCAATGAATTATTTTGGTGTTTTCATTTACAGTATTTTTCCTTTGAAGATGTTAAAAATGAAACACAGTATGTTGGATAAAGAGTACTAATTGCTATATTTTCGAGGCATAAACTTTTCCAAGTTACTAGGATAATAATTATTGCACTAGAGGAAGAATTTATCAAATAAGTGTACTAAAAAAATAATTATGCCATGGGATTGGGTGGATGGGAACTTCATGTGGTAATTTGTAACTAAAGGTTTATATTTAATTTTTTTTATTGTGATAACATACATATAAACTATTTGCCATTTTAACCATTTTAAGTGTACCATTCAGTGCTATTAATTACATTTAAAATATTATGCTGCCATCAAGTCCATTCATTAACCAGACTTTTTCATTACCCAAAACAGAAACTGTACTGATTAGGCAATAACTCTTCATTGCCCCTGGTAACTTCTAATCTACTTTCTGACTCTATGAATTTTCTTATTCTAGATATTTCATATAAGTGGAATATTTATCCTTTTGTCTGTCTTAGATTCCCTGCTTTCCGTTCTTTTGGGTATATACCTAGGAGTGGAATTGACAGTCATGTGATAATTCTACATTTAACTTTTTGAGGAATTAACAAACTGTTACCATAGCAGCTATACCATTTTATATTCCTACCAACAATGCATGAGGATCCCAATTTCTCTACATCCTCACCAACACTTGTTATTTTTTATTTTCTGATTTAACAGTAGCCATCCTTGTGGATGTGAAGTGGTATCTCATTGGGTTTTTTTTTTTTTAATATATTTTTTATCAGAGAAGGTGTGAGCATACGAAACAATCATGCATAATGTGCAGAATTACCATATATCACTCCTCCACCAACACTTTATTGTTGTGGAACATTTGTTACAGATTATGAAAGAATATCATCCAACTATTAGCTATGGTCCATAGCATACATTTGATATCTTTTTTCCATATACTCCCTATTATTAACACTGTGTGTTAGTATTATACATATGCTGTAGTTCATGAGAGAACACTCTCGTATTTGTACATCACAGTCCATCTTCTACCACATGGTTCATTGTCTTATACAGTCCCATGCCTTGTACATTCAATCCAAAGTGTATACTAAGTGGCTGTCACTTTGATCACAGAGTTATGCAGTCATGGCCTCAGTAAATTTTGAGCATTTTCCTTAGTCCAAAAGGAAAAATCCCATACCCCCCATTATTGACCTATAGTGTTGATAAAGTACCTTTTTTGACACTGATGCAAGAAAATTACAGTATTGCTGTTAACTATATTCCATAAGTTACATTAATTGTATTTTTCCCATACATCACCATATTCTTACCGCCTTGTAATAGTGACGTACATTTGTTCTTGTTCATAGAAGAACATTCTGGTATTTGTACTATTAGCCACAATTCTCATCCACCTCCAGGTTCACTATGTTATTCAGTCCCTAGATTATTCTCTAGGTTTCTTTCAATTGATATTTACGTCCCTAGACTACCCCTTTCAGCCACAATCCCATTTATAAATCAGCCGTGTTAGTTATACTCACTGTAATCTATCCATTTCTACACATTTACATTCATATACTTAAAAAGTTTACATACATTAAGCATCAGTATCCCTACTCAGCCCTCATCCTATCTCCCAGTATATACTTTAGGTTTTACTCCATGTATTTATTCTTCATATTTAGTTCATATTAGTCAGACTATACAATATTTTTCTTTTTGTATTGGCTTATTTCACTCAGCATAATGTCCTCAAGGTTCATCCATGTGGTCATATGTGTCCCAATTTCATTTCTTCTTACAGCAGCATAGTATTCCTTTGTATGTATATACCACATTTTGTTTATTCATTCATGGGTTGGTGGACATTTGGGCTATTTCCATCTTTTGGTAATGTTGAATAAGACCACTATGAACATTGGTGTGTGAATGTCTGCTTGCATCACTGTTTTCAATTCTTCTGGATATATTCCTATTAGAGGGATTGCCAGATCATACAGTAGTTCTATATTTAGGAACTGCCAAACTCTTCCACAGAGGCTGCACCATTCTACATACCCACCAACAGTGAAGGAGTGTTCTTGTTTCTCCACATCCTCTCCATACTTGTTTTTCCGGTTTTTTTTTTTTTTCCTTTTTTTATTATTATTTTTATTATTATTATTATTATTATTTTTTAAGATTTTATTTATTTATTCATTTATCCCCCCCTTGCTGCTTGTGCTCGCTGGATCAGCTAACCACGCTGTGCAGGCGGGCTTGCCTTCACCAGGAGGCCCTGGGAACCGAACCCGGGGCCTCCCATATGGTGAACGGGAGCCCTACTGATTGAGCCACAGCCGCTTCCCTTTTTTTTTTTTTAATAATGGCCATGCTATGAGGTGTGAGATGATATCTCTTTGTAATTTTGATTTGCATTTCCCTAATAGCTAGTGATATTGAACATTTTTCCATTTGTATTTCCTTTTTGGAGAAATATCTATTTAAGTCTTTTGCCCATTTTAAAAATTGAATTGCTTGCTCTTTGTTGAACTAATCTCTTTTTATAGCATGGAAGTCAAATCCGTATTGGATATGTGTTTTCCAAAAATTTTCTCCCATTGAGTGGGCCACCTTTTCACCTTCTTTACAAAGTCCTTTGAATCACAAAAGTGTTTGTTTGAGGAGGTACCATTTGCCCATTTTTCCTTTCGTCACTTGTGCTTTCGGTGTAAGATTTAAGAATCCATCGCCCACCACCAGGTCTTGAAGATGTTTCGCTACGTTTTCTTCTAGGAACTTTCTTTCTTTGTTTTTGTTTTTTCCTTGGGTCTAAGGTGAGTCTCTTGTAGACAGCATATAGGGGGCTCATATTTTCTTATCCATTCTGCCTGTCTGTGTCTTTTGATTGGGGAGTTTAAATCATTAACATTCAATGTTGTTACTGTAAAGGCAGTTCTCACTTCACCCATTTTGACCTTTGTGTTTTATCTGTCATCTGATTTTCACCACTCTTTTTACACTTTTAGTTACTTTTACTGATATAATCTTCAATTCTAGATTCTCTTTCAAGCCTCTCTTCTCTTGTCTTTTCAGGCTATAGCACTTCCTATAATATTTCCTGCAAAGCTGTTCTCTTGATTACAGACTCTCTCATTTTCTATTTATCTGTGAATATTCTAAAGTTGCCCTCATTTTTGAAAGACAGTCTTGCTGAATATTAGATTCTTGGCTGGCACTTTTTCTCTTTCAGTATCTTAAATATATCATACCTATGCTTCTCACCTCTGTGGTTTCTGATGAGAAATCAACACTGAATCTTATTGTGAAGTATTGCTCTTTTGATTGCTTGGGCCCCCCAAACAGGTGATATAGAGTACTAACTGTACTCTAGGATGAGCTAACTCTTGGAGCTCCTTACTCTGTTGCAAGAGCCCCTTCTCCTCATTGTGGATTTGATTTGCATTCCACAAATGACCAATGATGTTGAACATATTTTCATGTTCTTATTGGCTGTTTGATATCCTCTTTAGAGAGATGTTTATTCAGGCTCTTTGCATATTTTTTCATTGGGTTATTTATCTTCCTGTTCAATTGTAGAAATTCTTTATATATTCTAGATATTAAAGCTTATAAGGTAAATGACTTTTAAATATTTTCTCCTGTTCTTTTGATGTGCAAAAGCTTTTTATTTTGATGAAATCAAATTTATCTATTGTTTCTTTTGTTGCTTGTGCTTTTGGTGCCATATCTAAGAATCCACTGCCAAATACAAGGTCATGAAGATTTACTTCTAAGAGTTTTGTTTGTTTGTTTGAGCTCATATATTTAGGTTGTTGGTCCATTTTGTATTAAGTTTTGTGTCTGGTCTGAGTTGTAGAGGTCCAATTTCATTCTTTTGCATGAAGGTATCCAGTTTTCCCAGCAATATTTGTTGAAGAAGTCTTTCCCCATTGAATGGTCATGTCACCTTTTTGAAAATCAGATGGCCGTAGAGATGAGAGTTTATCTCTGCACTTTGAATTCTCTTCCATGATCTATATGTCTATCCTTATATCAGTACCATACTATTTTGATTACTGTAGCTTTGTATTAAGTTTTGAATTGGGAAGTGTAAGACCTCCAACTTTTGTTCTTATTTTTTCAAGATGATTTTGGCTATTTGGGGTCCCTTGCATGCAATTCCACGTGAATTTGAGCATTGGTTTTTCCATTTCTACCAAAAAAAAAAAAAAAAAGGCAGCTGGAATTTTGATCGGAATTGCATTTACTCTCTAGATCACTTTGGGTAATATTGACAGCTTAATGATACTAAGTCTTCCAGTCTAAGATCACAGGATGTCTTTCCATTATTTAGGTCTTCTTTAATTTCTTTCAACAGTGTTTTGTAGTTTTCAGTGTACACATCTTTCACATCCTAGTGAAATGTGTACCTAGATAATTTATTCTGTTAGATAATATTGTAAATGGAATTGTTTTCTTAATTTCCTTTTCCGATTCCTCTTTGCTGTTGTTTAGGAACACAACTGATTTTTGCGTGTTGATCTTGTACCCTGATATGTTAGCAAATTCGCTTATTAGCTCTGGTAACTTTCTTGTGGATGCCTTTGAATTTTCTAAATATAGGATCATGTCATCTGCTAATAGAGAGAGTTTTATTTCTTCCTTTCCAAGTCAGATGCCCTTTATTTCTGCCTAATTGCTCAGGTTAGAACTTCCAGTAAAATGTTGAATAGCAGTGATGAGAATGGACATCCTTATCTTGTTCCTGATCTTAGGGCACAGTTTTCAGTTTTTTGTCCTTGAGTGTGATTTAGCTGTTAGTATTTCATACCTTTATCATGTTGAAGTGGATTTAATTTTGTTCTTACCAAAACAAGATTCTGAAAACATGTATATCTATGTTAATTGGTATTCACTAGTGATCTTTTTATTTGTTGATGCTTCTTAGCTGATGTTTTTACTTAGTAAATATGGTAATCATTGAACTTTGGGATGATAGCAGCAGAAATACTAGTTAGGGACTTCTGGGAAGATGGCATTGTAGTAGGTAGGCAGGGCTCAACTGTCTTCAAAAAACAATGAAGGAGGGGCAAAAAGCTAAGGTAGCTGCTTTGGGGATCTGCAGACCAGGAGAGTGCTTTGTATCCTCCAGGAGGAGAGGAACAGAGAGTTGAAGAAGCCAAAAAGAAAACTGTGAGTTACTAGCCCCTGCAGCCGGGAATGACCCACATCCTCACCCTCAAGGCTAACAGCCTGGGTAAAACCCATGGCTTTCTGTAGCCAACTGAGGGAACAAATGTCTTCCTCCCTGGGAAGAGGGAGAGTGCGGCGAATGGTGTGGTTTCTCTTCAGTGAGTTTGGCCAGCAGAGCTCACTTTAAATCTTGGCTCTGGCCAGACCAGAATTGTGGGCAAGTGGAGGTTGAAAGAGACACCTCTGTGGAAAGATTTGCCGAAGAGCATCATCTGCTGGCAGGTTGGGAAACTGTAGGAAAATAAACCACTTTTTGGAGTCCCTCATTTCCCAAACCCCTTGGATCTGATCTGTGCCCCATTAGTAGGTCCCTGGCTCTATTTTGATAACTTAAGCTGGACAGTTTTAAAGACTTAGAAGAAGTTGAACCAAAAATCAAAGAAGAGGGAGTGGCTGTGGCTCAAGCAATTGAGCTCCTGTTTACCATATGGAGGGGACCCAGCTTCGATCCCTGGGATCTCCTGGTAAAAAAAGAAATAAAAAGATGTCCCAGACCTGCATGGAGCGGCATAGGCCCCCGCGTGGTGAAGCGACGCACCAAAAAAGACGATGACGCAACCAGATAGGAAAAAAAAAAATCAAAGAAGAGCTGTGAAACAAAACCACTAGGCATGGGAGAGAAATTGATTGCCAGAATAAGTTTATCAGCATAATCAGATGCCTAAACATCAGCAAAAAGTTACAAGCCATACTAAGAAACAAGAAGATATGGCCTAGCCAAAGGAACAAATCAAACATCCTACAAGATATAGGATTTAAGACAACTAATCATTGATAATCACCCAAATCTCCTAAATCAATTCAAGGAGTTGAAGGAAAATATGGCTAAAGAGATAAAGGATATTAAGAAGACACTGGATACACTTCCATGCTCATTCTTTCCTTGTCTAACTGCTCTGCTGTTACTTGCAACCATGCCTGAACCAGCAAAGTCAGCCCCGGCCCCGAAGAAGTGCTTCAAGAAGGTGGTGACCGAGGTGCAGAAGAAGGATGGCAAGAAGCACAAGTGCAGCCGCAAGGAGAGTTACTCAGTCTAAGTGTACAGGGTGCTGAAGCAGGTCCACCCTGACACCAGCATCTCGTCCAAGGCCATGGACATCATGAACTTGTTTGTCAACGACATCTTCTAGTGCATTGCAGGCGAGGCGGTGCGCCTTGCACACTACAAGTGTTCAACCATAACCTCGAGGGAGATCCACACAGCTTTGCACCTGCTGCTGCCCAGGGAGGTGGCCAGGCATGTCATATCTGAGGGCACCGAGGCTGTCACCAAGTACACCAATGCCAAGTGAGCCCTCTTGTTGCCAGTCAATCATTTTGATTCAGCCTATAACCCAACAGCTCTTTTCAGAGCTACTCACACTTCCATGGAGAACTTACCTTACTGTGGGTAAGGGCTACTTTTCTGCTCCAATATTTACTTTTCTGCATTTATTTTGATCTTGTTAGAAATGGTGTCACACTACAGTATTCGTGCACGTTGCAGCCACTTTGAAGACAATATGAATTAGACTTTTATAGGGGAAGTTTCAAAACCCATTATTCCCCCACTAAAAGTCACTCATCTTTAAACTTTTTAAAAGTGTTTTATTAACAATTCCTTAGGCCCTCTACCAGTCATCGTCATTGGTACCCTAGTTATGAAGTATTTGACATGTACTGATAAAATAGTAAGGAAACAAAGATCATCTTCACCTATGCTTTTTTGGGCTGGTATTGGCTCTCCTGGTGCCTGAGCCTGAATTTGCAAAATTTTATAGGAAGGGAGAAGAAAAGGAAAGGAAGGCAGCACCAAATTCAAATCATCTTACTTCTTCAGTCAGCTGACGACTTGGTATCAACAGCCAACCCAGTTGTTGGGTGGGCAATTTAAATTTGGCCCTTGGTTTCTAATCTTTCTAATTTGCACTTGAGAGGTCCAGGCAGTACTGTGTGGTTAAAGGAAACCTGCCTATTTTTCCCACCCCTGTATTTCTCAGGGAAATTCCTCATTATGGGCCAGATTTCTTTCTACCCATCCTCCCCTCCCTTTTTTTAATATGTTGTGCCATCCATGAATTTTCATTATTTGAGAAAGAAATTATTAGTTTGTGAGGAAAGCTGTTAAAAGATCAGTTTCCTTTTAGGATCTCCATGTTTTCTTTCTCAAGAAGCTGGGCAGTTTTAAAGACTTAGAAGAAGACTTTTGCATTTACTGTTTTTTAATTGGAAGAAATTTCAAAAGAAAATTTAAAAGTGGAGCAGGGAGAAAAATCAGGCAGGGCTATTCCCTGCCACTACTCTCACCTCAGGAAATTGCACCTCAGGAAATCAAAATCTGTCTCAGAGTTTTAAGCCCTCAGCAATGGTAGTTGAAAGTACTTTGGTCTTTACCCAGGAATCAGCATGAGAATGCTTCCACATTGACTTATATTTGCTAAAGATCTTTGAAGCTACCCTTTATCTATTTAGCATACTCCAATATCCAACATTTTCACTCATGTGTTTACATGAGAATATTCTGTACACATACATATAGGAATGTCTGGAGCAGCAGTGTTCTTAGTAGGAAAACACTAGAAATAAATCACACGTTCATGGCAAAAAGAACAAAGACATTTATTGAGGTATAGTCACACAACGGACTATCACACAGCAGAGGAAATGATTGAACTAATCTCAGCACATGGTTGAATTTCAGAAACATAAATTTCAGAAGGTTTAAATATGATACCATTGTATAAAACTCAAATATAAAACCAAAAAGAAAACCTCCACACCCTTTGGCAGTCACCTCTCAATCCCAATATTCCTCCCCAGCCTTTACATAACCACTAATCTAATTCCATCTTTGTGGATTGATTTATATTTGCATTTTGTATGGATGGAATCATACAGTATGTGGTGCTTTGTGTTTGGTTTCATAATGGGTATTTTTTATTTGTTTTTTGTTTGTTTTTGCCTGATTTAACATCTTGTGACATTGACATGCATTTGTTCAGTTTCAAAGAAAAACAATCATATATGCAATATTGAGTGTTTTTTAACTGGAAGAAATTTCAAAAGAAAATTATAAAGTTGAGCAGGGGAAGGGCTATTCCCTGCTGCAGCACCCCCACCTCAGGAAATCAAAATCTGTGTCCCAATTTATTATATTTGCAATATTACCGATATCCTTATTTCACATGATGTTTCACTATGGTTCTTGGAGTAATGAAATTGTTCTAATATCTTTTGTAGTGATGAATGCATAACACTGTGATTATACTAAAAGCCATTGATTGTCCACTTTGGGTGGATTGTATGGTATGTGAATATATCTCAATGAAACTGCTTTAAAAAAATAGAAGACAACTACCCTGGGTGAGCATAAAAAACAATATAAAAGCCTGCAAAGAAAATTAACAGAGCTTATGGGAATGAAAGACACAATGGATGAGATTTAAAAATACATTAGAAAGAACCAGCAAGATGGCGGCAGAGTAAGGAGCTCCTAGAATCAGCTCCTGCTACAGGGCAGTTAGTAATCACTCACAGCTATCTAAAGCACTTGTTTGGGGGCTCCAGGAGACCAGAAGTGCATCCTGCAACATCCTAGGAAGAATGAAAGGAGGAGACTGCCCATCTGCAGAGAAGATTCATAAGTAGAGCACTCCACGCCACGGAGGCCAGTGCTCATCCACCTCTAGAGCTATTCCATGGCTGGATTGGAAGCTCTGCTTCCCAAAAACGGGGGAGAAAGGGATGTTTGGGCACCAACTTCAGCTACTGATAAGTAAATTCAGTGGGCTAAAGTATAATCCTAACAACAGCTAAAGTTTGAACCTGTCCAAGTCAGAAAGAGGCTAGTAGTGGCCATCTTAACTCCCTGCCTGACACTAGGGGAAGCGGGGCTGACTGAAAATCACAGTGCCAGTAGGGACTGGCTTCTTTCCATGTAGATCAGATTGCCACTCTAGCCTAAGCCCCAGGCCTACATTGAGCAGACAGGAAGCTGGGGGGAGCTGTGCCAGCCTCTCCAGGAAACTACAGACCCCACCACAGAGGCCGGTGATCATCCTACTTTGGCAGTGCAAGCCACCCCAGTAGCTATTCTGTGGCAGGAATTGGAAGCTCCATTTCCCAAAAACAGGAGGAAGAGATTGGATGACCACCGATTTCAGCTACAGATAGTAAATTTGCCTGGGTAAAATATAAACCTAAGAACAACTAAAGTTTGAACCTGTCCAGGTGAGAAAGAGGCCAGTAGCTGCCATTTTGACTCCACCCCCAGCATGAGGGAAAGCCGGGCTGACAGAAAATCACAGTGGTGGTGGAGACCAGTTTCTTTCAACCAGATTGGCCTGCAGCCCTAGCCTACACTTCAGCCCCACCTCTAGCAGGGAGGAAGCTGGCGGGCTCTGCACCAGCCTATCCAGGTAACTGCAGGTACATTTGGCTGGCACAAACTGGATAATAAGTCTGTCGGGACAACTGCAGTCATCTTGGACCTGCACTGCATAGATTGCTGCCCACACCTGCACCTCTATCCCCACCCCAGGCAGGGAGAAAGGGGTGTGAAGCTTCATCAGTCTCTCTGGGCAACTACAGTCTAGGCCTGTATGAGTTGAATTATGCCACACAGCTGTGGCTCTGTACCTACCCCTGGCAAAGGAGAAAGTTGGGAGAACCTTCACTGGTCCTTGGGGCAATGAGGGCAGCTTGAGCCTCCAAAGTTTATAGCACTAACTACATGCTTGGCTCCTACTACACAACCAGCAAGGGAGAAGGGACAAGAAAGCCCTAAACTAAAGAGAAAAATTGGACCCAGAATAAATACTCTAGTAAGCCAAATGCCAAAACAGCAACAAAAAATTACAATCTAATTTTTTGAAACAGAAGATATGGCCCAGTTAAAGGAACAAGATAAACTTTCAGATGACATAAAGGAGACAATGAACCATAGATGTTCAAACAAATCTTAATAAATTCAGTGAGATAGCTAAAGAAGTTAAGGATATTAAGAAGACATTGGATGAGCACAAAGAAGACTTTGAAAGCATACATAGAAAAATAGCAGATCTTATGGGAATGAAAGGTGCAATAAATGAAATTAAAAATACAGTGGAATCATATAATGAAATTAAAAATACAATGGAATCATATAATAGAATAAAAAATACAATGGAATCGTATAATTTGAGGAGGCAGAAAAAAGGACTGGTGAGCTTGAGAAATGGCCTCTGAATGTGAACACACAAAAGGACAGATGAAGATTGGAAAATCTTGAACAAGGTCTCAGGGAACTAAAGAACAGCAAGAGATGTGCAAACATACATGTCATGGGTGTCCCAGAAGGAGAAGAGAAGGGAAAAGGGGCAGAAGGAATATTTGAAGAAATAATGGTAGAAAATTTCCCAACCCTATTGAAGGACATAGATATCCATGTCCAAGAAACACGATGTACTCCCATCCGAAGAAATCCGAATAGAACAACTCTGAGACACATACTAATTAGAATGTCAAATGCCTAAGACAGAGAATTCTGAGAGCAGCAAAAGAAAAGCAATGCGTAACATAAGAGATACTCAAGAAGATTAAGTGCTGATTTCTCATCAGAAACCATGGAGGCAAGAAGACAGTGGTATGATATATTTAAGATACTGCAAGAGAAAAACTTCCAGCCAAGAATCTTATATCCAGCAAGATTGTCTTTCAAAAATGAGGGCAAGTTTAGAATGTTCACAGATAAACAGAAACTGAGAGAGTTTGTAACCAAGAGACCACCTTTGCCGGAAATACTAAAGGGTGTGCTACAGCCTGAAAAGAAAAGACAGGAATGAGAGGTTTGGAAGAGAGTCTAGAAATGAAGATTATATCAATAAAAGATTATATCACCAAAAGAGTGGTGAAAATAAAATATGACAGATAAAACTCATTTCCGTACTTCAATTGGTATTACCTAGCTACAGTGGTAAAAACAGTATGGTACTGGTATAAAGACAGTTGCATAGACCAATGAAACTGAATTGATGGTTCAGAAACAGACCCTCACATCTATGGTCAAGTGATTTTTGACTAGCCTGTCAAACCCACCCAGCTCAGGCAGAGCAGTCCATTCAACAAATGGTGTTTAGAAAACTGGATGTCCATAGCAAAAGAAGGAAAGAGGACCCCTATCTCACACTTTATACAAAAATTAACTCAAAATGAATCAACCTAAATATAAAAGCAAGAGCTATAAGGCTTCTAGAAGAAAATGTAGGAAAATATCTTCAAGACTTGGTGGTAGGTGGTAGATTCTTAAAGGAGTTAGGAGGAGGACTGAGATGGACTACTGATGTTTAATGTATGTAGAAGTTTTAATTAGCTGTACTGTAAAAGTGTGGAAATGTACAGAGTTGATGGTAACACATTATAGTAACAACTGGTTTATAAATGGGGATGTGGCTGAAAATGGTAGTCTAGGGATGTAAATGCCAGTTGACAGAAAGCGAGAGAATAATCTAGGGACTGAATAGCACAGTAAACCCAGAGGTGGATGAGAATCGTGGTTGATGGTACAGATGCAAGAGTGTCCTTTGTGAGCTAGAGCAGATGTACATCACTATTGCAGGGTGGTGGGAATGAGGAGAAGCATGGGAAATATACAACTGGAGTGACCTATGGACTGTGGTTAACAGTAGTGTAATATTCTTGCATCTATGCCAAAGATGTACTGTGTTGATAATGGGGGAGTATGGAAAATATGTGCCAAATGTACACTATGGGCTGGTAATAATCGGATGATATTATCTCATCTGTAACAAATGTTCCACCACAATGAGGGGTGTTAATAGAGGAGTGTTGTTTGGGAATTATGCACAGGTGCATGATTGTTTTGTAAGTTTATAACTTCTGTCATAAAAAATATATATTTCAAAAGTAATAACGGGGAAAAATTCACCAAATGTAAGATAAGGACTATAATTAGTAAGATTTTGACAATATTCTTCATTAATTTGTAACAAATGTCTCATGATAGTGCAAGGTGTTGTTGGAGGGTTGATGTATGGGACCCTTGTATGAAGTTATGAATGTTTGCTTTCTAAGTTCACAACTTTTACTATACACTTATTGTTTATGTATGTTCATGTATAAATGATATAATAATAATAATAGGGTGGGGAAGCGGCTGTGGCTCAATCAGTAGGGCTCCCGTTTACCATATGGGAGGCCCGGGGTTCGGTTCCCGGGGCCTCCCGGTGAAGGCAAGCCCGCCCGCACGGCGTGGTTAGCTGACCCAGCGAGCACAAGCAGCAAGGGGGGGATTAATGAATAAATAAATAAAATCTTTAAAAAAAAAAAAATAATAATAATAGGGTGGATTGGGGAAAAATACTTTGTTTAGTAGTAATATTTTGAGAATGCTCTTTAATCATTAGTTAAAAATGTTTAACAACAATGCAGGGAAGCGGCTGTGGCTCAATCAGTAGGGCTCCCGTTTACCATATGGGAGGCCCCGGGTTCGGTTCCCGGGGCCTCCTGGTGGGGGCGGGCCCGCCCGCACGGCGTGGTTGGCTGACCCAGCGAGCACAAGCAGCAGGGGGGGGATAAATGAATAAATAAATAAAATCTTTAAAAAAAAACAAACAAAAAAAAACAACAATGCAAGGTATCGGTGGTAGCGTGAGGTGTGAAAGCACTGTATGATGTTATGTATGTTTGTTTTGTAAGTTCACAACTATTGCTATACATTTATTGCTTATGTATGTTCATCCATGAGTGACATACTTCAATAAATTTAAAAAATACATTAGCATATAATATATATGTTTACATATATTATATATAGTATATAGTATATAATTTTACATATAATATAATTTGTTTATGCATTCATCAGTTGACGGACACCTGGGTTGTTTGCAACTTTTGGTAATCCTGAATAATGCTACTGTGAACATCAGTGTGCAAATGTCTGTTCGTGTCACTGCTCTCAGTTCTTCTGGGTATATACAGTAATGGTATTGCCAAATCACATGGCAAATCTATATTCAAGTTCCTTAGGAACTGCCAAACAGTCCTCCACGGTGGCTGTACCATTCTTCCTTCCCACAAACAGTGAAAAAACATTCCTGTCTCTCCACATCCTCTCCAACATTTCCAGTTTTCTGACTTTTTAATAGTGGCCAGTCTAAATGTGTTTTTGATTTGCATTTCCCTAATCGCTAGTGATATTGAACATTTTTTCATGTGTTTCTTTGCCATTTGTATTTCTTCTTTGGACAATTGTCTAGTCAAATCTTTTGGCCACTTTTTAATTGAGTAGTTTGTCTTTTTGTTGAGTTTTGTGATCTCTTTTTATATCATAGATATTAAACCCTTATTGGATATGTGATTGACAAATGTTTTCTCCCATTGAGTCGGCTGCCTTTTCACCCTTTCAGCAAAGTCCTTTGAGGTGCTAAAGTGTTTAATTTTGAGGAGGTCCCTTTTATCTATTTTTTCCTTTTGTTGCTCATGATTGGGGTATAAGGTTTAAGAAACTACTGATGTTTTGAAGATGTTTTCCTACATTTTCTTCTAGGAGTTTTATGATTCTAGCTTTTATATTTAGGTCCTTGATCCATTTTGAGTTAACTTTTATGTAAGGTGTGAGATCGGGGTCCTTTTTCTTATGGCTATGGCTATGTAGTTCTCCCAGCATCATTTGTTGAATAGACTGTTCTGGCCCAGCTGGGAGGTCTTAACAGCCTTGTCAAAAATCACTTAACTGTAGGTGTTAGGGTCTATTTCTGAGTTCTTGATTTGGTCCCATTGGTCAGTCTGTCTGTCTTTATGCCAGTACCATGCTGTTTTTACCACTGTAGCTAAGTAATACACTTTAAAGTCAGGAAGTAAGAGTCCTCCAAGTTTGTTGTTCTTTTTAAAGCTCTTTTTGGCTATTCAGGGCCCCTTACCCTTCCCAATAAATTTGATAATTGGCTTTTCCGTTTCTGCAAAAAAGCTGTTGGGATTTTTATTGAGATTGTGTTGAATCTGGGTAGAGTTGACATCTTAACAATATTTAGTCTTCCAACCCGTGAACGCGGAATGTCCTTCCACTTATGAAGTCTTCTTTGGTTTCTATGTTTTGTCGTTTTTTTGTTTGTTTGTTTTTTAACATTTTTTTTTTAGCTTTATTTTGTACATTTAATAATTGAAAATATAAACAATTAAAAACAAAAAAGTAAAAACAGATGAATAAATATATACATTTCTCAATTAAATGTAATGGATACATATAATTTTTTTTTTTTTAATCAAACAATATATTACACAATATATTTGGTTCATAGTAATGCATTCATACAGTATTTGTCCTTTTGTGTCTGGCTTGCTTCACTCAACATAATGTCCTCCAGATTCATCCATGTTGCCATATGCTTTATGACTTCATTTCTTCTTACAGCTGTATAATATTCCGTCGTGTGAATAGATCACAGTTTGTTTATCCATTCATCTGTTGATGGACACCTGGGTGGTTTCCAACTTTTGGCAATGGTGAATAATGTGGCTGTGAACATCAGTGTGCAGATGTCTGTTCGTGTCACTGCTCTCAGTTCTTCTGGGTATATACCCAGTAGTGGTATTGCAGGGTCATGTGGCAAGTCTATATTCAACTTCTTTAGGAACTGCCAAACAGTCCTCCATAGTGGTTGTACCATCCTGCATTCCCACCAACAGTGATGAAGTGTTCCTATCTCTCCACATCCTCTCCAACACTTGTAGTTCTCTGTCTTTTTAATAGTGGCCATTCTGATAGGTGTGAAATGATATCTCATTGTAGTTTTGATTTGCATTTCCCTAATCATGAGTGATGTTGAGCATTTCTTCATGTGTTTTTTTGCCATTTGTATTTCTTCTTCAGAGAAATGTCTATTCAAGTCTTTCACCCATTTTTTAATTGGGTCATTTGTCTTTTTATTGTTGAGTTGTAACATCTCTTTATATATCCTGGATATTAAACCCTTATCAGATATGTGATTTCCAAATATTTTTTCCCATTGAGTTGGCTGCCTTTTCACCCTTCTGACAAAGTCCTGTGAGGTGCAAAAGTGTTTAATTTTGAGGAGGTCCCATTTATCTACTTTTTCTTTTGTTGCACGTGCTTTGGGTGTGAGGTCCAAGAAACCACCACCTAGTACAAGGTCTTGAAGATGTTTCCCTACATTTTCTTCCAGTAGTTTTATGGTCCTGGCTTTTATATTTAGATCTTTGATCCATTTTGAGTTGATACTTGTATAGGGGGTGAGATAGGGGTCCTCTTTCATTCTTTTGGTTATAGATATCCAGTTCTCCCAACACCATTTGTTGAAGAGACTGTTTTTTCCCATCAGCATGGGCTTGGTAGGTTTGTCAAAAACCAGTTGACTGTATAGGTGAGGGTATGTTTCTGGATTCTCAAGTCTATTCCACTGATCGATGTGTCTATCTTTATGCCAGTACCGTGCTGTTTTGACCACTGTAGCTTTGTAATATGTTTCAAGGTCAGGCAGCGAAATTCCTCCCACATTGCTCTTCTTTTTTAGAATGCTTTTGGCTATTCGGGTGCACTTACCCTTCCAGATGAATTTGGTAATTGCCTTCTCTAATTCTGTAAAGTAAGCTGTTGGGATTTTGATTGGTATTGCATTGAATCTATACATCAGTTTGGGCAAGATTGACATCTTCACGATATTTATTCTTCCAATCCATGAGCACAGAATGTCTTTCCATTTGTTTAGGTCTTTTTAAATTTCTTTTAGCATTGTTTTGTAGTTTTCTGCATATAGGTCCTATACTTCCTTGGTTAAATTAACTCCTAGGTATTTGAGTCTTTTTGTTGCTATTGAAAATGGAATTTTCCTCCTGATTTCTTCCTCAGATTGTTCAGTACTAGTGTATAAAAACATTACTGAATTTTGCGTGTTGATCTTGTATCCTGCCACTTTGCTGAACTCATTTATTAGTTCACGTAGCTTTGTTGTGGATACTTCAGGATTTTCTAAATACAGGATCATGTTATCCGCAAACATTGAGAGTTTTACTTCCTCTTTTCCTATTTGGATGCCTTTAATTTTTTGTCTTGTCTAATTGCCCTAGCTAGAACTTCTAGTACAATGTTGAATAACAATGGTGACAGTGGGCAGGCATCCTTGTCTTGTTCCTGATCTTAGGGGGAAAGCTTTCAACCTTTCCCCATTGAGTATGATGTTGGCTGTGGGTTTTTCATATATGCCTTTTATCATATTGAGGAATTTTCCTTTTATTCCTATCTTTTGAAGTATTTTTATCAAAAAAGGATGTTGGATTTTGTCGAATGCCTTTTCTGCATCTATTGAGATGATCATGTGGTTTTTTTCCTTCAATTTGTTAATGTGGTGTATTACATTGATTGATTTTCTTATGTTGAACCAGCCTTGCATACTAGGAATAAATCCCACTTGGTCATGATGTATAAGTCTTTTGATATGCTGTTGGATTCGATTTGCAAGTATTTTGTTGAGAATTTTTGCATCTATGTTCATGAGAGAGATTGGTCTGTAATTTTCTTTTCTTGTGGAATCTTTATCTGGCTTTGGTATTAGGGTGATATTGGCTTCATAAAATATGTTGGGTAATTTTCCCTCCTCTTCAATTTTTTGGAAGAGTTTAAACAGGATTGGTGTTAATTCTTTTAGAAATGCTTGGTAGAATTCACCTGTGAATTCTAGATGGTCCTGGACTTTTCTTTGCTGGGGGATTTTTGATGACTGATTCAATCTCTTTAATTGTGATTGGTTTGTTAAGTTCTTGTATTTCTTGTTGTGTCATTGTAGGTTGGTTATGTGTTTCTAGAAATTTGTCCATTTCATCTAGGTTGTCTAGTTTGTTGGTATATAGTTTCTCATAATATCATCTTATGATTCTTTTTATTTCTGTGAGGTCATTTGTAATTTCCCCCCTTTCATTTCTGATTGTATTTATTTGCATCTTCTCTCTTTTTTTCTTTGTTAGTCTAGCGAGGGGTTTGTCAATTTTATTGATCGTCTCAAAAAACCGGCTTTTGGTTTTGTTGATTTTCTCTATTGTTTTTCTGTTCTCATTTTCATTTATTTCTGCTCTAATCTTTATTATTTCTTTCCTTCTGCTTGCGTTGGGATTGGTTTGCTGTTCTTTTTCTAGTTTCTCAAGTTGTTCAGTTAAATCTTTGAGTTTAGCTCTTTCTTGTTTTTTAATATAGGCATTTAGGGCTATAAATTTCCCTCTCAAGACTGCCTTTGCTGTATCCCATAAGTTTTGATACGTCGTGTTCTCATTTTCATTTGTCTCAATATATTTACTGATTTCACTTGCAATTTCTTCTTTGACCCACCAAATATTTAGGAGTGTGTTGTTCAGTCTCCATACATTTGCAAATTTACTTTTTTCCTGTCTGTTATTGATTTCTAGTTTCATTCCATTATGATCTGAGAAGGTGCTTTGTATAATTTCAATCGTTTTATATTTATTGAGAGCTGAATTGTGACCTAACATCATGTGGTCTATCCTGGAGAAAGATCCATGGGCACTTGAGAAGAATGTATAACCCGCTGAGTTTGGATGCAGTGTTCCGTATATATCTGTTAGTTCTAACTTGTTTATCATATTGTTCAAGTTCTCTGTTTCCTTGTTGATCTTCTGTCTAGTTGTTCTATCTATTGATGTGAGAGGGGTGTTGAAGTCTCCAACGATTATTGTAGAAATGTCTTTTTCTTCCTTCAGTTTTGCCAGAGTTTGTCTCATGTATTTTGGGGCACCCTTGGTTAGGTGCGTAGATATTTATGACTGTTATATCTTCTTGGAGGATCATCCCTTTTATTAATATGTAATGGCCTTCCGCATCTCTTATCACTTTTTTGCATTTGAAGTCTGTTTTGTCTGATATTAGTATAGCTACCCCTGCTCTTTTCTGTTCACTATTTGCGTGGAGTATCTTTTTCCAACCTTTTACTTTCAGCCGGCTTGTATCCTTGTGTCTGAGGTGAGTTTCTTGTAAGCAGCATATGGATGGCTCATGTTTTTTTATCCATTCTGTCAGCCTGTATCTTTTGATTGGGGAATTTAATTCATTCACATTCAGTGATATTACTGAAAATGCACTATTTATTTCCTTCATTGTATTCTTTGGTTTTCATATGTCATCTTTTTTTGTCTCTCTTTTTACTCTTTTGGTTATCCTTTCTGCTTTTCTTTCTTCTATACTCTCCTCCAAGCCTTTCTCTCCTGTCTTTTTCTTTCAGGTTCTAAGGCTTCCTTTAATATTTCCTGCAAAGGTGGATTCTTTTTTGCAAACTCTCTTAGTTTCTGTTTGTTTGTGAATACTTTATATTCACCTTCATATTTGAAGGACAGTTTTGCTGGATAAAGAATTCTTAGCTGGCAGTTTTTATCTTTCAATTTCCTAATTGTATCATACCACTGTCTTCTCGCCTCCAGGTTTCTGAAGAGAAATCTGCACTAAGTCTTACTGGACGTCCTTTGTACGTGATCGTTTTGCTTCTCTCTTGCTGCTCTGAGAATTTTCTCTTTATCTTTTACATTTGACATTCTGAATATGTGTCTTGGTGTAGGTCTATTTGGATTTATTCTCATTGGGGTACGGTGTGCTTCTTGGACATGTAAGTTCATTTCTTTTGTGAGAGTTGGGAAATTTTCAGCTATTATTTCCTCATATACTCTTTCTGCCCCTTTTCCTTTTCTTCCCCTTCTGGAACTCCCATGACACATATGTTCTTGTGTTTTGTGTTGTCATTCAACTCTCTGAGCCCCTGCTCAATTTTTTCCATTCTTTTCTCTGTCTGTTCTTTTCTCTCTTCAATTTTAGCTGCTCTGTTTTCGGTATCACTTATTCTTCTATCATTTCGAGTCTGCTGTTATATGCTTCAAATGTATTTTTGACTTCACCTATTGTGTCTTTCATTCCCATGAACTCCGTTACTTTTCTGTTCAGGATTTCAAATTCTTCTTTGCGTTCGCTCAATGTCTTCTTTTTTTTTTTTTTTTTTTAAGATTTTATTTATTTATTCATTTATCCCCCGCTTGCTGCTTGTGCTCGCTGGGTCAGCTAACCACGCCGTGCGGGCGGGCTTGCCTTCACCAGGAGGCCCCGGGAACCGAACCCGGGGCCTCCCATGTGGTAAACGGGAGCCCTACTGATTGAGCCACAGCCGCTTCCCGTTCAATGTCTTCTTGATGTCATTTATCTCTTTAACTATATTCTCTTTCATCTCATTAATTTGATTTTGGAAATTTGTGCTCATCTCACTGATTAGTTCTCTTGTGTTGTAGTTTTTTTTTTTTAAATACAGGTCCTTTATGTCCTTGGTAAGTTTATTCCTAACTATTTTATTCTTTTAGTCACTATTATAAATGGAATTTTTTTTCTGATTCCTCCTCAGATCACACATCTGTAGTGTATAGAAACGCTATTGATTTTTGTGTATTACTCTTGTATACTGTCACTTTGCTGAACTTGATTATTAGTTCTAGTAGCTTCGTTGTGGATTTCTCAAGATTTTATAGATATAGGATCATACATCAGCGAATAATGCAAGATTTACTTCTTCCTTTCCTATTTGGGTGCCTTTTATTTCTTTCTCTATGCTAATCGCTCTAGGTTGAACTTCTAGCACACTATTGAATAACAGTGGTGACAGTGGGCATCCTTGTCTTGTTCCTTATTTCAGCAGGAATGCTTTCAGTCTTTCACCATTGAGTACAATGCTAGCTGTAGGTTTTTCATATATGCACTTTACCATATTAAGAAAGCTTCATTCTGTTCCTATCTTATGGAGTGTTTTTATCAGGAAAGGGTACTGTATTTTGTCAGATAACCTTTTCTGCATCAATCGAGAGGATCATGTGATTTTTCTTCTTTAATTCATTAGTGTGGTTTATTACACTAATTGATCTTCTTGTGTTGAACCACCCTTGCATACCTGGGATAAAACCCACTTGATTGTGGTATATAATTCTTTTAACGTGCTTTTGGATCCAGTTTGAAAGTATTCTGTTGAGGATTTTTGCACTATATTCATTAAAGATATTGGTCTGTATTTTTTTTTTTTATAGTACCTTTATCTGGTTTTTGTATTAGGGTGATGTTGACTTCATAGCATGAGTTAGGTAACAGTCTTTCCACTTCAGTTTTCTGGAAGAGCTTGAGCAAGATTGGTATTAGATTGTCTTTCAATGATTGGAAGAAATCACCTGTGAAGCCATCTGGTCCTGGGCTTTTCAAAAATCTTTGGGAAGTTTTTTTTTTTTTTTACCGGGAGGTCCCAGGGATCGAACCCGGGTCCCTCCATATGGGAGACGGACGTCCAACCAGCTGAGCTACATCCAACCCCTTTGGGAAGTTTTTGATGGCTCTTTCAATCTCTTCACTTGTGATTGGTTTGTTGAGGTCTTTTAGTTCTTCTAGGGTTAATGTAGGTGGTTTGTTTCTAGGAATTTGCGCATCTCATCTACATTGTCTAGTTTTTTGGCATAAGTTGTTC
The DNA here is from genome assembly GCA_026826555.1 of Tolypeutes matacus. NCBI lineage: Eukaryota > Metazoa > Chordata > Mammalia > Cingulata > Chlamyphoridae > Tolypeutes > Tolypeutes matacus. Next base: position 58,895,272 of record JAKSZT010054030.1, on the reverse strand, counting down.
ATAGTGTCCCCTCTCTCATTTCTGATTTTATTTATTTGCATCTTTTCTCTTTTTTTCTTTGTCAGTCTAGCTAAGGGTTTGTCGATTTTGTTGCTCTTCTCAAAGAACCAACTTTTGGTTTTGTTGAGTCTCTCTGTTGTTTTTTTTGGGGGGAGGAGGGGGAAGGATCTCTATTTCATTTATTTCTGCTTTGTTCTTTAGTATTTCTTTCCTTCAGCTTGGCTTGGGATTAGTTTACTGTTCTTTTTCTTGTTCCTTCAGGTGTGATGTTAGATCTTCAATTTTAGCTCTGCTTTTTTAATGTAATCATTGAGGACTATAAATTTCCCTCTCAGCACTGCCTTTGCAGTGTCCCTTATGTTTTTCTTCATTATTTACAGAATACTTGATTAGTTTCTGTAAATAAACCCATGTAGATAAGATCATACATCTTTAATACAGTGTGTTATCCCTGTAAAAATGGAAAAAAAAATAAGTTTAATGTTTCTACACTAACATGGCTGTTAATTTCTGTACAATGCCAACTCATCACAGTACAGCGTCCCATAGATTTTGATATGTTGTTTTCATTTTCATTCATCTCAAGATTTTTTCTGAATTCTCTTGTTATTTCTTCTTTGACCCACTGATTATTTAAGAGTATGTTGTTTAATCTCCATATATTTATGAATTTTCCCTTTTTCCATCCATTATTGATTTCCAGCTTCATTCCATTATGATCAGTGAAAGTGTTTTGTGTAATTTAATCTTTTTAAATTTATTGAGTCTTATCTTGTGACCCAACATATGGTCTATCCTGGAGAAGGATCCATGAGCGTTTGAAAAGAATGTATATCCTGCTGTTTTGGGGTGTAATGCTCTGTAGCTGTCTGTTAGGTCTAGTTCATTTATCATATTACTCAAGCTCTCTGTTTCTTTATCCTTCCAGAGGTTCTATCCAGTACTGAGAGTGGTGTATTGAAGTCTCCAACTATTATTGTAGAGACATCTCTTTCTCCCTTTAGTTTTGCCAGTGTGTGCCTTATGTATCTTGGGGCACTCAGGTTAGATGCATAAATAATTAGTATAGTTATTTCTTCTGCTGAATTGCCCCCTTTTTATTAATATATAATGACCTTCTTCATCCCTTATAACAGTTTTGCATTTTAAATCTATTTTGTCCAATATTAGTATCACTACTCCAGCCCTTTTTTGGTTACTATTGCATGGAATATCTTTTAGCCTGGTTGTATCCTTATGTCTGAGATGAGTTTCTTGTAGACAGCATATAGAAGGCTCATATTTTTTATCCATTCTATCAGTCTATGTCTTTTGATTGGGGAGTTCAAGCCACTAACATTCAATGTTATTACTGTAAAAGCATTATTTACTTCACCCATTTTGTCCTTTGGCTTTCTATTGTCATATCTTTCTGTTGTCGTTCTTTTTACCCTTTGATTTACCCTTCTTAATATTCTTCATTCTATACACTTCTCCAAGTCTCTCACCCTTGTTTTTTCCTTTCAGGCTGCAGCACTCCCTTTAGTATCTCTAGTAATTCTGGTCTTCTGGTAACATATTCTATCACTTTTTGTTTGTCTGTGAAGACTTTGAACTTACCCTCTTTTTTTTTTTTTTTTTTTTTTTAAATAGCAATTTATTGCCTTGGACTATGCTAAAAGGGAAAAAAATTTTCTTTAGCAATACATATGCTTTGGAAAACAGTATATTATAAATATACAGTTTATTATTTCAAAATAAACTTTTCTTGACAAGCCCAAATTGTAACAAAATAAGAAGGAATAAGCTCTCCAGCTGATGAGGGAGTCATCAAGTTCCACCATCCTCACACCTGTTCGGCTGACGGCTTAAATATGCCATCATATTTGAGCAGAGTCATAATCATTTGTGTTCATGAGGCTATTCAGCATACTTGAAGGAACATAAGACTTTTCTTTGTGGGGTGTATTAGTCAGCCAAAGGGGTGCTGATGCAAAATACCAGAAATCTGTTGGCTTTTATAAAGGGTAGAAACTTACAGTTACCAGGCCATAAAGCATAAGTTACTTCCCTCACCAAAGTCCATTGCCACATGTTGGAGCAAGATGGCTGCCGATGTCTGTCAAGAATTCAGGCTCCCTGGGTTCCTCTCTTTCCAGGGGTTGTTTCTTTCCGGGCTCAGCTGCTCTGCTTTCTCCACAATGCCAGCTGTAGACTTTCAGGCAAAGGTCTCATCTCTCTTCCCGAGGCCTGCCGTGTCTAACTGAGCCTTCTCTCTGCTCCTCTGTGTGCTTACTTCCTGGGCTCCAGCATTAAAACTCTCACTAACTCCTGTGCCTTGTCGTTTTCTCTGTGAGTCCCTGCCCACCAAGGGGGTGAGGAATCAATGTCTTACTGATGTGTTCCAATCAAAGCCTTAATCATTATTTATGTTTTTTAAAAAAGATTTATTTATTTATTTACCTTTAAAAAAAAAATCCATTTAACACTCCCCCACCCTCAGACCCCCCATTTTTGCTGTTTTGTGTCCATTCATTGGGCAAGTCTCTGTGTTTGTTTCCTGCCCTCTCCTCTCATCCTTCTCCTCCTATCTTCACTGGAATTTGATCCTGGGAACCTCTGATGTGGGAGAGAGGCATTCTGCCACCTGTACCACCTCAGTTCCTGTTTTTTTTCCTGCGCGTCTCATCTTGGCTCTCCCCTGTGTCTTTTTCCTGTTATATAATCATCTTGCTGCATGGTTTGGCGGGGCCTGGCAGCTCACCTGCTCATAGGCCCACCTGCTTGCGAGGCCTGGGGACTCACCTGTTTGCAGGGCCTGGGGTCTCACCTGCTTGCGGGGCCTGATGGCGCACCTGTGTCCCTTCTATATTTTTCTTTATTTTACCAGGAGGTTCCAGGAATCGAACCCAGGTCCCTCCATATGGGAAACGATGCCCAACCATATGAGCCACATCCGCCCCCCCTTAATCATTATTTAATCAAGTAAAATGAAACCTCTGAATCCAATATAATCTAATATGCCCGGAAGGACAGACCAGTTTACAAACATAATCCAATATCTGTTTTTGGAAATCATAAACAATATCAAACTGCCTCATGGGGGCCACTAGTTTGATGTTTGGATAGTCAAGTGTCAGAGCCTAGCTTTCTGTTTTCCTTTTCTCTGAGTCACCTCAGAATAACTAGGGTAGTCACTGGGATGGATTGTTTCAGGGAATAATTATCCAGTTGTCTATTTCACTGCTCTTCAGGGTACTTGAAATGAATAAATTTCTAGCTTTGGCTATAAAGTATCCAGTGAAAACCACTATATATTCATATTCCACAACTGTGGAAGAGAATTCAACCTTTAAAGGTAGGTGGGAACAGCCAGGGCACAGGGTCTTTTCAAAAGATGTCTTTTCCAGTCTATCACCCAGATATCTCTTCCCACAGAGCAAAACCATGAGCAGAGGTAGCCAGATGTTGACAAGCTTCATGGTCATAAGTGAATATTGTCATAAAGTCACAAATTCAAATTGCACTTTTTGCTTTCTTGATTATCAGTTAATTTTCGTTTCACCGAAAAGCTGAAGCACTGCTGATCAGTCATCTTATAGTCTTGTCCAATGTAAATAAAAGTTAAATTTCATGACCCTTTGTGTTTGGCCTGAAAAAGGTTTTCATTTCTTTCTTTGCTGCTTCTCCATTTTGGATATAAGGCTTCGCTCACTCCGGCAGAGACTAGTAAGTCCTATACTCCATTTGCACCATGGAACCAAAGTCTAGCAGGGGATGATCAACCAGTCTGTAAGCCAATCTGCAGCTGCCCTAAGCTCCAATCTGGGGGGCCCAGGATAATGGAGGCTCTGCTTGCAAATATGCCTCGACTCTCCATTCAGGGCTGTTTACTCCCCACTGTCCTCACCCTCTTTTTTTATGTGCCTCTAATGTATTTTTCAGCTCACCTGCTGTGTCATAAGTACTGTTATATTCTTTGCAGGCTTTCAAATTGTTCTTTATGCTCACTCTGTCTTCTTAATATCTTTTATCTCTTTAGTCATATTTTCTTTTAATTCTATTAATTGATTTAGGAGAGTTGTGTGATTATCACTGATTGTCTTAAATCCTGTATCTCTTTAGGATATTTGGTTTGTTCCTTTGAGCCATCTCTTTGTATTTCCTAGTATGACTTGTAATTTTTTGCTGATGTCTAGACATCTGATTATGCTGGTGAATTTACTCTGATGGCCAATTTCTGTCTCTTGCCAATTTTTTTTCACAGCTCTTCTTTGATATTTGGTTCAACTTATTCTAAGTCTTTAAAATTGTCCAGCTTAGGTTATCACAATCAGGCCAGTTACTCAATAATGGGACACAGATTTTCTTCCAGGAATTTGGGTTAAGAGAGACCTAAAAGCAATTTTTCCTCCGTGCAGTTTCCAGAATGGCCAGCAGATGGCACCCTTCGGGGCACCTTTCCACAGAGGTGTTTCTTTAAATCTCCGTTTTCTTTGTCTGGCCAGAGCCAAGATTCAAAATGACTCTGCTAGCCAAATTCATTGAAGAGAAGCTCCCGACTCCCCCTCCCTTTTCCCTTGTAACAGCTGACAGGGAGGAAGACGTCTGTTCCACTCTCAGTCGGCTGCAGGAGCCAGGGGTTTTAACCAGGCTTAATATGTTGGGGGTAAGGGAGGGGAGCCCTTCCCAGCTGCCGCAAGGGTTTGGTAACTTATGTTTATTGTTTTGGGTTCATCTCTCTGCCCTTCATCTTCTTGGAGTTGTGTAGCACTGTCCTGGTCTGCTGACCCTCAAAGGAGGTCCCTTGGACAGCTTTTGGCCATTTATTCATTGTTTTTGTGAGAGAGTTGAGCCCTGCCTGCCTACTCTTGACACCATCTTCTTGGCACTCCTCTTCTTTGATACAGAAGTTTAGGGCTATCAGTTTCCCTCTCAGCATTCCCTTTGCTGTATCCCATAAGTTTTGATAAGTTGTGTTCTCGATTTCATTCATCTCAATATATTTACTAATTTCACTTACAATTTCTTCTTTGACCCACTGATTATTTAGGAATGTGTTGTTTAGCCTCCACACATTTGCAAATTTTCCCCTTTTTCATCTATTATTGATTTCTAGTTTCATTCCATTATGATCTGAGAAGGTGCTTTGTATAATTTCAATCTTTTTTATATTTATTGAGACTGCCTTGCGACCTAACATGTGGTCTATCTTGGAGAAAGAGCCATAAGCGCTTGAGAAGTATGTATAAACCACTGATTTGTGAAGCAATATTCTGTATATATGTCTGTTAGGTCTAACTCGTTTATCGTATCGTTTAAATTCTCTGTTTCCTTGTTGATCTTCGGTATAGTTGTTCTATCTCATGATGTGAATGGGGTGTTAAAGTCTCCAACTATTATTGTAGAAATGTCTATTTTTCCCTTCAGTTTTGCCAGAGTTTTCGTGTATTTTGGGGCACCCTGGTTAGGTGCATAGATATTTATAACTGTTATTTCTTACTGGTGGGTTATCCATTTTATTACTATATAATGGCAGGAGCAGATGTGGCTCAAGCAGTAGAGCGCCTGCTTCCCACATGGGAGGTCCTGGGTTCAGTCCCCGGTGCCTCCTAAAAACAAAAAAACAGAAAGCAAACAAATGAAAAAGCAACTCAGGGGAGTGGATGTGGATTAGTGTTTGAGTGCCGGCTTCCCACAAACAAGGTCCGGGGTTCAATCCCTGGCCCCGGTACCTAAAAAAAAAAAAAAGAATATATATATATATAAAAAATGGCCTGTATCTCTTATAACTTTTCTGCATTTAGAGTATGTTTTGTCCGCTATCAGATAGCTACACTTGCTCTTTTTTGGTTACTGTTTACATGGAGTATCTTTTTCCAACCTTTTCAGCAGGTTTGTATCCCTTGGTCTAAGGTGAGTCTCTTGTGTTTTTTTTTTTTTTACATTCTGTCAGCCTATATATACATACATACACACACACACACACACACATATATATATATATATTTTTTAGGAGGTACTAGAGATTGAACCTGGTACCTTATACATGGGAAGCAGGTGCTCAACCATTGAGCTATACCTGCTTCCCAGCCTATATCTTTTGATTGGGGGGTTTAATCCATTCATATTCAGTGATATTTTTGTAATTGCATTATTTACTTCCACCATTTTATTCTTTGGTTTTCATATGTCTTATTTTCATCTGTCTTTTTATTCCTTTGGTTATCCTTTCTGCTATTCTTGCCTTCTACACTCTCCTCCAAGCCTTTCTCTCTTGTCTTTTTCATTCGGGTTGTAAGGCTCCCTTTAATATTTCCTGCAAAGGTAGATTCTTTTTTACGAACTCTCTTAGTTTGTTGTTATTTGTGACTATTTTAAACTCTCATTCATATTTGAAGGACAGTTTTGCCAGATAAAGAATTCTCAGCTGGCAGTTTTTCTTTTTCAGTATCCTAATTATATCAAACCTCTGTCTTCTTGCCCTCTTGGTTTCTAATGAGAAATCCACACTAAGCCTTACTAAGCATCCTTTGTATGTGATATTTTGCTTCTTCCTTGCTGCTCTCAGAATTTTCTCTTTATCTTTGATGTTTGACATTCTGAATAGTGTGTTTCTTGGAGTAGGTGTATTTTGGTTTATTCTGATTGGGGTACACTGAGCTTTTTGGATATGTAAATTCATTTCTTTCATGGGAGTTGAAAAATTTTCAGCCATTATTTCCTCAAATACTCTTTCTGCCCCCTTTCACTTCTCTTCTCCTTCTGGAACTCCTATGGCATGTATTTGTAACACTTTGTCTTATCATTCAACTCCCTGAACTCCTGCTCATTTTTTTTCCATTCTTTTCTTTTTCTGTTCTTCTCTGTCTTCAATTTCAGCTGTTCTGTCTTCTGTACACTTATTTTTTTTCTTATCATTTTGCGCCTGCTATTGTATGCCTCTAATGTGGTTTTTTGTTTTAGTTAGGCCAGTACTTTGTTGAGAAATGGGAGAGAAGAACAGAATTACCCACCTAAATTTGTAGAGGCAGGCTCCTCTAGGCAGAGAGAGTGTTTACTTATGAGGCTACCTTTATTAAGCTCTAATATGTTTTTAATCTCACCTATCTTGTCTTTCATTCCCATGAGCTCTGTCATTTTTCTATTCAGATTTTCAAATTCTTCCTTGTGCTCTCTCTTTGACAGGGATTTAGTGGCAAGAGGCTGTGGTACTGCCATTCTCTCGTTCTTGGTTCAACCTCTTCTAGGTCTTTAGGATTGTCCCTGTAAATTGCTCAAATCTGGCCCTGGACCCAGTAATGGGTTGCAGACCCATTTCCAAGGGCCTTGGGGAGGAGGACTGTAAAGGCCAGAAAAAGCCTCTTGTTTATGTTTAATTTCCTCACATGCACTTACTTGCTCGGCCAGCAGATGGTGCTCTTTGATAGTCGTCTCAGTTCAAAGTCTGGCCTGAGTGTGCTCGCTGCAACATGGATTGGATCACTGTGACAGAGGGTCCTGCCTGGTGGCTAATAGCCTCACAATTCAAACTTTCTCAGAGGCTGTTTTCCAATCTTTGCTGGCAGCCCCTTCCCTTTTCCTGGGTAGAAACAATTCTACTCCTCTCTGCATCCTTAACAACCAGTTCTGGCCAGTAGGGAGGGTGATTGTGAGGGTACGGTCTCTTTAGTCCCTTGCTAACTCCCAGGGCAAACAGTTGCATGACCACTCCTGGCCTGGAAATGCTCTTGGGACACAAGAGACCAAATTTGTGGGCCAAAAGCTGAATCAGCCTTAGGCTACATTCTTTTCTTTCCTGAGGAGGTAGATCCTTATGGCCCCCTTTGTCTGTAGCTGCCGGCACAAGGCTGGAGAATTAAAATTGTCTGCTGGTAGGGCATGAGTGGGTCGCCAGCAGCTGCAGCTGCTTCCACTCACAGTATTTCCTTTGAGATTCTTTTCCTGTGCCCCTCTCTCTTCAGGGCAGTGTCCAGCCTTCCCCTAGTGTCCTAAACCCTAAAACATTATTTTCCAGGCCGTTTCTGCCTATCCTCTAGCTATTTTTCTGGGAGAGGGGAGAGTCCCATATCTTTCTCCCAACCTCCCCACCCCCCCCCACCCCATGTTTTCCTGGTTGTTTTTGCTCTCTGTCTGCTTATTGTCTGTTTTCTTTTTTTTTTTTTTTTTCCTTTAGGAGGCACCAGGAACCAAACTTGGAACCTTCCATGTGGGCGAGGAGGTGGGCACTCAACTGCTTGAGCCACATCCACTCCCTGCTTGGTTTTTCTGTTTTTGCTTGTTCTCTGCTAGTTGTTTGCTTGTTGTCTAGCTTGTTGTCTTTTTTCCCTCATTATCTGCTCACTGTTTCTTTCCTTGTTGTCTGCTCGTTATTTTTGCTCTATGTCTGCTTGTTGTCTGCTCGTTGTTTATTTGTCTTCTGGGGCATCTCATGTGGAGGCAGGCGCTCAACTGCTTGAGCCACATATGCTCCCTCCCATGTCTTTCTAGTCTGCCATCTTCCTGGATGGCCTCTCTGTTTTCTTTTTAACTAAAGTTTGTTTATTTGAAAAACACTCTTCTGAAACATTTTCAGTATGAAAAAAATTCCAGGTATTACTGGGTCCATTAGCTTTAAAGGTATCTTAAATTAAATTATATTTTAGTTTTGAAATTTGCCCTAAAATTTAAATGTGTTAGATGAATTCAAGCATTTAAAAATTATTTTAAGTTTTCTTGCCAGAGAAGCACTCCTTTTCCTTTTAGTCACTGAATTTACACATAGGCTATGAGTTTATTAAACAAATGTTTGAGAACCATCAAAATATGTCATGATTAAGTGGAAAGAGGGCTGGATTCAGAATTTTAGTATTTCCACTTGTTAGCTCTGGTACTTGGGAAAATTCATGTAATCTCTCTGGTCCTTAGGTTCCTAACCTATAGGGTTAAAAGCACCTATTGTGTTTACTTAACAGTTTTGTTGCTAGGATCAAATAAGATAATGGATGAAAGTACATGTAATCAGTTAACTGGTATATAAATGTATGACTTGAGGCCTGTTTTCTGGAAACTTACAGTCTAGTTAGGGAGACATACAGATAAAAAAGCATTAAGAAAACTTACCTGACAGGACAGATCATGTTCATGAAGGTGATTTTCCCAGGGCAAGGCTTATCCATTGCATTCCAGATATGCTGACCCCTGCAATTTTCCCAAATTTGGGAAACTAGACTGCATAATTTGTGGTAATGGGGGACTGTGTTTGTGCTCTCCCCTGATTAAAAAAAAAAAGGATTAAGTAATTTTCCTGTCTTGTCTTTAGGATCCTAAAATGAGATCATTAGTGTCTGATCTCAGTATGTAATCCCTGGTGTTTTCTTTTTTTTTGTTGACAGATAATTTGGTTGCCTGTTCATCTGTAGATAAAGTTGGATCATCATCAAGATTTTATTCTGATGAAAGAAAGCATTGTACAACACCTCTTTCCAGTTCATTAAAGCACTTAAGTGTGAATTGGTAAGGTAGCCCTTGATCTTTATTATTGCTATCTCCTCAGTATCTCAAAAAACTGAGAAAGGGAAAAGGGTGGATTGTTTGTGTGCTTGCTTTTCCCTGAGAGAAAGTGTAAGTGGTCTGGAGCCTGCTGAATATTTGAAGAAACTTACTTTTACTGAAAATTGCTGATAAAAGCATAACCCTACCATTGTTTGTTGGCATCATGGCAAGTAAATTATTTATACATTTTGAAAAGTGAAAAATTATTTTTATAGTTATTTATTTTGCATCCAAATGAACACTCTGCTACCTTTATTTATTTATTTATTTATTTATTTATTTATTTATTTATTTTTAAAAAGATTTTGGGAAAAAAAAACTGAAATACAGGTTTGTTTAGAAAGCAACATTTAACTCAGTATCTACTGTGTATCTTAGCAGTGTGGTAAACACTATATTTTAAGTGGTTGAGAGAGAGATGGACGAAGAGAATCTGAAGATATGGTAATTAAAAAAGAACTGTATCTTATAATCCTAGGCTGCAAGGGTTTGATAGTTTTGTAGAGGAGATAGAACTTACTATGAATAAAACCAGTATAAAAACAGTGGAAGCTGAAATGAAATAAAGTAGTAAATTGAATATTATTAATTGTAAAAAATATATGGCAGGAAGAAAATGGTATGGGGATTAAGGAGTAAACATTTTTAAGTATTAAACCCATAAAGGTGTGTGCTATATACAAAATGAAATATTGAGGTAATTGTGAAGAGGGAAAACAATAATTGTGCCTAAAATATCTGTACATTATATGGAAACTTGAATTTTTTACACAGATGCCTCATTCTCTACTTAAATTAGTTAATCCATGTAAATCACTTAGCACAATGCTGGGTATATGGTTGATTATTATATAATTACTACTTCATTTGGCACACACAAAATCTTGTTGATAATGGATTCAAGTGGGCATTCAATTTGGACATGAGGTAGATTGAATGTAGAGGTGAAGAAAGTGAAAATTGCTTTAAGGTAATTATAAATTCATGAAAATTATTTTCTTAAATTTACCAAACAGTTTTATTATTTTTGTTTTTTATAAATGATTAGATATAATTTCAAATTATATTTTCAAGGTATTGGGCAATGAAGATTTGTGTAACATTGGAAAAGTTTTTCATATTCCCTAGTTACAAATGATACAGTCTAGAAGTACTCTGTCCGGTGTGGTAGCCACAGACTGTATGTGGCTATTGAGTTCATGAAATATGCCTAGTCTTCATTGACATATGCTGTCAATGTAAAATTCACACTAGACTTTGAAGATTTAGGACAGATAAAACAACCACAAAATGTCTCATTGATAATTTTTTATATTGGTTACATGTTGAAATGATAACCTTTTGGATATACTGGGTTAAATGAAATATATTATTAAAATTTCACCTGTTCCTTTTTACGTTTTTAATGTGGCTACTAGAAAATTACACATCTGACTTGGACAGCACTGCTCTAGAAATGCCAAATTTGACGATCCCAGAGAAGACCTGGGATGCTGTTCTGCTTCACCTTTTACTAGTTACACCACCTGTTAGTTTTTAAAGTTCTTTAGGGTTCATTTTCCTCATCTGAAACATTTATTTTAACCAAAACTCTGGATAAGAGTACTGTTTATATCTCCCTCAGAAAATTAATGGGGTTCCAGTGAAAGAAAGTGTTTGATAGTTGTAGGGCATTCTACAGGTATGTGTTGTTTTACGTTAAGCACATATGAATGTGTAGAAAAGTGAAAGGTGCTCATACTGGGTCATCTGGATCGATGACTGTTACCTTTTACATTTTTGCTCAACAATCCTTTATTTTGCTGTTAACATTTGAAAAGTAGTTTTATATTTTTAAAACGTTATAGACAACATCCAGATTGCAATGATGGAATATTTTTTTTAAAGCCTAGGTGATGAACTCGATTTTTTTCATGATTTGAAGCAACAAGAAACAGAAGACGAGTTAAGTGAGAATGATCGTAGAGTTAGTACCTCCAAAATAACAAAGCAATCTTTTAAAGAAATAGAAAAAGGTAAAAGAAATGTTCATTTCAGAAAAAATCATTTAAAATGTTAACTTTGTTAAGTAGAGCACATAAAGTGTACTCTGTAGTAAAAACACTGGTCCTGAGATGTCTGTATATTTCTGTGTTCTGATTTTTTATTAGCCATAAGGTAGCTACTGTGCTTATTATTAAATTAAAGGATTAGAGAAAAATAAACTTCATTGCTTTTCTGTAGTATTCCTACACTCACAAAACCAAACCAAATAATCTAATGAGTATTTTTCACAATATCTTCAATTTTTTTCAGGTCTGTATTTGTTTGAAATAAAGTAAATTACTGTGGTAGTATTTGACAAATACTTTAATGTTTTGAGAAAATATTCCAAGTTACTTAAAGTAGGGATACCTTAGAAACAGAATTTTGTCAGAATTTTACGGAAAGAGGCAACCAGAGATGGTACCCCTCCTTCTCTTCGAGGCAAGTCTGAGGGCACCAGTGCAACCTTCTCTGGGGAGTGCATTCTTTTTTTTTTTTTTGTTTTGTTTTTTTTGTTTTTTTTGTTTTTTTTTTAAAGATTTTATTTATTTATTCATTTATCCCCCCCTTGCTGCTTGTGCTCACTGGGTCAGCTAACCACGCCGTGCGGGTGGTCCTGCCTTCACCAGGAGGCCCCGGGAACCGAACCCGGGGCCTCCCATATGGTAAACGGGAGCCCTACTGATTGAGCCACAGCCGCTTCCCGAGGGGAGTGCATTCTATACACACAGCACACATTCATTTCTTCCTTCTCCCTTTCCCTCATCAATTTTTTTCCCTATATCTCAGGATTTGAGGAAGATGAAAATAATACTGCCTGGACTCATGTTTTCAGTTACGTACTGTTCTTTCCAACCAAAAACAATTGAAAACATAGCTTAAGCTAAAAACAAACAAAAAACCCAGAAAATAAAATGTTTTTAAGAATTGAAAAAAAAAGTAAGGAATACTTAGGCCAAGGATTGGTGAGGTGGGAACCTAGGGAAGCAAGCAAAGACCTGAAAGTATCTTTCACTCTAAGTACATTTGCTGAAATGAATGAATTCTAGGATACATCCCATAAATAAAAACATCACTGCTTGTATTGCTTTTCCTTTCAGTTGTTCCCATGAATTGAATTTGGTCCCTCCTGGCCATGCCTTAACTGATTTATTGAAGTGGAATTTTTTTTTTTTTATTTCAATTTTTTAAAAAAGATTTCACCCCCTCCAGGGTCCAGATTCAGAAGATAGCCCAGAGTCTGTCCAAGGTAGGGATTATAATAGGAGACCCTTTCCTTAAAGCTGAGACTTCCAAGAGACTAATGCAAATTAAAACCCAGGAAATGAATTCTGATAATATTGACAAGGATATGAAGCAACAGGAGCTCTCATCCAGTGCTCTTGGGAGTGTAAATTAATATAACCAGTTTGGAAAACAGTTTGGCATTATTAGCAAAGTTGAACCTGTACACAGACCCTATGATCTAGTAGTTTTGCTACTAGTTGTATACGCTAGGGAGGAACTCCTGAACATTTGTATCAGGAGACTTGTATAAGATTGTAGCATTTGTATAACCAAAGCAAATCAAATACCCATCCATAGTAGAATGTTGTCACATATTTATAAAATTGAAAAAGCTGTGAAAATTTGAACGTATAAAACTTGAATCAGCATATTACCTAAAGGAGGAGGTTCCAGAAATTACATAATTATATGATTTCATAATTACAGACATTTATTTTAAAGATTTATTTTTATCCCCCTCCCCCTGCCGCCCGCACTCGTTTTGTGCTTGCTGTCTTCTTTCCGTGTCCATTTGCTGTGTTCTTTCTGTGTCTGCTCATCTTCTCTTTAGAGGCACCAGGAACCGAACCTGGGACCTCCCATGTGGGAGGGAGGCGCTCAATCACTTGAGCCACCTCCGCTCCCTGCTTCGTTGTGTCTCTCATTGTGTTTCCTCTTTGTGTCTTGTTGCGTTATCTTGTTGCATCAGCTTGCCGCACCTGCTGTTGCGCCAGTTCGCTGTCTTGCTCTTCTTCTCAAGGTGGCAGCAGGAACTGAACCTGGGACCTCCTATGTGGTTGATGGGAGCTCACTTGATTGAGCCACATCCACTTCCTAATGTATAAAGTTTAAAACTTGGCAAAACGAGACCAGGTCTTTTTTTTTACAGATGAACACATAAGCAGTAAAAATTAAAGGAAAAGTAAGGCAGCAATTAACACTATATTTGGAATAGTAGTTAAGTTTGTTTAACTCTACAAATGTGATCAGGGATTTCTAAGGTAAGATAATATTACATTTCTTGACTTAGGTAGTTTATTCATGAATGTTTTTATACACTTAAATAATATATTTTGAAATAATTTCACATTTAGAAAATATTGCAAAAAGAGTACAAAGAATTCCTGTATACCTTTCATCCAGATTTTCTAAATGTTAGCATTTAACCACATTTGCTTTATCATGTTTTCTTTCTGTATATAATGTTTTAAATTTTTAAACAATATAGTATTTCATGCTAAAAGTACCTCTTCCTGAAGATTACTCTGAGAATATTTGAATCTATAAATTAACAAAATTTAAATAATTAAAATTTTATTTTCCTAGCAGTTGCCCGACCAACTAATTTGGCCTCAAATTCAAGAAGTTGGACTGAATATTGTAGTGATGCAAGTGACTCTCCTTTGAAACATGTCAACTCTCCAACATGTAAAGCATCAAATAAGCAGAATTTACTTCCACATCATGTCAGTCAGATATATGATGAATTATCTCAAATACATCAGAAACTGCAGGTAAAGTCTAAATTGAGAATTCAGATATTTAGGTTCTAAGCACCAAGCATTTACAAAAATGTGAATATAAGGTATTTTAATTATTTTAAATAAGTGGGTTAAGGCATGGTCAGGAGGTACCAAATTCAATTCATGGGAACTATTGAAAGGAAAAATAATACAAACAGTGATGTTTTTATGTATAGGGTGTGTCTTAGAGCTCTACTGTCTTGTGTTTTATTTTTCTTACATTCCATTCCATCCTTACTTAAGAAATAAAGCAAAATCTGGGGGAGCGGGTATAACTCAGTGGTTGAACACCTTCTTCGCAAGTACGAGGTCTCAGGTTCAATCCCCAGCACCTCCTAAAAAAAAACAAAAAGACCAGAACAACAGCAACAACAAATAACAACAGAAACAGCAATCTGCTAGTAAGGTGTGCTTTTTGAAGTAGGTATTCTAGATTAATTTTCTTACCTATATATGAGACCTCTTGTCAATTCTTTTTTTTTTTTTTTCTCTTTATTAGAGAAGTTGTGGGTTTACAGAACAATCATGAAAAAAGTATAGGATTCCTATACACCACCCAACCGCCAACACCTGTGTTAGTGTGGAACATTTGTTGCAATTGATAGTACATTTTTATAATTGTACTGTTAATTAAAGTCCATGGTTTAACTTAGGGTCACTGTTTAGTGTAGTTCCATGGCCTTTTTAAAAAAAAAATTTATTCTGTTACCGTATATACAGCCTAACATTCCCCCTTTTAATCATATTCAAATATGTATTTCATTGCTGTTAATTGTGTTCACAATGCTGTGCTACCATCCCCACCATCCATTACCAAAACATGTCCATCATTCCAAATAGGAAGCCTGCACATTTGAAGCCTTAGCTTCCCATTCCCTGTCCTCGCCCTGTCCCCTGATAACTTATATTCTAGATTCTGACTCTTGAGTTTTCATATCCAAATTTTTCAAATCAGTAAGATCAAACAATGTTTGTCCTTTTGTGTCTGGCTTATTTCATTCAACTCTGGTCAATTCTTAATCAAAATTCAACTCCAAAACATTGACCTTTATCTAGCCTTCTTTGGGAATTTTTTTCTAAAGAATTTAATTCATATCTTTGTCAAGAGTTTGCTATGTGAGACTATAAAAGAAAGCAAAAGTATATGTATTATGCAACTTCTGTTTGAATTTCTAATTGAAGACACATATATATACATGTGAAATAGTTAAATATATTTTAAAATACATCTCATTTTGTCAAAACATAATTCAGATAATAATTACCATAGCATTTCAGAAAAAGATTATTTTGGATTAATATCACTGAAGAAGAGTTCAGACAGGAGATGAGACTTAGCTTGGTCCTTGACTGAGACGTAGGTTTAGAGAAGAGAAGAGGAGTACATACCAGGTATAAGGAATTGAAGGTACAAGGTGATTGGAAAGGAATGATTGTCAGATTGTGAATTTATTAGCTTGTCTGAAGGAAGAAAATGGTGATAAGGAAGGCTAGATGTTACAGGTTTTTAAGCAGAAGAGTAATGGCACAGTAAAAAATATTTTAGGAAGATGTTTAAGTTTATAGAATAAAAAGGAATAAGCAGGGTTGCAAGAATATATCTATCATCTACACCAAACACAATAAAGTTTTAAATATTTAATGAGAAAAAAACAAATACAATGGATTAATCTGGTTTAATTAATCCTTGATTTAATCTGATTTTCAAAAGTAGTTTGTGGTCTTTTATTGTATTAGAGTTATTAAGCATATACATTTTTTTGCCATACTAATGTAATTTCATTCAACAAATATTTGAGTACCTGTTAATATGGAAGGCATTTGTGTGCTCAGTGCTGAGTATATAGAAATGAATAAAATATATATGGTCCCTGCCATGTGTAGTATACTAGAATTAAATCATAAGTGTCCATATACTTCACAATGTTATAAATTTAAGTGAAGGAATAATACAGGTATAACACCAGTACCTGTTTGGGAGAGATTGAGGGGTCATATAAGGTTTTTCTGAGAAAGTAACATTTAAATTGAGCTCTGAAGGATCAGTAGGGGTTAGCCCAATGAAAGAGGGAGAAAGGGCATATTCTAGGCTAAGAGAACAGTATGAGAAGCCTCTGTGGCATAATTACTAAACATATTCATTGTAGGGAAATGTAGTAGTTAACCTTGAGGATTTTTAAAGCAGGGGAGTTGCATAATCTCTTATGTGTCTAAATAAATAAATAGATTAGAGGGGGACAAGTGTGGAAGTGGGGATTGGATTGGAAGGATCCAGGTGAAAGATAGTGCTCATTTGGATTAGGGTGATGGCAGAGGAAAAGAAGTGAATAGAAATTTATTTTGGAAGTAAAATTGGGTGGACTTGTAATAAATTGGATGTGGTGTAGAAAGAGTAAGGTGTTACAGATGATTCCTAAATTTCTGCTTTGTGCAATTTGGAAAAAGAGTGAATTTAGAGTGAAAGATCAAGAATTTAACTTGGAATGTTTGTTTAATTTGGAATGTTTAATTTGGAAGTTTGGAGGTTAAGTAGAGATGTTATGGGAGTAGTTAAATATATCAACCTCGCATTCAGATCATAGGTCTAGGATGGAGATACACAGATATAAAGCTATGACTGTTAGTTGAGATCTAGAGAGAGTATATTAGGTGACAAGATGCTGGTGATCTGATGGTCTTGGCTTGGCATGAGGGCCTCAGGGATTGTGAGAAATGGATGATCTGGAATACATAAAAGATGGACTCAATAGGTCTTGGATATTGTTTGGATATGAGAAGTAAGCATTAGGGATTAGCCAAGGATAAAGTGCAGGTTTATTTTGGGGGCAGTTGAACAAATGGTACTACTTTTTGCTGAGATAGGGAACAAAACAGGAAGAGGAGAGAATACAGTTTTTATTTAAAATTCATAGCTTTAGTATATATACTGTAGTTTTTAGTATATTTACAGAGTTGTGCAACCATCACTACGGTAAATTTTAGGATGTTTTCATCACCCCAAAAAGAAACTCTGTACCCATTAGCAGTCACTCTCCATTTTCCTTCAATTTGCCCAGCCCTAGGGAACCCCTTTCAGTCTCTATAGATTTGCCTACTCTGGACTTTTCATGTAAATGAGATCATGCCATATATTGCCTTCTTTCACTTAGCCTAATGTTTTCTAGATTCAAGCGTGTTGTAGGATGTATCAGTAGGACTCATTACTTTTTATTGCCAAATTCATTATATGAGTTCATTATATGGATATATAATATCCATATATATATAATATGTAATTCATTATATGAATATATTACATTTTAATTGTCTATTCATCAAATGTTGATGGGCATTTGGGTTCTTTCCACTTTTGGCTATTATGTCTAATGCTCTGAACATTCACGTACAAGTTTTTGTGGGGACATGTGGTTTTATTTCTCTTGGTTATATATCTAGGAGTGAAATTGTGAGGTGATATGGTAATTCTGTTTAACTTTTTAAAAATTGTCAAACTGTTTTCCACAGCAGTTGCATCATTTTACATTCTCCCGAGCAATATATAAGGGTTCCAGTCTTTCTGTATCCTTGCCAATACTTGCTATTGTCTTTTTTTTTCTCTAACCATCCTAGTGGGTATGAAGTGTTATCTTATGGTGTTGATTTGCTTTTCCCTGACAGCTAATTGAATTCCATTTTGGACATGTTTATTTTGTCCTGGCTGAATGCATATAGGTAAAGATGCTAAACTAGCAGTTTAGATTTGAATTTAGAGCTTGGGAGACAGATCCTGAGCAGGTATAGATTGGAAGCAATTAGCATATATACATGGTAATTTTAGCCATTGGGTGGGTGTAATCAAGCAGAGAGAATGTGAAGAATGAGAAGAAAAATGGCCTAAGTACAAACCCCTGAAGAATGTTTGTATTTAAAGGGCGGTAGGAGGTGGATGTGGCTCAAATGGTTGGACATCGTCTGCCATATGGAGGGACCTGGGTTTGATCCCCAGGACCTCCTGGTAAAATTTTAAAAAAGGCGGGGGGGAGTAGAGGACACAGAGTCTCAAAAAAGACTGGAAACCTCAGAAATGGAGGTTAATAACCAGGAGAGTGTGGTATCTTGGAAGCAAATGAAACTGACTTTAAATTAGAAGAAAAGAAGCGTTGTTTTAATGCTCTCAGCATAATTTTAAAATGCAGCTGAGACACTCAATAGACTAAAATTGAAAAGGGACCTTTACATTTAGATTTAGTGATAAGTCGCTCATTTCAGTAGAGGGACGTGGGCTGAAGTGAGATTAAACTGAATTGAGGAATGATTGGGAGGTGAAGGAGAAGGTACAGCAAATGTAGGCAGCATTTTAAAGAAGTTTGGTTGTGAAGGAGAGGAGATAAGTAGGTGGGGTCAAGAAAGATTTCTCTCAGGATGGGATGGGAGAAATTGAAAATATAAGAGAGAAGGCTAATTCGCAGAGAATTCTCCACAAGAAGGCAGAAGAAGGTAGTGAGATTCTGAGTTTACCATTGCAATGGGAGGGAAGGAGAAGATGTCTTGGGACCAGGAGGTTAATGTTTCCTGTTGCGTTAACAAGAGCAGGCTATTCACAGAGAATAGTGTAGAAGGTGATGTGTTCAAAGTTAGTAAAGAGTAAAGAAGGTTTGAAAAGACACTGGAGAATAGGAGAGAGAAAAAACTGATTATGAAAATACAGAAAGATTTCTGAAAACATAGAGAGGTTTCTGGACTACATTGAAAGCCCATTAAGAGTTAGAGGCCATGAGTTTACAATGGTACCACTTTCCATAGCTCAGTGATTTTTTTTTTTTCCCTCCACTGGTATTTACCAGTGCATAAGGGTAGGGAAAGTGCACACTGCATTGATCCAGGCCTGGGGTTCTTCCAGGCCAAAATAATAGAAAAGTGATAAGGTAAGAGAGTGGAAGCTACAGGCAAAATAGTGGACCTAGAAGTTGAAGTGGAGCATGGAATTTAAGCTGGATAGGGAGTTAATTCCGTATAGTACTGATCCATTTTGGAACTCAAATTCTCTTGAATCATCGTAGTGGATCTTGCAACAGGACAGAATTTCTGTGCAAGTTTACTTGCTATACTAGACTAGCTATTACTGTAATCCAAATTGTATTTAGGTACTTATATATTCCTAAACACCATTTCATTAAACCATAATCTCAGAAAATAAAAGTATAATTTGCAGTATGTGTGAATGTATTTTTAAAAAAACAACACTTAAATCTGGCATTTTGGTACAGTGTGAAACTGCAGCACAACAGAAATTTGCAGAGGAACTTCAAAAAAGAGAACGTTTTTTAGCTGAACGAGAACAACTGCTGTTCAGACATGAAACTGCCTTGAGTAAAATTAAAGGTGTTGAAGAAGAGGTTCTTACAAGGTTTCAAATTATAAAGGAGGTAAGTATATAGCATGTGATTTTAGAGTAGTAAAATTTCTCTTTACCCTCTACCTAGATTTACCAGTTGTCAATATTTTGCCACATTTGTTTTATTTCTCCTTTCCTTCCACCCATTCTTCCTCCCTCCTGCGTGTGTGAGCACACACACCCACTTTTCCCCTGAACAATTTGAAAGTAAATTGCAAAAATCATGTGACATCACCCCTAAATATTCTGCATGTATCACCAGAGAATAAGGACATTCTCCTTAACACCACTACCATATCAAAAAACTAATGTTAATTAAATAATGTTATTTAATAGCGCAGTCCACATTCACTTTCCCAGTTGGTGTTTTATTGCTTTTTGTTTTGTTTTGTTTTCTGATCAAGTAACTAGTCAAGATTCACGTGTTATATTTGGTTGTTGTGTCTTTTTGGTTTCTTTGGTTCTAAAACAGTTACCTGACCATTTTCATTTTTTTGTGAGACTTTTATTTGAAGAGTCCAGTCCAGCAGTTTTATAGATAACTCAAATTTTGGATTTGTCTGATTGTTTCCTAACATGCATATTCAGATTAAATATTATTGGCAAGAAGTATAGGTATATACCACAGGAAGTAGGAGGCAAGGAGTTTATTCTGAGAGTTGGGTAGTATTTTTAAACTTAGTTCATTTCTCCAAGCTTTTGCTCTGCTGCTTTTGGTTTGCCCTGTGCCTGGGCAGCTCAGGGTTAGCCCAAGATTTGTACAGGTTCATACACCATACCAGAATGAGAGGATCCTTTTTCTCAGTTTCTCTTCTCCATGATTCTCCCCACACTCTTTGGCTTGCATGGGCCCCTTTTCCTGGTTCCCCTAGTCAGAAAGATGGGGTTTCTATCAGAGTTTTTGCAGCTTGTACCACTGCTCTACCATTCCATGACTGGAGCTCACCCTGGGGCAAAGCTGGAAAAGAAAAGGAAAACTAAAAAAAAAAATCCAAACAGGACACTCACCCCTCTGCAAGTTGCTACTCTAAGTTTTCACTCCCTTCCACAATTTGCCTGCTCTTGCTTACTTTTCACAACCCTGGGGTATTTGCTTTTTGTGTTTTGTGTAGGGGTTTTAGTTGTAATCATTAAGACAAATACGATATAGTGGACTTATCCTGCCATGCTGGAAGAGGAATTTCTGTCATGTGTTTTGATTATCTTTTAGATGCAGAAAAATTTGACAACTAAAATATTAAATTACTTTTTAAAGATAACTGTATTTGTGACTATGTCCTAAGTTATTTAAGGAATCATTTAGTATAGAAATAAAATGACATGAAGCTCATGTTCTCAGATGATTGGGTATTTTTGATAGAGCTAAAGAAAGAGTGCTTTGGATTCCTAGATATCTTTATCCTGATCTTTTTCTTGATTTTTCTCTCTTTTGATTTATCTGTCTGTTTTTCTTATTAAGTATAATTGCTATCTATTATTCTTAGTAAAGATAATTGCTTTATTTTAATGGATTTTTGTGATATTTGGGAGAAGGGAGCTAATTTAGTTTTGTGATTTCCTATAGAAACTTGTTTCAGTACATTTTGAGAAGATTGAGAGTAAAAGCTGAAAAAAACAATAAGTATTCAAATTTTATATCTAAAATCTGTTATCCCATTTAAATCTAATTTGGAAGGGAAGTTGATTTGAATTATTTTTTAAACTGATTAAGGAGAGTCAGTTTGAGACTAAGAGAAATTTTATTATGTATTTAACACTTTTTAAGATGTTAAGCTGGCATCAAAAATTTTAGTTACTTTTTAAGAACAGAAAAATAGTTTGCTCTATCTATGGATTATTTCTTCTACTTTCTCAAGGGTAACTTATACCTTAAATTTTAGTCTGTGAAGCCATGAATAACTAACTAGTTTCTTGAGGAGGATGGGAAATCCTTCATTGTTTTATCACTACATCATGTTAAATAAAAAGTATTTCAGTGAAGTTCTTTTTCTGAGTAGAATCAGAAAATAGACTTATTGCTATTTAATTTGTTTGATAAAATGTCTTAGTTTGTATTTCACAAATGCTTTTGATGTTATATTATTGCTTTGGTTGACTAAACAATTTTTATAAGTAATTTGCCATAATAGTCACCTGTACTTAATTGCACTGATTAAATACTTAGATTTTAAGGTGTTCTAACTTTTAATTTATTTATGTTCAATAGCATTAGTGGTGTGGAATCATTACCTAGATCCGATTTTTTCTCCCTCTTAGCAACATGTTGCAGAGGTTGCACACTTAACTGAAATTCTTAAGGAAAGAAATAAAGAAAGTAAAAGGCTGAGGTCATCTTTTGATGCGTTGAAAGGATTGAATGATAACTTAAAAAAACAGGTAATATTTGTTTTAATATATATTATCACATTCTTACAAATGTATATATATATAATAAATGTATATATATATAATAAAGTCAAAGTCTTAGGACATATTCTGGCTAAAGATAATTTTGATTAAATTTATTTATTATGAAACACTTCCAGACATAAATAAAATGTTCTTAAGCTCCTGGTTTCTCCTTATTTTTTACTCTGGCAACCAGCTGAGATGTTTGGTGGTTTGGAATTTTTTAACATGTAAGAGCATTAGGAGATTAAAAACAAACAAAAGAAAAACACTTTTTAATCTGGGACTAATGACCTTTTAGGCACTGATTTCTAGCTATAGTACTTAACTATTGTAACTGCTGTTACACACCACTGCTTATTTAACATTCATTTATTTTTTTAATATCTTCTCTATGTGGGTACTGTGCTAGATTTAAGCCTTCACATGGTTCAGAGTCTGGTGGGTATAGACTGGTAACACATTGCACTGTAATTTTTTATTTACATAAATGCTATAATTTCGTTTAGTACATAGTACTAAAGTCGCATAGCAGAAACACTTTACAGAGTTGTTTCTGTTTTTTTTGTTTGTTTTTTGTTTTTTAACTTCCCTCTGCCACCTTTTGACTGAAGGATGTGAAAGGTGTATGTTGGAGAGATAGAAGAATGAAAATGTGTTTATTTGATTGTGTAGGGATGAGAAGTAGATGAGAGAAATTGGGATAAACCCAGTCACTTTAAAAATTGGAAGCATTGGACTAGGAAATCTTAGGAACTCTAAAAAGTAGTTAGGTGCAGAGGTTGACTTGCAGAGATAATTTGCTTCCTAGAATTCCTTAGCTAGCTGTCTGTCTTTCAATTCTATTTTTGCTTTTTATTCCCTGTAATCTCTACTTATTAAAAAATATTCTCCTTGATAGTAATACATAGGTACCCTGTTTCTCTGTTGATTTAATCTTTTGGCTTTCCTGAATTACCACAATTGTACAATGACCTTCACTTGCAGTTGTCTGGCAGCCTGATTTATCCCTGAAGAGATTATATTTTCCCATCAGAATCTCATTCCAGCTCCCTCTTTAGAGGAATGGGTTAACCCTCTTGGAATGGTTTCTTTAATTGCTTTCATAGGTAAATTGTTGTCTATCCCTATCTCAGGGCTTCTTTAATTCTTAATGATATTGCATGTGACTGCATGAGTGTGGTGATTAGGGCAGGATCTGTGAATTATTAAGTGATTGAGCCTATTAATAATTGGATTTATGACCTAATGTGTCCATACTGAAAGAGCTTGGGATAAACTCTTTGGTACCAAGTGGAAGAGTGCTTTTTTATGGTTACTTTTTGTAGTATAGACCAGGGTTCAGCAAACTTCTGTAAAAGACCATATAGTAAATATTTTAGACTTCATGGGCTGTAGGTCACAAAAATGCAACTCTGCCATCATAGTGCATAGGCAATATGTAAATAAATGAGCATAACTGTGTTCCAATAAACTTTACAAAAACAGGCAGTGGGTGAATTTGGCCTGTGAGCCATAATTTGAAAACTCCTGTCATAGATGAATGATATATACTTTGAAATTGCTGAATAAAAATGTGTATTATTTCTGTGACTTAATGACAAATTTATGATAGCACTGAATATAAATAAATTTGTTTATATAATTTTTAAAAAGGTTCCCCATTTAATCTTGCTAAGCTGAAAAAACAAGGATTAGTTTTCAAGACCCATCAGTGGCACAGGATCCCAGAGAACATCCCAGGCTCTTAGTTAAAAGCAGCAGGGTTGAACCCTATGATCAGGCAAATTAGAGGTAGATGTAACCCTTCCAAAATTGAAACCCAGCCTTGACCCAGATCAATTCCTGATCAGATTAAGGTGATTAGTCTTCAGTTTAAATACCTAGCAGAGGAATGGATGAACCCTTTCTTGTAGAAGATATCAGATGTAGCCTTTAAAATTTTTAATATACAAAGTCTATTATTCCATACAAAATTAATAAGCACATTAAAAGATAGGACCACATCACTGAAAATGAAGAGGAGAAAACAAACAATAGAAACATAGCTGGTGATCCAGACATTGGAGTAACAGACAATGAGTTTAAAACAATGATTAATATGTTCAAGAAAATAGAAAAAAATTTTGAAAAATTCATTAGAGAATTGGAATCATAAAAAGGAATTAAATTGCAATTCTGAAACTGAAAAATACATTAATTGAATTTAAGAACTCCAGTAGATGAGTTTGATAGCAGATGAGATAAGGTAGAAGATAGGATTAGTGAACTGGAAGATAAGTTATAAAGTCTCCAGGGAAGCAGCTGTGGCTCAATCAGTGGGGCTCCTGTTTACCATATGGGAGGCCCCGGGTTCGGTGCTTGCGAGCGCAAGCAGCAGGGGGGGGATAAATGAATAAATAAATAAAATCTTTAAAAAAAAAAAAAGTCTCCAACTTGAAGCAGAGAATGAAAAAAAAGAATGGAATACTTAGAAGAGTCATGAAACATAGTTAAAAGGTTTAACATATAAGAGTTACAGAAGAAGAAGAGAGGGAATAGGGCAAAAGCAATTCCAAAAGCAATGAAAGAGATCAACCTACAGATTTAAGAAACAAGGTTAACCCAAGCAGGATAAATGCTGCCTTTAATTGTTTTGCGACATTACTTGATCATACAGACCAGTTAGGATAGATTGTTTGCAAAATCCTCAGTAAGAAATCAATTTAAGCTTTATATTGAAATATGTAACTCTTTTGTTCATTAGTTAAACGAAGTAAGTGAAGAAAACAGGAAGATGGAGATTCAGGCTAAAAGGGTTCAAGCTCGTTTAGATAATTTACAGGTAAGTTGCTTGCTCTTCTCTTGAAATACAAGTAAATTTTAAAAGAGTTGCCTTTTGGATTTGTTTACTTTTAACACAATTGTTCTTCAACTCATTATATGTCCTCTTGCAGAGGAAGTATGAATTTATGACAGTACAGAGATTGAAAGGAAATTCCCATGCTGCTCATGAATTGAAAAGTTTAAAACAAGAAAAAATACCAATTTCAAAAACATATAAGGTATGATATGATTGAAAATTTCTCAAAAGGAAAATCTCTCTTGTTCTTTAATCTTTTTTTTCTCTCATTTAATATACTTTTCTTTTGTTAAAGAAAGGATTTACTATAATAATTCCTTTACAGAGAAATAACTCTTGAATATTTCAAATGTAATTTTATTTGAAAAAACAGAATATTTCAGCAGTGCTTCAGGCACCTTATCACTGTCACAAATCATAGGAACTTAAGGTTAGTAACAGCTTATTCAGTTTATTCAATATGTTTGAGACTCCACAAACATTGGGTGTTATTTTCCTATCAAGACTGCAAACCATCCCTGACTAGGCTCCATTATTTTTCCCCTGAGAATTTTTTTTTGAGATATATATTATATATAGTAAAATAATGCACTTATCCCTATGTATACGGTTTAATCAGTTTTGACAAATGCAGATACCCATGTATGAATCTTATAGCCTGTCAAACATAGAATGCTCCCATCACGCTAGAAAGTTCCCTTGTGCCCCTTCCTGGTCAGTCTCTTCTACCAAAAGCAATTGTCAATCAGATTTGTCAGTATAAATTAGTTTTTCCTATTTTAGAACTTTAGTCAAAATTGTAGAACATGTACTCATTTGTGTAAGGCTTCTAAGTAGCTCAGCATAATGCTGTTCAGTGTAGCAGTTGTTTATTCCTTTGTATTGTTCAGTAGCATTCTCTAATACGAATATATCACAGTTTGTTCATCCATTCTGTTGATAGACTCCTGGGCTCATTCTAATTTTTGCCTATTATGGATAAAGTTGCTAAGAATATTCATGTACAGCCTTTCTATACACATATCTTTTCATTCCTTTTGGATATATTTTCTGGGTCATAATGTAGATATATAACTTTTTAAGAAACTGCCAAGCACTTTCCACAGTAGTTACAGCATTTTATATTCCTGCTAAAAATATATAAAAGTTCTGGTTGTTCCACAATCTTGTCAGCCTTTGGTGTTTTCAGTCTTTTTCATTTTGACCATTCCAGTAGGTGTTATCTCATTGTGGTCTTTAATCATTTTTGATGAAACCTCTAGTTCTTTAAATTAGAAAAAGTAGAGATTTTATAGTCAGTGCTCAGCACGGTTCATCTAAAGGCAGTTAAGTTTAAAAACTATTTGAAGAAAATTGAGGAGGTTAAAATTTACTCTTGTTCAGAATAATGTGTTACCACTTTTATTTAACTTATTGTTTTCTATCATCTAATTCTGTTTGTGTGATTTGCTCTTAGCTTAATGTTGCCATTTTACTAATTTGCTTTTTTATTTCTCTGTCTTCTCAGATTTTTAAAAACCAATCAAACCTAGCATCTAACCAATCATATAAGTTTATCCCCAGCTTAAGGTAGATGTGTGATGAATGCTGAATAAAATTGGACGAAAAGGTGTTTTGAAAGGATACTAAGATCAGTTTAATTAAATTTATAAATTATTTGAAACATTTTGTTCATATTCTTTTTCTTCCTATTTTGGTAGGCTCTCAGAGAACAAGATTTCCTGAAAAATTTTTCATATCTTGTTTATAAATTTTATAAGTGTAATGTAAAGAAAAACAAAGTAACAACATTTGTGGGAATAAGAAAATATGAAGTTCCATAATTGGAAATTCTTGAGCTTTTGAAATCTTCTTTTAATTTGTTAAAATCTTTTAGTTATTGTTCATGTTCTTGAGTTAAAGCCACCTTTACTTTTTTATATTATCAAAGTTGGATAAAGAACTTTTATGAAAATTTTTTATTTTGGTAATACAGGTACAATTTTTTCAATTTCCTTGTTATGATGGTTTTTTTTCTCAGCCAGAATTTATCATGTTTTTAATATTAATTTGGGATGTTTGATTTGTAATTTCTTTGATTTGTCTGGAGAAGATCTGTCATTTTTAGGAAAGTGCTTAGGTAAATTATTCTATAAAAGTTAAATGTTGCCTTTGAAGTCTTATGAGGTTGTGAACTGAAATGTATGTTTGATTTAATTTCTGATGTATAGGTACCACTTAATGCACAAGTTTATGAGCTTTTAACTACTTTCATGGACTGGATTTCAGATCATCACCTTAGCAAATTGAAACATGAAGAATCTGGAATGGATGGTGAAAAGCCACTATTCAAAATTTCTTCTCAGAGAAATGATATTCAGGAGAAATGTGTAAAGGTTTGTTTTTTAAATTTGAAATATGTGACTGAATATGCATGAGGTATTAAAAAAGAAAAAGCCTATAATATATTTCACACGTGAAAAAATATTGAAAGGAAATAGAAAATTTTGATTAAAAATTGACCATGCCAGTAGTCAGTTCTAAAAAGGATTCTTTTCAGACCTAATTAAAATTGATTCATACTTATGTTTTTCTTAATATAATGGTAATTTATCTTTTTTAAAATAAAGGCCAGATGTTAAAAACCTAATTATCTTCTGATAATTTGAGTGTTGCTCTGCAACTACTTTTTAAGGAGTAAATTTAGTGACCTACAGATTCAAGCAATCAGATTCATTTGACAGATACTTTAAATTTTGAATAAATAATTTAGCAATCTGATTATTATTTTTAATGTTATATTTAATCCCAGCACTTCATAGTCACTCTTAAAATATATTTATTTTGGGAAGCGGCTGTGGCTCAATCAGTATGGCTCCCGTTTACCATATGGGAGGCCCTGGGTTTGGTTCCCGGGGCCTCCTGGTGAAGGCAAGCCCGCCCGCATGGCGTGGTTAGCTGACCCAGCGAGCACAAGCAGCAAGGGGGGGATAAATGAATAAATAAATAAAATCTTTAAAAAAAAAAAAAATATATATATATATATATATTTGTTTTTCATTTTAAAAATTTATTGAAGTATTATCACTCATATATAAACATACATAAACAATAAATGTATAGTAAAAGTCGTGAACTTACAAAGCAGTGATGCCCAACATCATGGAGGGTCCTATACATCAACCCACCATCAACACTTCATTGTTGTGAAACATTTGTTACAAATTATGAAAGAATGTCATCAAAAGCTTACTACTAACTATAGTCCATATCTTACATTTGGTGTATTTTTCCCCCAACCCATCCTATTATTTTTTCTTTAATTTATTTTTATTAAAGACGTTGTGGACTTAACAAAACAATCATGCTTATGTGCAGAGTTCCCATACAACACCGCTCCATCAACACACAACACCATGGTGTAACATTTGTTAAAAATTGTGAGATAATATCATCAGACTATTACCACTAACCATGGTCCATAGCATACATTTAGCACACTTTTTCCATACTCCCCCACTATCAACGTGGTACATCTTTGGCATATATGCATGAATATTACGGTATTGCTGTTAACCATACTCCATAGGTCACTCCAGTTGTATTTCCCATGCTTCTCCACATTCCCACCACCCTGCAATAGTGACGTACACCTGCTCTAGCTCACAAAGGACACTCTTGCATCCACCTCTGGGTTTACTGTATTATTCAGTCCATAGATTATTCCCTAGCATTCTTTCAGTTGACATTTACATCCCTAGACTACCCTTTCCAGCCACATTCTCACTTATAAACTAGCTGTTACTCACCATCAACCCTATACATCTCCACACTTTTGCAGTCAAGTTAATTAAAACTTCTACATACATTAAGCATCAGTGGTCCATCTCAGCCCTCCTCTTATCTCCTTTAAGAATCTGCCACCTACCACCAGGTCTTGAAGATATTTTCCTACACATTCTTTTAGAAGCTCCATGACTATTACTTTTATATCTAGGTACCTAATCCATTCTGACTTAATCCCTGTATAAGGTGTGAGATAAGGGTCCTCCTTCCCTCCTTTAGCTATGGATATCCAGCTCTCCCAGCACCATGCATTGAATGGACTGTTCTGCCCAAGCTGGGTGGGTTGGTAGGCTTGTCAAAAACCATTTGACCATAGATGTGAGGGTCTGCATCTGAACCATCAGTTCGGTTCCATTGGTCTATGTGTCCGCCCCCATGCCAGCACCATGCTGTTTTCACCACCACAGCCAGGCCACGTGACTTACAGTCCACAAGTGAGAGTCTTCTAACTTCGATTTTCCTGTTCAAGATGTTTCTGGCTATTCAGGACCCCTTACCCTTCCAAAGAAATTTGACAATTGTGTTTTCCATTTGTTTTTAAAATGCTAGTGGAATTTTTATCAGGATTGCATTGAATCTGTATATCAACTTGGGTAGAACTGACATCCCAGTGATATTTAGTCTTACAATCCATGAGCATGAAATGCTCTTCCAATCATTTAGGTCCTTTTTTATTTCTTTCAACAATGCTTTGTAGCTTTCTGAATACGAGTGCCCTATATCCTTGGTTAAGCTTATTCCCAAATACCCAATTCCCCCAGTCGCTATTATAAATGGAATTTTCCTCCTAACTTCCTCCTCAGATTGCATATTGCCAGTGTTTTTTTTTTTAAAGATTTATTTATTTATTTTTATTTATCCCCCCTTTGCTGCTTGTGCTCGCTGTGTCTATTTTGCTGTGCGTTTTTCTGTGTCTGCTTGTCTCCCTTTGTTGCGTCATCTTGCTGCGCCAGCTCACTGCACAACGCAGGCTGGTTTGCTTTCACCAGGAGGTCCCAGGAACCGAACCCAGGGACTCCCATATGGTAAACGGGAGCCCAACCAGTTCAGCCACAGCCACTTCCTGCCAGTGTTTTTTAAAGTCTATTTCATCTGATAGAAGTATAGCTACTCCAGCTTTTTTGGGTGGGGAGGGGCTACTGCATGTGTGGAATTTTTTTTTCCAGCCTTTTTACCTTCAATCTATTGATATCCTTGGGTCTAAGGTGAGTCTCTTGCAGACAGCACATAGATGGCTCGTATTTTCCTATCCATTCTGCCAGCCCGTGTCCCCTAACAGGGAAGTTCAATCCATTAACATTCAATGTTATTAATATAAAAGCAGTTCTCACTTCACCCATTTTGACCTTTGGGTTTTATCTGTCATATTTTATTTTCACCACTCTTTTGAGACTTTTAGTTACTTTTACTGATACAATCTTCATTTCTAGACTCTCCTCCAAGCCTCTCTCTCCTGTACCTTCCCTTCAGACTGTAGCACACCCTTTAGTATTTCCTGGATTTGGACATATTCGGATGTGAGTACATTGTGCTTCTTGGACCCAGTCCTTCAATAGAGTTGGGAAATTTTCTACCATTATTTCTTCAAATATTCTTTCTGCCCATTTTCCCTTCTCTTCTCCTTCTGGGACACCCATGACACATATGTTTGCATGTCTCTTAATGTCATTTAGTTCCCTGAGACCTTGTTCAATTTTTTCTAGCCTTTTCTTCATCTGTTCTTTTGTATGTTCACTTTCGGAGGCCATGTCTTCAAGCTCACCAGTCCTTTCTTCTGCCTCCTCAAATCTGCTTTTATATGACTCCAGTGTATTTTTTTTTTTTTTTTTTTAAAGATTTTATTTATTTATTCATTTATCCCCCCCTTGCTGCTTATGCTCGCTGGGTCAGCTAACCACGCCGTGCGGGCGGGCCTGCCTTGACCAGGAGGCCTGGGAACCGAACCCGGGGCCTCCCATATGGTAAACGGGAGCCCTACTGATTGAGCCACAGCCGCTTCCCTCCAGTGTATTTTTAATTTCATTTATTGAGCCTTTCATTTCCATAAGATCTGCTATTTTTCTATGTATGCTTTCAAATTCTTCTCTGTATTCATCTAATGTCTTCTTAATATCCTTAATCTCTTTAGCCATCTCATTGAATTTATGAAGGAGATTTGTTTGAACATCTGTGATGAGTTGTCTCGACTCCATTATGTCATCTGGAGGCTTATCTTGTTCCTTTAACTGGGACATATCTTTCTGTTTCTTGGTATGGATTGTAGTTTTTTGTTGGTGTCTTGGCATCTGGCTTTCTAGATGTATTTATTCTGGGTGCAGTTTCTCTCTTTAGTTTAGGGCTTTCTTGCCCTTTCTCTCCTTGTAGTAGAAGCCAAGGATGTAGTTGGTGCTATAAGGTGTGGAGGCTCAAGCTGCCCGCATTGCCCCAGGTACTGATGAAGCTTCTCCCACCTTTCTCCTTTGCCAGTGGGTAGTCCCACTCCCTCCCCCTCCCACATTTTCCCACATTAACAACATCCTTCATTAGTGTGGTACATTTGTTACAATTTATGAACACATATTGAAACATTGCCACTAACCGTGAATTATAATTTACATCATAGTTTACACTCTGTCCCATGCAATTTTGTAAGTTATGACAAAATATATAATGACCTGTATCCATCATTGCAACATCATGCAGAACAATTCCAATGTCCCAAAAATACCCCATTACACCTATTTTTCCCTCTCCCTCCCCTCTGAACCTCTGATGGCCACAGCTTCCACGCCAATGATAAAACTTCTTCCATTGCTAGAATAACAATAAGTCTATAGTAGAATAAAGTCTATTTTTTCTAGTAAAGTAAATCTACTTTAGTTCATTGTTCATTCCTCAATCTTGAGGATTTTGGGATGATGATGCCCACTCTGCCTCTGATTGAGAGGGGCTTAGATCCATGGGGCTAAGCAAGATGGAACGCTTGCTTGCAGTTGCAGACTCTCTCTGTTCCTTGGGATGGGCGTTGTCCTTCATCATCACCTTGTTAGTTGCCCTGGGTGATTCCAATGAACTGGAGAGTAGGTGTTACAACTCTGCTGAGATTCAGGGCCCAACTAGCACATGGACAGACCAAGGATTTAAGTCTCTTGGACATACACCTATCAAGTATAGTATTAACTATAGGTTGAAATAGAAGGGGCAGGAGAGCCATGTATACATACTCTTTTGGAAAGCTATATTTTAGGTAATTTTTAGGGCAGTATCCTAGAAGTGGGATTATTCAATTAAAGGCTTAGAAATATATTTTTCTGGTTCATGAAATCTTTTTCCAAAATAACATACTTTTGAAGCAAAGCTAATAAACATGTTTTTACAAATTTTTAAAAATTATTTTTACAAATTGACATATATTCTTTATTAGGATATTTATACCAAAGAGACTTGTAAAGAGAAATGTAAATATCACCCACTGTTAATATTTTTTTTAAAACATCCTTTCATTTATCTCTTTTCCAATGTAAATTCATAGAGACATTTTAGATAAATGTGATCTTACTACATTTGATTTTTTTTTTTTTAAGGAGGTACTGAGGGTTGAACACAGGGCTTTGTACATGGGAAGCAGGCACTCAACCACTGAGCAATACTTGCTCCCCTACATTTATTTGTTTTGTTTGTTTGTTTGTTTGATTTAGAGGTACCAGAGGCTGGGGTTTGAACCCGGGACCTCATATGTGGGAAGCTGGCACTCAACCATTGAGCTACATCAGCTTCCCTGAGTTGGTTCCCTTGTTTGTTTGCTTGTTGTTTTTTGTTTGTTTGTTTGTTTTTAGGAGGCACCAGGAACCAAACCTGGGACCTCCCATGTGGGAGGCAAGCCCTCACCTGCTTGAGCCATATCCGCTCCCTGATTGTTTGTAAATTTATTTTTCACCCCGGAATATACCATGGCAATAAATATAGTTTTATGTTATCATTTTAATTGTTGTATATGTACCATAAATTTAACCATTTACGTTTCTCAAAAATATCTTTATCTTGGTTAATCTCCATAGATTAAATTCCTTGATATACTATTGCTGGGTCAAAGGAAATATACATTTTAATTTCAAATACATATTATCAAAATCTATTGCATATAATTTTAAAGTAAAGGTTTCTGTTGGAGAATGTTTTTGTTGTTGCAAAAAGATTATTTTTGAAAATTGTGGTAATTGTTTACAGACATCTAAAAATACTGTGTCTTTATGTTTCCTGTTATTTTATCTTTAGCTTTTGCCAGTGATTGCAGAGCAGCTACAGTGGATGCCATATGTGAATGCCAAACTTCATGAGCCTTTTATAAAATTTATATATTGGTCCCTAAGGCAGCTGGACACTAGAACACAGGTAATTGATTAAAAAGCATCTATCTTCAAATAATACTCCATTTAATATTATTTCTCTTGATCTTATTTTTTAATAAATTGCAAGTTTTCTCTTTATATTTCAGAAACTCTACTTGCCTCACTTGCTTTATTTATAATCCATCATCTCTCATTTCTCATTTATATGTCTCTTATTTCTCCATGCCATAGACTTAACTTCATCATGTAACATGCTTGTTGAGCTTCAGAACTGTATAAATAAGGAGTTTCATGGTGTTAAGTTATTCTTAATAACCAAATTGATGTGTTTTTTTTTAATTTTTACAT
This sequence comes from Tolypeutes matacus, assembly GCA_026826555.1. NCBI lineage: Eukaryota > Metazoa > Chordata > Mammalia > Cingulata > Chlamyphoridae > Tolypeutes > Tolypeutes matacus. Next base: position 58,861,840 of record JAKSZT010054030.1, on the reverse strand, counting down.
TTTCATCTGTGTTCCATTTTGAGTTAATTTTTGTATAAGGTGTGAAACTTAGGTTAAGGTTCACGCTTGGCCTTTGGGAGTGTAATTGCTCATGCATCATTTGTTATGAAGGCTATCTTTTCTCCCTTGACTTGCTTTTGCTTCTTTGTCAGTTGGGGATATTTATGGGTCTATTTCTGGGTCCTCTATTCTATTCCATTGATCTATATATCTATCTCTCTGCCCATATCATACATCTTGATTGCTGTAGCTATGTAATAAGTTTTGAAATTGGGTGAAATGATTCCTCCCATTTTATTCTTTTTCAAAGTTGTTTTTGTTCTTCCTGTTTCTTTGCCTCTTCAAATAAGTTTTAGAATCATCTTCCCTATATCTACAAAATATCTTGCTTGGATTTGAATAGGAATTGTATAAACCTGCATATCAATTTGGGGAAAATTGACATCTTTACTGTGTTGAATCTTCTAATCCATTAACACTATATGTCTCTCCATTATTTAGAAATCCTTTGATTTCTTTCAGCACTGTTGTATGATTTTCAACATAAAAGTCCTGCACCTAATTTGGGAGGGAGGTGCCTAATCACATGAGCCACTTTCATTACCTGCTTTGTTGTGTCTCTCATTGTGTTTTTCTTCTTGTGTCTCTTATTGTGTCAGCTTGTTGTGTCAGCTTGCTGCACCTGCCTGTTGTGCCAACTCACTGTCTTCTTTAGGAGGCACTGGGAACCAAACCAGGTACCTCCCGTGTGGTAGGCAGGAGCTCAATTACTTGAGCCACATTTGCTTCCCTGTACCATATTTTGTTTATCCATTCATTTGTTGATGGACATTTGGGTTGTTTCCCACTTTGGGCTATTATGATTAATGCTGCTAAAAACATTGGTGTACAAGTATCTGTTTGCATCCCTCTCTTTACTGGAGGAGTGGGATTGCTGGGTCGAATAGTAATTCTATATTTAGCTTTTTGAGTAACTGCCATATTTGCTCTCTACAAAGGCCTACACCATTTTACATTCCTGCCAACAATGCACTAAAGTTCCAATTTCTCGGCATCCTCTACAACATTATTTTCTGGTTTGTTTATTTATTTATAACAATACCCATCCTTGTGAGTATAAAATGGTATTTCATTGTGGTTTTGATATGTATTTCTCTAATGGTTAATGATGTTGAACATCTTTTCATATACTTATTTACTTTTAATATCTTCTTTGGAGAAATGTGAATTCAATCTTTGTCCTTTTTTTTTTTTTTTTTTTTTT
>JAKSZT010054030.1:58836436-58852395 GCA_026826555.1 Tolypeutes matacus | reverse complement strand
CCCCCCCCCCCCGCTGCTTGTGCTCGCTGGGTCAGCCAATCACGCCGTGTGGGCGGGCCTGCCCTCACCAGGAGGCCCCGGGAACCGAACCCGGGGCCTCCCATATGGTAAACGGGAGCCCTACTGATTGAGCCACAGCCGCTTCCCTGGAATCAAATTTTAAAAATTAGTTGAAACACCACCAAATCGGCAGACTAGATATGATTGCCTGAAAATGTACTTGGCATTTTATTTCAAATCTAAAAAAATAAAATTTTAGAAAAATATTAAAATATGTTTTGAAATTTATGGGATTGCCTTATGGTGTGCAAAAATTACCACCCTCCATAAAAAGATATTCCCCCAAATTTGATTAACTGACAAAGCTCACAAAGAGACAAATTGGTCCCCAAAGTTGTAAAACCACCCCCAATTTACCATTTTATAACAAACACTCCTGTTATTAATTTTTGTTCAGGGAAGCGGCTGTGGCTCAATCAGTAGGGCTCCCGTTTACCATATGGGAGGCCCCGGGTTCGGTTCCCGGGGCCTCCTTGTGAGGGCGGGCCCGCCCGCATGGCGTGGTTGGCTGACCCGGCGAGCGCAAGCAGCAAGGGGGGAATAGGTGAATAAATAAATAAAAATCTTAAAAAAAAAAAAAAAAAATTTTTTTTGTTCAATTCACTTTTTATGTTATGTTTGCTTTTTTTAAAAAAGAGTGTTTATGGCAAAATGTTCACAGCTGTTAAAGCTAAGTTGAAAGTACATCATGAGTGTCTTTCACACCATTTTCTCTGTTTCCTATATGTTTGAAGTTTTCCAAATTAGTCTTTTAAATTAGACTTTTTTTTATTTTTTTTATTTAAGCTTAAGAGATTTAAAAACTGTACCAACTTCCATGGGAAATAAGAGTCAGGACAAAGAGAGGATCCAAATCCTTTGATTTCTACTTTTAAAAAATGGCTACATGTTTGTATAATGCATCCTAGCAATCTGTCTCATGGGAAAACGTCTCTGTGAGCTAATTAATAGATGCGACTCAAGAAAAAAGAGGAGGGCCTGATGTGGTATGTAGTTAAAAATGTTTGGGAAATTTAGGGATAAGCCAAGTTGAATAGATGTCATTAATATACTAGTGATCATTATGAATCTCTCAAACATAAATATACAGTATGCAATGTTTCCCAAACTTATTTAATTTCCAAACACTTTGTGGAAGAGCAATATGCGGTACTAATTTTCTGAGGAAGACAATTTGGGAAATGCTGTCTTACAGTTTATGAAGTGCCTTATAGAGATTTATATTACCCTGAGGAGCTCTATCCCCAGCTCCTTATTTCACAGAGGAAGTTAACATTAAGAAAATAAGAGGGGAGCAGATGTGGCTCAAATGGTTGGGCATCCATCTCCCATATGGAGGGACCTGGACTCAATCCCCGGGACCTCCTGGTAAAATAAAGAAAAATATGAAAGGTGCATGGGCGTGTCGTCAGGCCCCGCCGAGCCACACAGCAAGATGATGACCGAACAGGAGAGTGACACAAGGGAGAGCCAAGACGAGTCACGCCGAAAAACCAGAAACTGAGGTGGTGCAGGTGGCAGAACGCCTCTCTCCCACATCGAAGGTTCACAGGATCGAATCCAGGCGAAGACAGGAGGAGAAGAATGAGAAGAGAGGGCAAGAAACAGACACAGAGAATTGCTGAGCAAACGGACACAAAACAGCAAAAACGGGGGAGGGGGGTAAGTTATAATGAATAAAAAGTAAATAAATAAATAAATCTTTAAAAAAGAAAAGAAAAGAAGTGGCTCCAAATTCACCTAAGTATCAAATTTCAAGCTGATCAACTGATTCCTTTTTTTTTTTTTTTAAGTTTTTTTATTTTTTTTTTTTTTTTCCCCCGCCCCCCCCCCATTGTTTGCGCTCTTTGCCTGCTGCTTGCCTTCTTTTTTAGGAGGCACTGGGAACCGAACCCAGGACCTCCCTTGTGGGAGGGAGGCACCTAATTGCTTGAGCCACCTCCATTCCCATCTGATTCCTTTTTGACCAATGTATTTTCAGCATTCATTGTCAGGTGCTAGAAAAAGGCTGAGTAGACTGAGGATTGTAAAGAGGCTATTGGGTCTGAATTTATATAATCTCAGAATGTAGCAAAGAAAGCCAAATAAAAGAGCCAAGACAGGAAAAAAAAAACAAAAAAAAAACATATTAGCTAAATACCATTAGGAGAAATAATTATCCGTATGTAGAAAAATTAAATTTAGTTATCACACACTACCACACATTCTGGGAGAACTAAAAATTTAAGTATAAGAAGAACTTTTAAATCAGAACAATATACTTGTCTTCGCTGTGGTAGGAAGATATGTGGTAGGAACAAATAGATGTATCAGTTACAAGATTGATAAATTTAGTAGAAAAAAATAAGGAAAGAAAATAATAGTTTTGGAAGAAAAAATTCATAAAAATGTTGGATAACTGACCCAATACATAGATATTTATAAAGATAATACCTGGTATCCACTGAATGGGTAGTGTAAATAGGTTGCTCATAAAACAGTCAATATAGGTAATAATACTTCATGATATCTGACATGATAATCAAATACTATGCTAAGCTCCTTATACACTATATCTGGATATTATTATCCCCATATTGTTGATGAGGTTTATAGAGGTTAAATAACTGCTAACCATACAGGCTGTTTTTGAGAGTCTAATTTAGTTCAGGTCTATCCATTTCTAAAGTCCATGCTCTTGACTCCTATTATATGCTGTGTATTGGTCCTGTGTGTTGTTTACCTCTTCACTACAAGCTCAGGACTGTAGGCCCAAATTCACCAGTGCCAAACTCAAATTCTTCTATATCCAGTTATGTTAGAAATAACCCAAATAAGCAATTTTAGCCATTTTGATACAATCTGCTTTGCATGCCTTGGGAAATTGCTACCAACATCTGCTAGCCATAGATGAGATAAACCCCGGGACTTTGTAATAAAGACCCCAAGCTGATTCTGCCCCTTTGGGTCCTCCTTCCTGACTGAATGACATCACCTGGACATGTAAGCCCCCTCTCCATAGCCCTTTCTTCAATTCTCTTCTCTCCTGGAAGTTTTTTTTGCCCTGCTTTCCCTTCTGGATGGTCCCTTGCACTGCAGCTTCTGGAAGGTCTTCTAAGAGGGACTGTTCCTCCCAAACTACCTGTCCAAGCACCACCCAAAAGTAATCAAACCTTTTTCTTGGTCTACTCCAAAATTCTCAAATTTACAACCAACGGCTTCCAAAGAGAGTGTGCTTTCAGAAACAACCAAAGAAGTATTAATAATAGCAAAAAATATATTACACTTATTATGTTATAGTCTAAGCACTTTATATACACTAATTAATACAAGGTTATGAGATGTCAGTATTATTAATACCTCAGTTTTACAAATGAGGAAATTGAGGCATAGCGGTTAAGCTATGCTGAATCTCTGAAATAAAATTTTACTCTAAGGTATAGCCTCATACCCATTATATCCACAAAAATAAAATGTTTGAATATAATGAATCACTGAGAGGAAACAGGTACAACTTTGATTGCATCGTAAGATATAATCAATTTTTGAAGGGCAGTCTACTTGCAGGAACCACCAAAATGTATCATAATCTTTAATGAAATTTATTGCAAGAAATAAGGGGGAAAAAGTTTAAAGGGAATAAACTGCACATTAGTGATAATAATCATAAATGATAAATAATTGACAAGCCTTCATGAAAGAAATGGACATTCATCGAGTGCTTGCATTGTCGTTGGCCTTGTTCTCGTTATTTCAGATTTATTTCCCACAATAACCTTATGAGGTAGATGGTGGAGTCATTTTTATCAAAGAGCAAACTGAGGGTCAGGCAGATGTAACAGACCCAGCTCGCTCTTGACACCAAATGTCAGACCCGTAACAATATCATCATGAGGATCTTAATAACTAATGAAGTTGAGCATCTTTTTATGTCTTTTTGGTAATTTGTATATCTTCTTCATGTTTAAATAGCAAAGAAGCAAATGCACCATGAAGCTGAAGAAATTTTATTCAAGTCCTTTGCCCATTTTAAAATTGGGTTGTTTGTCTTTTATTTTATTTATTTTATTTTTTTTTAAGGAGGTACAAGGGATTGGACCCAGGACCTCGTACATTGGAAGCAGGTGCTCAGCCACTGAGCTATATCCGCTCCCTAAATAAGAGTTGATTCTTTCATTTGTTTGTTTGTTTTTTAGGAGTTACCAGGGATTGAACCCAGAACCTCATACATGGGAAACAGGCATTCAAACACTAAGAAGCTACATTTGCCCCCGGTTGTTTGTCTTTCTGTTGTTGAGTTGTAAGAGAGCAGATTAACTTTTGATAAAGAATAGAAAGGTGACATTTGATGTCTGGACACTATTTTGAAAACTCAATAATATAGCATATTTATAAAAAGAAATTAGTTTTGATACAATTGATGACTAATTCTTTTTAAATATTCTTTTAGAATTTAGGTTGACCTTGTTTTTTGAAAAATCTTTGCTATTAGGTTAAAATGAGGACATAATTTTGATTCTCTCTTAAAGATAAGACCGCTTTTAAAAAACTAACCACAATACCATTATACTTCCTCAAATGAACAAAGGGTTGTTGTTTTTTTTAAGTTGAAATTTGCTATACCTCCTAGTAGTCAGCCTGTTTAATCTTCTCAGATGTAAGAAGGGAAGTAATTTATGTCCAGTACAGTAGGTGGCACTGTGATAAAACTTTTGTAAAGAATTAAGTTCAGGATTCATCTATATCCTTACCTGTCTCATTGCTAAGTAAAGATAAGTTTCTAAATAAGGCAAGTCTGAACAAAATCTAGCTACTATGCTTAGTCTAAATGCACATTTATTTGCAATGTTTTATTTTATTAAACTACAAAATTAAGTCCAATCATGTTAGTGTTTGTTGAACTAAATTCTACCAAAAATAAAAATGGAGTATACTATAAATTGATCCATAGGTACAGCCCTTAATTCTTAAAATGCTTTCATGTTTATTTTAATGTCACACAAGTTATTATTTTTAATAACTAGGGTTTTAAATTATTTCTCTGTTTATGAAAGCTGAAATAGCAAAGAAGTAATGCAACATGAAGCTGGAAGAGAGTAACTTTTAATATGGTGAATCTATCACATTTTCAGTTATTTCAGAGCCCTCTTTTGAACCTTCTCCTTTTAAACAGAAGTCTCACTAGAAAAATTACATATTACTTGAACAATATAAACAATTTTTTATGATTTTTAATAATACTTTGAAAGGAGGGTTTTAGAAAACTTGAATATTCTTGTACATTTAAAAGCACAATGTAAAATTGTTGTAAGAGAAGTAACTTGGGGTGTTTGATGTATTGATGTGTATCTCAGCATCTCATTTGCATTGACTTGGGTTAAATTAGTGGATCTCAGTCTTGGCTTCATAACCTTTACAGTCATCTGTGGAACATCATAAAAATAAAGCTCCAAGGATTCTGATTCAGCAGATGTCATCATAGCATTGGTCTTAATAAATCTCACTGCCATTCTTAATGGCATATGTTATCACAAAATACTTGAGCACTTCTAATTTTCTGAAATTCTCCTTGAATGGGCTGATGTTTGATCTCTATTAGGAGACATAGAAGGAAAATCCTTGTTTAAAACCTATTTAGCAAATTTGTATAAAGTTACACTTTAAAATAAGTAAATATTTAGAAAGCAGCAATAACAAAAATATAATCTCAGAAGCTGTCATAAAGTCAGAAATACTAATGCCATTCAAATTCTTGGAAACATGTAGTAGTTATACTCAAATACAGAAAATAAACATTACTGAGACAGTTACTCTTAAAACAAATTTTTTCTTTCTTGATATTAAAAAAACAGGTTTTTTTGTTTGTTTGTTTTTTGTTGTTATTTCAGTGTTAAAATCAGAAAATTCTCAATGGAATTTACCCAGTCCTCTATTTTTTTTTTTTTTTTAAGATTTTATTTATTTATTCATTTATCCCCCCTACTCTATTTTTCTCTCCCTTTTCCCTGCTTGATTTCTAACAAATCAGTTAGAAAAAAATTGAAATTTTTTCCGTGATCTCTTGTCATTTAATTTTTGTTTCTCTTTTGGATTTGTTAAAGTGATGATATTCTCCTTTTTCCTTCTGTTTCTGATTACCAATTAGACTACTGATATGGCAGTTGATTTAACATATTGTTTTTCAGCTGATTATCTGGCTCAGGCTTTTGATTCTCTTTGTTTGGACTTGAAGACAGATGAAGGAAAAACCTTGTTTTTGGAGTATCAAGCTGTACCAGTAATATTAAGTCATCTAAGAATATCCAGTAAAGGACTCCTATCCAATGTTATTGATAGTTTGCTTCAGATGACAGTGGAATCTAGTAAGTTTTTATGTTTTATATACTCTAAAAAATGAAAGATGATTTTTCCATTCTCATCTGTTCTGAATATATAACTACATATCAGACAATATTACTATTATTACTGTTGCATTTTATAATATAAGTGCTTAAGAAACGTCTTTGATAGCTGTGTAATTGAATCATTAATAACATAAGAGGTGTAAAACCTAACACCTTGTCCAAATTTTCACTAACTTAGAACAATTTCCAGTAGCTATCTCAGTTATGTGGGAGCACTCTGTGAATGTTACATGTGTGAGTACCTTTCTCTGTTCTCTTTTGTCCCCTCATCCTGTCAGATCTAATAGGATATTCCCTATTTGTTCTTAGATAATGAAATCATCGAGTGTATCTCAGCCTAAATAAAGTGAGAATAATGGCATAGATGTATTCCCAGTTGTTGCCTCTTCACCCTTACTGTTTTTTATTTAGCACAGATATATATATATATATATATAGGGATGCTTAACATAATATTTTCATTTGCTTCAGTTAGCATGGCTCTTTGAACCTCAGGTAACCCCTTGCCCCTTGACTTGTATAAAGCAGCCATTTTGCTTGATTAGTTCTTTTTCTTTTGACTTGGCTTTTTTTTATTAGAGACGTTGTAGGTTTACAGAAAAATCATGCATAAAAAACAGAGTTCCCATATGTATTAGTCAGTCAAAGGGGTGCTGATGCAAAGTACCAAAAATTTGTTGGCTTTTATATAGCGTATTTATTTGGGGTAAAAGCTTACAGTTACAAGGCCCTAAAGAGTCCAACCCAAGGCTGCTTTCTCACCAAAGTCTGTTGTCACATGTTGAAGCAAGATGGCGGGCGCTTTCTGTCTGGTCTTTTGGGCCTTCTTAGCTGTTCACCTGCTCTGTTCTCTTTGGCTGCAAACTATCAAGCAAATGGCTCATCTCTCTTCCCAGGGCTTTAGCTTTTTGAGCCTCCTCCTTTCTGTCACATGGCAGGACCAAAATGACCAAGTTCTCTCCTATTCCATGTCATCTTCTGTGAGTTTCTGTTTTACAGCCTACCAAGGTGGCAGAGGCTCAACCCTGAATTGCCCTACTGATGTAGTCAAATCAAAAGCCCTAAATTGATTTAATCAATAAACTTAAAACCTTTGAGTTTAGTACAATCAAAGGGTATCATACCCAGAGGAACAGAGCAGTTCACAATATAATCTCTCTTTTTTGGGATTCATGAATTAATCTCAAACTGCCATACTATATACTACCCTGTTATGAAAACCTTGCGTTTGTGTGATACCTTTGTTACAACATTGAAAGAACATTTTTATAATTGAGCTATTAACTGTAGTCCATGGGTTACTTTAGGGTTCACTGTTTGTGTTGTACTGTCCTATGATATATATTTTTAAATTATTTATTCTAGTAACATATATTCAACCTAAAATTTCCGCCTTTAACCACATTCAAGTATATAATTACATTGAACCACATTCAAGTTATATAATTACATTCATAATGTTATGCTACCATCACCACCATCCATTACTAAAACTTTTTCATCAGCCGAAAGAAAAACTCTATACAATTTAAACATAAACTCCCCATTCCCTACTCCCACCCTGGTAATCTATATTCTAGTTTCTGACTATGAGTTTACTTATGCTAATTATTGCACATCAATGAGATAGTTGTCCTTTTGTTTCTGGTTTATTCACTCAACATGATGTCTGAAGGTTCATCCATGTTATTGCATGTATCAGAACTGCATTCCTTTTTTAAGGCTGAATAATAGTCCATTGTGTGCATATACCACATTTTGTTTATCTGTTCATCAGTTGATGGATACTCAGGTTGTTTCTGTCTTTTGGCAACTGTGAATAATGCCACTGTGAACATCGGTGTGCAAATATCTGTTCGAGTCCTGCTTTCAGCTCTTTGGGGAATATACCTAGAAGTAGGATTGCTGGGTCATATGGTAATTTTATCCTTAACTTTCTAAGGTACTACCAAAATGTCTTCCATAGCATCTACACTATTTTACATTTCCAACAACGATGAATGGGTGTTCCTATTTCTCTACATCCTCTCCAACACTTATAATTAAAAAAAAAAATAGTAGCCATTTTAATGGGTGTGAAATGGTATCTCATTGTGGTTTGCATTTACATTTACCTGAGGGCTAATGATGTTGAGCATCTTTTCATGTGCTTTTTGGCCATTTGTTAATCTTCTTTGGAGAGATGTCTATTCAAGTCTTTTGCCCATTTTTAATTGGGTTGTTTATCTTTTTATTGTTATGTTGAAGGATTTCTTTATATATTCTGGATATTAAACTTTTATCAGCTATGTGTTTCCCAAATATTTTCTCCTATTGTATAGGTTGTCTTTTTACATTCATGATAAAGTCCGTTGAGGCACAAAAGTTTTTAATTTTGATGAGGTCTCATTTATCTATTTTTTCTTTCGTTACTTGTGCTTTGGGTGTAAAGTCTAAGAAACTATTGCCTACCACCAGGTCCTGAAGATGCTTCCCTATATTTTCTTGTAGGAGTTTGATAGTTCTAGCTCTTACATTTGGGTCTTTGATCCATTTTGAGTTCATTTTTGTATTAAAAATGGAACTCCACTTTTCCCCACACAATTTGTTAAAGAATAGTCATTCTTTCCTAATTGAGTGGTCTTTGCCCCCTTGTCAAAAGTCATTTAGCCATAGATGTGAGCATTAATTTCTGAGCTCTCAATTTGATTACATTGGTCTATATGTCCTTGTTCCAGTACCATGCTGTTTTGATTACTGATGTTTTGTAATAAGTTTTAAGATTGGGAATTTGAGTCCTCCGGCATTATTCTTCTTTTTCAAAATGGCTTTGGCTATTCACAGCCCTTTACCCTAACCATATAAATTTGATGATTGACTTTTCCATTTCTGCAAAGAAGGTTTTGGGATTTTGATTGGGATTACATTGAATCTGTAAATAGTTTGGGGTTAAGATTGACATCTTAACAATATTTAGCCTCTCAATCCATGAACATGGGATATCCTTCCATTTATTTAGGTCTTTGATATTCTTTAACAATATTTTGAAGTTTTCTGTACAGGTCCTTTACATCCTTGCTTAGATTTATTCCTAAATATTTGATTCTTTTAGTAGCTATTGGAAATGGGATTTTTTTCTTGATTTCTTCTTCCAATTGTTTATTGTATATACAAACACTATTGATTTTTTGGGTGTTGATCTTGTACCCTGCCACTTTGCTGAATTAATTTATTAACTCTAGGAGTTTTGTTGTGGATTTTTCAGGATTTTCTGTATATAGGATTATGTCATCTGTAAACAGGGAAAGTTTCCCTTCTTCCTTTCCTTTTATTTCTTTTTCTTGCCTAATTGCTTTGGCTAGAAATGCTAGTACAGTGGTGAATAACAGTGGAGAAAGTGGGCATCCTTGCTTTATTCCTGATCTTAGAGGGAAAGCGTTCAGTCTTTCACCATTAAGTAGGATTTTAGCTGTGGGTTTTTCATATATGCCTTTTATCATGTTGAGGAAGTTTTCTTCTATTCTGAGTTTTCTAAGTGTTTTTATCAAGAAGGGGTGCTGGATTTTGTCAAATACCTTGGATTTGGTTTGATAGTTATTTTGTTGAGAATTTTTGCATCTATATTCATAAGAAATATTGGTCTGTAGTTCTCTTTTCTTGTGGTATCTTTGTCTTGATTTGGTATGAAGGTGATGTTGGCCTCATAGAGTGAGTTAGGGAGTATTCCCACCTCTTCAATTTTTTCGAATTCTTTGAGCAGGATAGGTGTTAATTCTTGGAATGTTTGGTAAAATTCACCTGTGAAGCCATCTGGTCCTGGGCTTTTCTTTGGTGAGAGGTTTTTGATTACAAATGATGAAAAGAATGAAAATTCATATCAGTATTTGTAAGTATCCCCTATAGTTCTGGTTTTATTTTGTTTTTAGTTTCCTTTTTAGTTTACTCATTAACAGTAAAGCATTGATGATTTATTTTGCAGAATCCTTGCAGCCTTTTCTGGAAGCCTGTAGCAACACTCTGTTTTTCCGAACTTGCTCTGTGCTGCTTCGAACTCCAAAGCTTGATCTTCAAATACTAGAAAAGCTTAGTATTATTCTACAGAAACTTTCCAAAATCAAGTAAGAATTTATTATTTCTAGTATTTTTTTTTGAAGATTTATTTATTTATTTATCCCCTCTTGCTGCTTGTGCTCACCGTGTCCATTTGCTGTGCGTTTTTCTGTGTCTGCTCGACTACCTTTGTTGTGTCATCTTGCCGCGCAGGCCATCAGCTCAGGCTGGCTTGCCTTCCCCAGGAGGCCCCAGGAATTGAACCTGGGGCCTCCCATATGGTAAACGGGAGCCCAACCAATTGAGCCACAGCCGCTTCCCTCTAGTATTTTTATTGAAAGGTATCTTATAATCATTTATACTTTTCTGAATCCTATACTAGTTCAACTTTGATTAGTAAATCAAAATTTCCAATATGCAAATATAGAAAGGTGACATTCATGAATGTTAACACTTATCTAAGACCACATGCTTAATGATAAACTAGAATATACTGTTAATCTTAGAATGTCTAGTTGTTTCTGTAGTTCGGTTCAACTAAATCAACTTTAGACAGAGTATGTAAAACTACACAGATAGAGTTTGTAAAACTAAGAGGAATTTTTTGCAATCAAGTGATGATATCAGAACAAATCCTTGCATACAGTTATTCTTTAAATGAGAGGTAAATATTTAAAAAATAATAAAAATTTATTTTGCAGATCCTTATTTGATGTACTAAAGTGAGTTTAAGGAATAAAAATGAATCAGGCTCAGAGTGGATGTGGCTCAAGCAGTTGAGAGCCCACCTCCCACATAGGAGGTCCTGGGTTCAGTTCCTGGTGCCTCCTGAAAAAATCAAAACAACAAGCAAAATAAATGAAAAAAACAACTCAGGGAAGCCGATGTGGCTCAGTGGTTGACCGCCATCTTCCTATGTACATGGTCCCAGGTTCAATCCCTGGTCCCTGGTACCTAAAAAAAAAAAAAGAATGAATCAGACAATCAAGATTTAAAATAATTTTGGCAACGGGTGAATTTTGGGAAAATATTATGGGCTGGCTACTGCCACTAATTTTGATTTTATTATGAGAATCAAGGGCTTGTTTTTATATTTCCTCTCTTTTTCCCCCTTACTCAAACATTGGTAAATCAATTTTTAAATTATAAATTAAGGACATAGATTTTAAGCTATATTTTCCTTGAATCTTGATGTAGTCTGTAGTTTTCCTTTGAGGCAAATCTGAACACCTTCTGTCTCATTTCATTTTTGCAACAGTGTTTGTGGTTTAACTCCCTTCCCCCCTCACCCAATGATTTCTATGGTAGAGAACTTAGATAATTTAATAAGCCTCAGTATACCTAAAAGAGTAAATGTAATGCATCTTAAAGTATTTGTAGATGGTACATAGTAGGTACTTATGTTGTTTTTGTACAATGTCTAGCACACTGTAGTAAATTATTAACTGTCAAATTATAATCTTATATTATAATATTAAAATTAAATTATTAGTTTTGGCTTAGAAATAATTAAACTTATCAATTCACTAGCTTCCCTTTTTGCCTACTATACCATGATTCTTCTGGCTTGTAATCAATAAATTTTCCTAAAGCCTGTTTCCATTTACCCTGTGGTAACAAGAAGCTATAATAATATTATTTAGATTTCTTCCTTAGCTTTTAATTCGTGGCATTTTTTAAAGTGTATCCAAAGTGCAAGTATATGTCTTTAGGCCAAAATGTTTTATTATTAGTGATGTGTTTTGTAACTTATGTTTGTTTTAGACTTAGGTAAATAACTAGAACAAAGCTCAAACAAGAGGATTGAGAATAGTTGATGGTCAAGCAAGTCTTAAAGTGAATCTTTAAAACCACAAAGATATAAATCCTTTTGTATTAAGTGGATAGTGCATATGGCTATTTGATAATTTCTCTCAAGAAATAAATATACCTAGACAAATAAGAAATATGTTATATGACATAATTCTAACTTATTGAGAATGAAATTACTGACTAGTTATAAAAAAGAGGGAGGTTGAAAACGTCAAAGTATTTTGGAACTAAGTTAAAAGGTAAACTAATATTCTGCTGCTTTAAAAAACCCAGTATCCTTAAAATAAATGATCAATTATTTTACTCTTTTTGTAGCTTTGAAAAAAATTTTTCTCAAGCTCTGTAATAGTGATTAGGACAAACAGAATTGTCTGATACAGTCAGAATTATAAAACTCTTCCCCAAACAAACAAAAAACAAAACTCTTCCTTTTTCCCTTAAATGCTTTCCCACTTCAGCCTTTCTCATAAGACCTATTTTGTTTGCCTCAGCATCTTAATCCTTTAGTCATCTATTTCCTCTACTATTTTTAAAAACAGATGGAATTTCTTCACATTTCTACATAAGTTATCTCTCATTGTCATTACAGATAAACTTTCCAAGGATGTGTAGTTTAATTAATGTACTCATTCTCTTACAGGAGTAATAAGAAGCTCTTTGAACTCTTTACAATTCATCTGATGCTTCAAGAAATACAAAGAACAACAAATCCAGAGCATGCCTTTCTCTGCATTAACCTAAACTCAACTCTGTTCAATTTGGGTTTAACAAAATATAACTCCCTGGTGTCCAATACAAGTCATTAGACTGGCTTGTTATTTTTATATATTATATATGTGCTCCTTATTTGTAAAACTGTAAAAATCACCAAAGTAACTAAAATTCTACCAAGTAAAGTTATCAGTAGCATCATTTATCATGAAAGATAAATAAAGGTTTTTATTTTTAAACTTTTGAATTGAAATCTATAGAAACTATGGAATTTTTGGACTGTTTCAGTTCAACTAAGATAGTATTCATGTGTAAGACAGAATTTCCAGAATTAATGACACTTGGGTTACTTTTTTTAAAAAGTGTTTTAAGAAATTTCTTTTTTTTTTTGATTATGTGATTATATGGAATAAAATTAGTGCTTATTTGGGAACAGGGTTAGATCATTGTGTCATTCTGTTTCTTAATATATTAGAACCTATCCCTTTGGAAGCAAAAGGTACATATTTCTTAATTATCTTGGTATCATAATGTTTCTGTATCTTAGATTAATAAATGTTGATTTTTTAAATTGTGCTCTTCATGGGGTATTTTAGAGAAACAATTTTAATTTTTTTCTATTTTTATTTTTTCAAAATACTTTAATAATTACAGAAATGTTTATGTATAATGTAGGAAATTTTTTTTTAATTGACTTTATTTTTCCTTTTTGTTGTATAGTTCTATGAGTTCCCCACCCCCCACCCCCCTGCTTGCTGTCTATGTCCATTCGCTGGGTTATCTTCTGTGTCTGTTTCTTGCCTTCTCTTCTCATTTTTCTCCTCCAGGCTTCAGCGGGATTCAATCCTAGGGACCTCCAATGTGGGAGAGAGGCACCCTGTCACTTGCTCCACCTCGGTTCCTGGTTTCTGGTGCATCTCGCCTTGACTCTCCCCTGCGTCTCTCTTTTGTTGCATTATCATCTTGCTGCATGGCTTGCCTCACATCCGAGTAGGCCCACCTTGCCAGCTTGCCTTTTTACCAGGAGGTCCCAGGGATCGAACCTGGGTCCTCCCATATGGTAGACGGATGCCCAACTACTTGAGCCACATCCGCTTCCCAGAAATTTTTTTTTTTAAACGGAAAAATAAACAAAATATCCTAGTCCCATTACTTAGAGATATCTCTTGCTATAACCAAAGCTGAGTAATGGGGCTTAGGACAAAATACTGAGGAACAAAAGAAAAGAAACATTATCCTGAAAACGCATAAAAATTATACACTATCAAAAAGAAAGAAACTGTCAAACAACTGTTTTGCCTCTTCAAAAGAATATAAGAAATGTTTCATTTTTGAAGCAGAAGCAGAAAGCCATAAGAGAACAGGCTGGGGTAAATACATAGAGGCTTAAAGGAACCTAAAAATGCAGGTGCAAACAAAAACGTACATTGGAAACAAAAGAATACCATCGTTGATATTTCAAAAAATACAATCAATGTTATGAGAACAAACAAGGAGCTAGCTCTCTTAGAACTCAGAGAACATAGAGATGATATCAATAAGAGGGTAGATGACTAATAGTAGGACAGAGATTGGCACTTCAGCATAGGAAGTTCTGAAGGAGAGAACAAAACAAGTGGAGAAGAAGCAATATTGAAAGATACAACTAAAAAAGATTTTGGAGGCTGAAGAAAGACCTCTGTGAACAGATTGAAAGTGTGCATCCTGTTCTGGAAAAATCACTGAGAAAAAGGGTTCTGTAATTAGACCCATCCTAACAAAAAAATTTTAAGGATAAAGGTAAAAAACAAACAAAAACTAGTTACCAAAAGCGAAAATAAAACAACAAGCTGCCCTTATGGAAATTAATGGGGCCTTGAGATTGAGTTAGAGATGAAGAAGGAGCTAATAAATAAAAGTAAAAACATTTTCATCAGAAATAGAGTCAGAATGTCCCATTTCAATATTAACTTTGACAATTAGAAAAATGTAGGATAAAGAGTGCTTTTGGAAAATGTCATGGTCACCATTACTAAAATTAAAAACAGAACAAATGTTCTTCAAAACACTGACATTTGCTATCTGCATAACAGTTATAACAATGCTAACAACCAAAAAAAAAAGGGGGGGGGAGTTAATATGGGGTGGGGAAGGGGGGTGGTTTGGTATCTGGGAGTCTCCGGCACTCCGTGTGTGACTTTGCTGACACCTAAAACTTCTTTGAAAATTAAATGAAAAATTGGGAGACAATGGGGATTGAGAGGAGGAAGGTGTCATGGCACACCAGACATCCGATAACACAGTGATAAAGGGAAAAAAGAAAAGAGAAAGAAAAAAAAAAGTGAATATATATATATATATATATATATTTTTTTTTTAAAGGCATTTCCTTTGCTTTTTTGCCCATTCTTTGAATGTCCCAATCCACTAATTATATTTTATTTTGTTTTGTTTTTTGTTTGATTATTTGTTTTTTTTTCCCTCTCTCTTTTTTTTTTTTTTTTTTTTTCCCTGAGTTTCCTTATGTTTGTCTCTTGCATGTAAGCTTATCACACTTGTTTCTTTTTCCTAGCAAGTGTATTTGATTATTTTATGGACTAAATGTTCATGGAAGATTTGGATCACAGAAGGGTTACAATGGGTACTGCGGGTGATTATTGGGGGGTGTGTGTCTGGGGGGGGTTTCGTGGGGATTGGTTCATCCGAATATACATGAAAGATATACAAAATCATTCAAAGGATCGGGGGATGGGGCATGGTCACGATGGGTGGATAAATACACAATAAATGAGGGAATCTGAATTCCTAGCCTGGAGAGCTCTGCCACAGTCTCCAAGGGAGCAGCAATAGTCCTCTGAGTGTAGGGACAGTGCCTGTCAAAATAGGATGACCCACTGATGTGTTTTTTTTATTGATGACTACCCTTGTGAGTCTTTGCTCTTGTAAATGAGACTTAGCCTGCAGTTGTGGGGTGCCTAAGGGTTG
>JAKSZT010054030.1:58794760-58831436 GCA_026826555.1 Tolypeutes matacus | reverse complement strand
TATATATATATATAAATAACATTTTTGTAAGCAAATACACATATATGCATATATATTTATATATCATTTTACAAATGTTTGGATGTATTGTGAGAATTTTGATTTTTACCCATAATAAAAAATATATATATATTAAAGGATATACTTCAGGATGAAAAGAAATTACTCGACTGTTACTCAAATCTTTAAGGAGAAATGTAGAGCATTGAAAAATATATAATGTGGGTTAATATAATAGACTGTTTGGTTATGTATTATTTATTGTTTGCTTTAAAATACTTGAGATTATATAATGCAATAATTATAGCATTGGATTGAATTTTTTACATGTATAGATGCAGTATATGAAAATATTTTTTCATATATTTCATATAAAAAGAAAGGAAGAGTAAATGTTGGTATATTGAAGCAAAGTTTGTCATTTTTCTTGCATTAAATAAACATTAATCTTAAAAAAAAAAAAAAAAAAAACACTGACAAAGATAAAAAGAAATATCTATATAGATAAAGCAAATGGTAGAAAGCCAGAAACATAAAGAACAAAATATTTAGTTAGGGATAAAAAAGGTTTTAAAAATTATAAATAAATTCTGTATTGCCTTATGCTGATATTTTTTTATTAAGCATTTTTATTGAGATATATTTATATACCATATGGTCTATCCAAAGTGTATAATCAATGGCTTTTAGTATAATCACAATGTTGTGCGTTCATCACCACAATGATAAATGTGAAAATCTGGATGAAATGGACTACTTTCTAGAAAAAGACAAATTGTCTCATGCAATTTGTAATAGAAAAATCAGGGATGTCTTTTATAAAATTACCAAAAATTCTTTTTAAAAACAACAACTTACCCAGATGTTATACAGGTGAGTTGTTTTAAATTTTTAAGGAGAAAATATTTAAAGCTATATAAACTATCCCAAAACATAGAAGAAGCATCCTAGTTCATCTATTACAGTTAGCACGAGCCCAGTACCAAAAAAAGTTGTCAAAAGGCTTAAATTATAAACAAATTAACACCAACCATATATGACAGGAACATTAAATCATGAAGAAGTAGGATAGCATGCATGATATTAATAGAGCAAAGGGGGAAAGCCATGCTCTCACCTTGATAAATGCCTAAATGTTATTTATTAAAATTCAATTTATATTCCTGATAAAATATGGTAGGTTTAAAAGAATCTGAACTCAACATCAAATAAACTTATGAAACAATAGAGAATGCCTATTAAGGTTAGGAATAAAACGAGGATGTCTACTAACCTCTCATAAAATAGACTTTGGGATGTTTAAGGAGGTATAACGTTTGGAAAAGGAGATAAAAATTAATGATTTACAGATGATGCAATTACTTGAAAAACTGTAGGATTGTTGTGAAACT
This sequence comes from Tolypeutes matacus, assembly GCA_026826555.1. Classification (NCBI taxonomy): domain Eukaryota; kingdom Metazoa; phylum Chordata; class Mammalia; order Cingulata; family Chlamyphoridae; genus Tolypeutes; species Tolypeutes matacus. The sequence continues at coordinate 58,830,045 of JAKSZT010054030.1, read as the reverse complement.
TCAACAAAATGCACCATTATAAAAGAAACATAATAAAGCTTTTTTATATTCTAGCAATAACTAATTAGAAAATATAATATTTCACTTACAGTATTAATAAACTTATAAGGTAGAAATCAGACAAAAGTGTTCAGTACCTAAATGAGGGACTGTCAGACTTCGGTGAAGGATATCAAAGGGAGATATACCAGGTTCTTGGGTGAAGAGACCTGATTTTGGTGGAATGTCACATCTCCCCAAATTTATTTTTACATTTCAACCAAAATTAATTTCAATCAAACTTCCAAAAGATTTTTTGTTTTTTTAGAATATGGAAAAATTATTCTAGTGCTCATCTGGAAAAACAAACAGGCAAGATTAATGAAAGAAGTTTTGAAAATAACCATAAGATGATGTTTGTTGAGTTTTAAAAACACAGGTACCAAACTAAACTTTTACCATTATTCTATCCTTAAAAAAATTTCAAGAGGAGCCCTATAATTGCTGCCATTTTACAAATTGTACAAGAAAACAGGTTTTCAGAGACCTGACTGGACTGAAACACTTATCACTGCTGCAGCTATAGCTGACTGCCGTATGAAGGGGAATGAGAGAGAACTTGCAATACTAGATTTTTAACCATATTATAGTTGTATTGTAAGTTCTTTTTACCGCCCCTCTTCCATCCTCCAAATCTATTTGAATAATGGAAGAAATCTTTCTAAAATAAATGAGCTTAAATAGAATGTTTTTTCTTTCTAGCAAGGTGGCAGATTATACTTATCTTCCAGGTGCAGCACAACTAAAAATCTTGGGGATACACACACATAAACATTTTAATGCATGGTTGAGCTGGTAGCAAAGTAAGAACGTTCTTTTGAGGCCAGAAATGACAAAGCATAAAATTAGAGGGGATAATTGAGAGCTGGAGCCCCATGTTTTTCCTGGACTATTTCCAGTGGCCCTGGGAAAACCCTACAGAGGGAGAAAGTGGGAATGCCTGCCTCAGCTTTGACTCTGAGTAGAGAGGGAAGAAAAGATGTCTTCCCTGGAGTTCCTAACAAGTCCACATTAACATGGGTATGGGACTTTTGAATTCTCACGATCTTAGTAGCCAAAAAACTTAAGCAGAGAATTTAGTTGAAAGCAGTCCCAGACTGGTTACCATCAGTAACCTGATAAAATGTCTCAGACCTTGGAAGTTCCCTCAGGTAAGATGCAAAGGAACACGAATTCAAAATAAACACACACACACACACACACAAGACCCTAGACTCCTATAAGTGACCACAGCAGAAATTATAAACAATAGAATAGACCCACAATTGCAGATATTATACATACAATATATTTTAGGTTTAAAGAAATAAGAGGGAATTAGAAATATAATGAAGAAAGAAGAGACTAACAAAACTGACTAAAAATGTTTGAAAAATAACGTATCATGGTGAAAATATAATACTTGAAATTAGAAACTCAGGACAGGTTAAAAAGAAAAGTAGTCTTAGAGAATTCATGAACTAGAATATTAATTGAAAAAATCACACAGACTGTTCAGAGGAAAACAAGAAAAATTTAAAGCAGATTATATTACATAAAGGACAGTGCAAAAAGGTCTAAGATACATCTACATGAGTTACAGAAGGAGGGAATGAGGCAGAGGCATATTTGAAAAAATGAGAACAAATTCAGAATTTATGAAAAATATGAATGTGTGGTTCAAGAAGCCCAATGAATTCAAAGCAAGATAAAAAGAAATGCATACAGGAAAACGGATGTGGCTCAAGCAATTGGACTTCCATCTACCATATAGGAGGTCCAGGGTTTGCTTCCCGGGGCCTCCTGGTGAAAGGCAAGCTGGCCTGCATGGCGAGCTGGCCTGAGAGGAGAGCTGGCCCACGTGGAGTGCTGGCCCACACAGAAAGCTGGCGCAGCAAGATGATGCAACATAAAGAGACACAGGGGAGACAGTAAGAGACACAGCAGACCAGGGAGCTGAGGTGGCACAAGAGATTGAGCGTGTCTCTCTCCCACTCCGGAATATCCCAGGATCGGTTCCCAGTGCCACCAAAGAAGACAAGCAGACACAGAAGAACACAGAGAGAGCAGTCAGCGCAAAAAACAAGGGGTGGAGGGAGAAATAAATAAAAATTAAAAATTGAAAAAAGAAATGCATACATAAAAGCATCATATTGAAATTGAAGTGCAACAAAGGCAAAGAGTAGAAAGCCTAAAGTAGCCAGAGGAGCAACAGAGATCCAAGATGATTCTCAATAGCAATTGATCAGTTAATGGTGGAATGTCTTCAATGTACTGAAAAACCACAGCTGTCAACCTAGAATTCCATACTCATCAAAATATCTTTCCAAAACAATAGCAAGATGAAGACATTTCAAACAAACAAACCTGAATGTTTGCAACCAATAAACTCCCTTTAAAGGAATTTTCTAAAGGATGTACTTCAGGAAGGAGCAAAATGATCTCGGAAAGAGACAAGGTGAAATAGTGAAAAAAGGAAATGGTAAATATGTAAGTAAAATTAAACTGTATGAAATAGCCATATTTAATTTGTGCTGTTAAAAAAAGAACTACAATACTGGGCAACAACAGGATGTAACCCAGGATGGGATCATTAGAATTAGAGTTAAAGTATTCTAAAGTTCTTAAGTTGCTTAGAGCTTTAAGTTAATTTTAAATTGTTAAATTTTTAAGTTACAGTTTAAGAACTTTATGTTAAAAGTGAATGTTAGGATTCTAGAGAAATCACCAAAAGAATAGCAATAAAGAATATAATTTCTAAACTAATAAAGGGAGAAAAACAATGCAAGTTGAAGGCAGGAAAGAAAAAAATAAGCATGGAAAAAATGAGACAAATAGAAAGTACAAAATAAGATAGAAATAAATCCAAATATATCAGTAATCACAATCAATGCAAGTGGATCTAAACTTTCCAATTATAAGGAAATGATGCTGGACTGGATTAAAAACAAAATTCAGCTATAAATTGTTTTCAAAAGCCATTCAAAAAACATAAGAACACAGAAAGAGTGAAAATAAAAAAGAGAACAAATAAGAAAGTGAATCCACTTGCCAAGGTCACAGAACTGTAAGGGGCAGAGCTTGTCTCCTGGCCTCTGGCCATGCTCTTTTCACGATACCACCCAGCTGACCCAGACTCCTTGCTTCTCTCCATGGGTCACTCCTGACATTCAGGCTAGAATCTCAGTGTGACAAAGTGCAGCAGGATTAAAACAGGGCACAATGAAATGTTAAGTCAAATTATCTATTATTCAGACAGGTAAAGACTTGTTAACTTCTTTCCCAAAACTTTTCCATCATCATGTAGACACGGGTAGAGCTGGCTTATTTAATCGGCTGTTACACCAACTCTTAAGTTTTTTTTTCCTTTCTAATTTTAAATTATTTTGTTCCTGAAATCCTGGATAAAATCTGAAAAATGTTTCTTCTATGTGAAGCTGTTTATATATTATATTGGGATCTATGTCATACTTTGACAAGTCAAAAGCTAATAATAGTTTTCATATCCAAAAAATGATAATTTAAAATATTTTAGTTATATGGAGCAAATATAGATTAAAAATAAGCACATATTGTCCACACTACATTAGCTTGGAATTGTGCCAAGTTAAAGTAACACTCCTAAATGATGTTATGAAAGGCAATTAATTCTTAGCCACCATTTGCTAAAATTAGAAAATAGGTAAGTCATTTAGTACAAGATATCTATATTCCTTCAAAATCCTACAATCTATGTTTTTTTTGTACTTGGTAACTCCTGAGGTTGACCAAGTGTCGGTGATGTGACTTAAATGGGTGTGTTCAAAAGTCTGTCTGGACTTCATCAGCAAGAAAAAGCGAGCATGGAAGCGTCCTGCATGCGGAAGCCCAGACAGTGAGAGTCTGGTTCCCTTTTACTTGTTCTTTGTGATTTGCCAAACCGTAGTCCAGCTTCATCCCGAGCCCAAGTGTGGGTAACAATTGAAGTCAATCAAAGAGAAAAAAATCGGTTTTACACACAATAACATTCTTACCACCTCAAGAAGTTAACAGGGATGACATTTTGGCACTATACAGCTGAGAGGAAAACCTGTGTGTTAGTTAGCTATTAAAAGCGATTCAGAAACAAACAAGGTGATTCAGGATGGCCTCAAGCAAAGCTTTTTCTCATCTTCTTTTCTGCTCTATAGGCATGCGTGTTGGCACATAGGAACAGCAGGAGAATTATCACGACGCTGTTCACTCCAGGTATGCATGTAACCAGCGCACACCTCCGCTTCTCAACTTGCCACCTGAAACAGCCACTTGTTTCTTAGAACGATAGAGAAAACTAATGGCTGTCTTCTGCCACGAAGTGTCCTCTTCTCACCTCTGAAGCTTCTGAGTGAGAGACTCCTCCAGAACAGCAGGTATGCTGGCTTTTGTCCAGGTGTGAGGAGGAACGTTTAGGTAATGAATGGAAAGGCCCAGCCCAAAGTCTTCTTTCTCAGAGTGGCAAGTTCAACAGTGCTTGAGATGCAAAGGTCATGACCTGAGTTTTCATGCTAGTTGCTTGATCCTGAACTGTCATCTTTCTGAGTCACAGTTTCTTTATCTAGAAAATAAAGGAGGGGCTTATTTGCTATTTAAATAGACCCTGTAGACCCATCTGCTATGTCAGCTACAGCCAAAGTTCTCCAAACTTCCTTTCCCTAACGTCCTTCCTTCTCCTTCCCATATCCTTTTTTGCTCATATTGTCCTCATCTTCTGGTCCACATCCCCCTTCATTTTCCTCTCATCTCTGGCCTCTTCTTTCTCTCTTTTGCCATCTATATAACTCTTTTCTTCCCTAAATTATTGAAGTCCTAAGCTGGACTGGCCTGGCCCTGACAAGTGAGCATCTGAAAGAACGTCAGCCTCCCCAGAGGAAATTGTGCACAGACCTGAGGGTGCTGAAAGGGGTGTGAGGGAGCAGTCCAAGGTGCCATCAAGATAAAACTCATTACTGAATTCAGTGGTGTTCAGTTCAGTTCCTTATTTTTCCTTTATTTAATTTCAGTGAGGACTCAGCCCATCCCCTCTCTTTCAGAAATTTGGAACTTTGAGATGCGTGTATAAGAAGGTGTAATATGGCTTTTAAATCCATGAAATATGCCAGAGAAATATTAATAGGTTATATCAAGAGATCTACAGTTATTTATACAAAGTTCTAAAAGCATTCCATGGCAAATCCATAGCACCCTGTTGACATGGGACCAAAATGGAAAAATTTCAGTTGCTGCATTTTGTAAAATGAGGATGATGTCAGTGACATTAGCATCTACTACATATTGAATACTTATTTAGCCCTGGGCCAAATGCTTTTCAGACATTACCTCACTCAATCTTCTGCACAATGCCAGAGTTAAATACTTTTACTGTCCCTAACACTTAGATGAAAGATGAAGATTTAGAGAATAAGTGACCTGCCCAAGGTCACACAGCCAGTAAGTGGCAGGGCTGGGATAGAAGACTCCAGAGCCTGGCATGTATCTAGTACTCTCTGTAAAGCCAAGCAGGGCTACAGAGTCATTTTGGCTTAATGAAAAGAGATCAAGTTCAGCACGGCTTGCTTTTAGTTTCACTGGCTGTTCTGGAATTTCTGTGTGTCCCTCCAGGTCCACTCTCCATCCTTCTCTGGACCTGGGAGGCTGACCTCTATGGGCTTCCTGCTGGATCTGGCCAATGGGGAGCAGCATGAGGAGATGGGAGGGAAGGAAGAACGTACGATCGAGGCACTTATTCCTCCTGGTTCCCTCCAGCGGTGTCCCTGCAGAGTGGCTGGGTCCCTCCGCCCAGGGCCACGGCTCTGTCAGGCCTCTTCTCCACACAGCTCTCTCAGCCTCCAGGTTCCGGTAACCACTCCTCCCCTTATGCCCTGTGCTTTCCCTATATCCCGTCTTACTCTGTAAATAGTGCTGCTATAAATCCTCCCCAAATTACCCAACTTGAGTCTGCCATCTGTTTCTTGCCAGGAGCTTGACTGACTCGCCAGCTTCGCTCTTGAATTATACACCAGGTACTCAAGCTCTCTGGGCCTAACTTTCTCTACCAGCGATCGTAATGCCTGGTCTCCCTTATTATAAATGCCAAAGAAAATAACTGATGTGAAAGCATTTTGGAAAATATAAATAATCATCCAAATGTAAGCTCTTGCTACAATTCTGAGAGGCACAGAATGGGCATTTAAATAATAACCCTACTTGAATTAGAACATTCTAATGTTCCAATGTGTCTTATTCTGAAAAAAATGAGCCTCTGAGACATTGAATATGATTCCATTCTGAAAAGCTTGATGAGAGAAAAATAAAGGAAAGAGTATTACTGAAGAGAATAAGGGGAAAAGAAATCTTTTTTTGTTGTTTGTTTCTTGATGGTGGTTATGGGGTATTTAAAAGACCCATTTTTGGGGGGCGGATGTGGCTCAAATGATTGGGTGTCCGTTTCCCATATGGAGGGACCTGGGTTCGATCCCCGGGACCTCCCGGTAAAATAAAGGAAAAAAAATAAAAAAATAAAAAAAGACCCATTTACTTAGGATCTTATGTGAAAGCTACATATAATAAAAATATGAAAAAATCCAGCCCCGTTCCACCCATGTGGTTGTGATTACTGTGGCCAAGGAGCAAGGTAAATATTGCAGTGGCTGTTTTGGCAAGTCCTCTTGGCAAGCGTGTGCCAGAGGACATCTGTGCCCTGCTCTGGTAGAATTCAGTGAAGCAGCAGCTTAGATCTTCAAACCAGGAAGGGCCATCTGACCTTTTTTTTCCTCCCTCTCTCTTTCAAAAGCCAATTAGCAGTGAGCCAAGGCATGCCACCCATGGGTGCAGGCGCAGGAAGACCAGGCATGCCTGCCAAGCCAAACTCCCTCCATTTGAAAACACTTTGCTCCAAGGCCAGGTATTTCAGCACCTCCCTCTCTGTCAGCAGGAGGCTTCTGGAATTTCCCTTTCTGTAGAATGAGAATGATTACACCAACCTCCTCTCCCAAGGAGCTGATAGGAATAACTGCCGATAAAATTTTTTACAGAGGACCCCTGTTAAGAGATGCTAAGTTATAATTTAGCTAATATAATTTAACTAGTCAGTATCTCCCTTCCAGGAAATCTGTAAGGGAGTGCTAAACCTCAAACCTTTTTTACCTTGTGTACGCTATTAGTGCCTCATTCCTGAGAAGTAAAGATATGCATGAATAAATGACAGATTTTACTGTTTGGAATAAAATCAACTTTTTAAAATTATCATTTAGGGGGTGCGGATATGGCTCAAACGGTTGGGCGTCCATCTGCCATATGGAGGGACCTGGGTTCGATCCCCGGGACCTCCCAGTAAAATAAAAAATATATATATAGAAGGTGCATGGGCTGCCAGGCTCTGTGTGCCAGTGAGCCGTCGGGCCCGGGGAGACATGCAGCAAGATGATGACCTAACAGGAGAGAGACGCAGGGGAGAGAAGACAAGATGCTCCGAAAGCTCCAGAAACCAGGAACCGAGGTGGCGCAGGAGGCAGATCGCGTCTCTCCTACATCGGAGGTCTCCAGGATTGAAGACTGGAGGAGGAGGACACGGAGAATTGCCCAGCGAATGGACACAAAGGAGCAAATGGACACAAAAGAGCAAATGGAGGAGGGGGGTTTAAAGTGGATAAAGTAAATAAATAAATCTTTAAAACAAAACAAAACAAAACAAAATTATCATTTAAAAATTGCTCTTAATAAGTGTTCCATACATTTTAAGCAAATAGGCTTTAAATCTTAATACAAACATTGGATAAATTTATATTAAAGACCAAAATTTTGTAGCTTCTCAAGCAGAGTTTTTCTTTATTTGGGTGTGTTTTATCTAACAACTTAAAAATGAAAACTGATTTCTTCACATCAGAAAGTTTGAACAACTGTCTAACTGCATGTTCTGTGTACAGTTTCCTGTTTTCTGGGGGGAAAATAGTTTGGATGACAATGATTAGTTTCTTTTCAGATATAGATTTTTTTCTGATCTTCTTTTGTTGCTTGAAAGATTAAGTGGAGATTGATTTCTGGTGAATAACCAGCTCTGTCTAGAGTATTTCCAGAGAACATGGCAGACACTGACATTTACCTGTACTCATTTTACCCTTTTACTTCCCTAAAAAATTTTGAGTTTGCTCAGTGAAGCAGTTTATCCAGTTAAAACACTCAGCTTCCCAGACTACCTTGGTGGCCCCGTGCCTCGATTCCAGCTAATGAAAGGAAGTGAGGTCTGGTGCTGGGCCTTCCAGGAAAGCTAGTGTTTACCAGTCAAAGGGGAATGACCCCACTGGCAGGTGCTTTTGACACTTTACCCGCTCACCCCTCCGTCATTCTTCCTGGGTCATGGATGATTCACCAATAGGTGGGACAGCCATCCTGAAACCAGGAAGTGGACACATGTACCCTCAGGATGGCAGCGCCCTGGACTTCCTGTTACGTGGGAAAAAGAAACCCTTCTTTAGTTATGCCATTGTGCTTGCGTTAGTTACTGTTACAGGCAGCCAAAACCAATCCTGATAGATAGAGAGGCGCGTTCCCAGAATGCCAGGGCATTCCAGCCTCAACCTCTGAAGCAAGCTCAATGTTAATTGATCTACCCCATTTTGGAGGAGAGAAATAAATAGTTCATGTTTAGCAGCACCCGGAGTAAAACAAAAGAATGTAAGAAGTTTATCCACCTCTCCTCTCCTGAGTTGCCCTCCAGGCAAGCTGCTCAGGTGCTCTGTGTTGGTCATCCCCCCTTTCTCTGGCTCAGCTCCCCAGGTTTCCCTCCCCTGCTCTTTGTCCCTCAGGCTGACTTGAAGGGGCTGCCTTAGCAGGACCCTGGGACCTCTAGGCTCAGCCAGTGGAGAGCCAAGGGGAAAATGAGCTCAGGTTATTTATTCCCCCAGCTTCTTCCCTGCGAGGTCACCTCTGCTGGTTGCATTCCTCAGCCCGAGCTCACTGGCCTCTCCAGGGCCTCCTCTTCACAGCCTTCTCTCTGGGCCCAGGAGAGGGAGCAGCCTGGCTGATCCTAGCCCTGGGGAACTGCACCTTGTGATTCGGCACCTGGCCACACAGTGGTAACTAACCCTTTAATTAAACCCTCCTGAACTTGACCTCACTTGAGTGTGCCATCCACGTCGTACTGGGACCCTAATAGATATATAGACTGAGGCGCAGAGCAGTCAAGGATGTACCCAAGGTTAACAACTACTCATCCCACAGTGTCCCTGTTCACATCAAGCTCCCCACCTTTCATCTAAGATCTCAGATGCAATAGAGCTCTGCTATGTGGTGATTTAGACCCCTTAGTCAGTACTATATATGTAGTTCTTAATAAATCCATTTATTCTTTCAACACCTATTTTGCATCTATTTTGTTATGAGATATTATCATAACAACTATTTTGCTCTGAGCCACTTTCGACTTTTCTTTACCACGTCTATCACAAGCAAGTTACATTTCCTACTTTCCCTCTTTTGGATTTTTTTCCTAAGCTTAAACCTTCTGCTTCCATCACCTCCTGGCTTCCAGGGAATTGTGTTGTGCTGGCAGCTTATTGAGAGATTTCCTAAGACATGCACATACATTCTGTCTGCCTTCTCTCAAAGCTGGACTCAGTACTCTAGGATACTTTTCACTAGTATCAATCAAAGACTTATACCAATAAAATTTGCTTATTTAAATTTCAGACCATAGGAAACCATTTTTATCTCTAGTTTTAGACTCCGCTTTTAATATGTCATTATATAACATCTCTCTAAGAGCTTGTTATCCTTCTGAATTGGTGATCCCGCTTTGCAAATTCTTTACAGTTAAAACTTTTATTTTAAAGTTTCCATACCCTTCAAGATTAGCTAATATCCTTCAAGATTAAGAATGGTAGTGACAGCTAACACTTCTTGGACCTTATTGTGTGCCAGTGGAGTGCTGTTTTATATTTATTGCTTAATTTAATTCTCACAACAATTCTAAAAGCAACATAACATTACTATCCCCATTTTACAGATGAAGAAACTGAAGCATAGATAAGTGACTTGAAACCCCCTTTAAAAGTGACCCAGGCAGGCAACTCTGTGCACTGGGATATTTTCCCTAAGTGAAGTAGTTATCCTACGTAAATGATGATGACCAGCATTTCAGAAATAAGAAAGAACAGAACATGAACAAGAACCTGTTTATTTGGAACCGCTAGGTAACTTTTAAGTTGAGTACAAACCAGGTTCAGGATGATTCTCAGGCAAATAGTTTTAAATCTTCTCTCTCCATTTTTATCCACCAGATATCTTTATACTGGACTTATTTTTTTAATGAAAGACTAAGATTTCAATTCCTCACTAGACTGATAAGGATAGAAAAGCATCACTGCACCAAAAGGTACAGCTTGGAAATTATCTTTTGATACCTCAGATGTGGCTTTTCAGTGGAAAGAGAACCTGATTCATAAAAGACTCTACCACACATAGGAAGATGTACCAGGATTTTAGCTTATTACTACAAAATGCAAGATGTGTCTGAGGGACCCCAGTGGATTGGGTGAAGAAACGAAACACAGCTAGGGCAACAATTTTACACAAAGCCAATAACTTATTTAGGCCTTGGAAGCCATCGCTGTTGCCAAAGAGAACAATTCACTAGGAAGTGTTACAAAATAAATAAATCTGAGCAAAGCCCTGAATAAAGAGACACCCTCCAACTCAAAGTTGGGGGCAATCATGGAGTACTCTACCACAGCCAGACCTGCTTTCTTCTTGGAAACTCTCAGTCCATTCTCTCTTTTAGAATCTCCAGCAGGAGGCACCATTGCTTATTTTGTGCTTTATAGACATAATTAAAATAGGCTCAGCTAGAAAGTACATTTTGACAGAGTGCTGTCCTTGAACTTGTTACTTTGCTATGTTTCACAACAATTTACAGCCTTTGACAGTAGGGAGAATAATGGCCCCCCAAAGATGTCCCCATCCTAATTCCTGGAACCTGTGGATATGTGAACTTGCATGGCAAAATGGACTTTGCAGATATGATTAGGGTAAGGATCTTGAGATGGGGAGATTAGCCTGTATTATCCAGGTGGACACAATGTAATCACAAGGGTCCTTATAAGGGAAAGAGGGAGGCAGGAGAGTCAGTGAAGGAGATGTGATGAGGGAAGCAGAGGTCAGAGTGCTGGGATGGTTGGCTTGGAAGATGGAAGAAGGCTGAGAGCCAAGGATTGCAGGCAGCCTCTAGAAGCTGGAAAAGGCAAGGAAATGGATTCTCCTCGAAAGCCTCCAGAAGGAATGCAGCCTTGTGGATCCATTTTAGACTTCTGACTCCAAAACTGTAAGAGCATAAATTTGTATTGTTTTAAGGCACTAAGTTTGTGGTTATTTGTTATAGCAACAATGGGAAACTAATATACCTATAGAAGTTTGCAGTAACTGTCCCATCGTTTTACCCTTGCCTATATCCATGCCCTTTGCAGTTTTACTTTACAGTTCCTCACACAAATGGGGTAGAGTCTCTTTCCCTATTCTTGACTCTGGGTTTGGCCATGTGACTTGCTTTGGCCAACAGAATGAGCTAGAAGTGACAGTGCACCAGTTCTGAGCCTGAGCCTTAAGAAATTTTGTGTTTTTACTCTCTTATACTTCTGTCATTGTGGAATGAGGACGTGCCTGGGCTAGCTCACTGGTTTTAGGAGAAGGATGAAAGGCAATGGAGCAGAGCTGCCCCAGGTGGATGCATAAGCAAGCTCAGCTGAGATCAATTGACTCAACCTAGATCAACTGACCCCTACTGACCCCTGAGCTGTAATAATAAGTGTTGCTTTAAGCCACTGAATTTTGAGATGGTTTGACACACAGCAGCAGTTAAGTGACATAATGCCTTATAAACTAATGATGGCAACTTGGAAAGCAATGTTCCAGGTGGTTTTTACATAATCTCATTGTAATACTTACCTCTGCTGAATGTATGGCTCAGGGCATAACAGTTTAGATAATTCGTATCTGGCTGGTCCCAATCCTATAGTCTCATCAGGAAACAAAACAATTCGACCTTAGAACTTTATCCACTCACACCCCTGCCCCCTCCAAAGAGCTCACATTTCATCAGTCTGTACAGCTTTCTGTTTATTGAGAGTGTAAATATAATAAGTTATATATACAGAATTAGACAAAAATATTGACAATTAAGACTTCACTGGTTAAGGGTCACAGCTCTGGGGGTGTTTAAAATATATTTAAGTATAGCAAAATAATGACTGCCTCCAAACAAAATGGCAGGATGGAGCCCCAGCCTGGGTCAGTCTTATAATCATTATGGCCCCAGTGGTTCTGAATTCCATAATGTAGCTTAAAGCTCCATCAGAGTAACCCTTTCCTGGATTTCTTTCCAAGGAAATAAATGGCGAAAGAACCGTGTAACAATATAAGGACTGGCTCCCTGAAAGTGGCAGGTTGAGTCACTGAAACATGGTCTGATGCCGGTTGGACCAAAATTCTAATAGCGTGAAACCACTAAAACTACCCAGACTGAGAGCAGCCACCTCTCCTCCTTCACTGAAAATGTTCTGGTCCTGAAATAGAATACTCATCACATATGACATTTGCAGTCTAATTAAGGGAGAGACGCTCATCATCATTATCACAAAGCAGGGGGAAAGAGAGACCATAAGATAAAGAGGAATTAAAAGGATGATTAAGTTTTGCTGTGGAGTATTTTGCTTACAGGATATACCAAATAGGTTCTGGGGGGAAAAAAAAAAAAAAAAGGCAGACAGACACGGTGAATGATATTAAATATTCAGGACCTAATTATGATCATATCACAGTATGTTCTACATTCATTGGTGGGAAATTACTTGTTGGTTTTAAACATATGACTGATTCTCCCCACCCCCAAAGCATTTGCTCAGTCATGCGAACAATTAAAAAAATTGTAATATATCACTGTATAAGTCAGAATTTGTTTTAATTTCGTAATAACAATAGTCTCCTGTCATTAGAGGAGCTCAGAAGTGAACTCCAAATTAACCCACTGGTATGATCACTGCCCTGGCTCCTGAGCTCTTGGCAACTACAAGTATAATAAAACAACCTGCCAAGAACAATTTCGGTTTATAAACTTTATAATAACAGATTTTGTGAAAACTCCAAGTCTGAGTTTTTCTGTTTTCTTGATGACTCACCTGTATTCATCTCCATGGAGTGCCTCAAAGGCTTCCATTTCCTACATGTCTACTTTCTTTTTGCTCAACTGAACCTTACTTTTCCTGATTACAGGCCCACAGACTACCAGATCTGGGAGGACCTTAGAACCCGGCTTTAGTTTCTCTTCTGCAATTGAGAGATTTGAATTAGCCAAGGGAGAGAGAGGAAAATTGCCCAAGGTGGCACAACTAGAACCCAGGTCTCTGGACTCCCAGTCCAGGGCTCCTTCCATCAGACTGCAGAGCTCCATTCTTGCTGAATGGCTCAAAAGACCTGGAGTCTGAAACTTTCATGATATGAGGCTCATCCATAAGTCTCAGATATCTTTGAAATCTGGAATTACGCATGGTTGAACAGTTAGGAAGTTGTCATTTTCCTTTCTAAGCACATTTACTATTCCTCTTTGTTGGAAGCAAAGGCATAACCTGACACATTATAATTTTTTTTTTTTTTTTTTTTTGAGGTACCCGGGCCAGGGACCTCATATGTGGGAAGCCGGCATTTAACCACTGAGCCACATTGGTTCCCTGACACAATATAATTTAAACTACTTATATCCTTGAGCATTGCTCTCCCCCAAAAGTCAAATCTAACTAGTGAGGAGAATGGAAGGCAATTCACATGTAATACAAAACCATTGGGCTACCAGGTCTAGGGTTCAGGCAATAAATAAAATTGGCTACCACACAGATCTACTTGATTGGAAAAATATGTGCCTTTATATCTGTGACATAAAGCAGACCAGAGAGTGAGCTCTTCCATTATTTACTGGAAGGGTTGTAGGAAATATGAATGACCTCAGGGATAGGTAAAATTATCCTAAAGAAACAATATAGGATATCAACACACTTGTACTGAATCGAAAATAATACATGGAATGGGGTCTCTGCATTTTATAGCCCCTTTTTGCCAAAACCTTCAAGCTACTGTCTTCCTAAGTGAAACCCTCCTTCATCACCCCAGTGACCAGCCATCTCCCTCTCTTAGAACTTTTATTACATTTTCTTAGCATCCCCTTATTCGGGTTGTTTTGTCTTCTTTTGAAGCAATTTGTAGACATGGCACATTTTATTTCTCACTAGATTGTAAACTCCTTAAAGGCAAGAACCAGATTCTTTCCCTTTGTCGTTCCCATATTGTTTGGTTCATTTGGGTATTCAACAATGTCTCCAGAATGAATTAATGGCTGCCTGGATGAAAGGATGAATGAATAAATATTCATTCTGTCTGGTGAGGTACAAGCGGGTAGCTGGGAGGATCCCAGTTTTAATCCTTTATCTTTGGTTAGATTGGAAGATTGGCCTTGTTTCCTCTTGCTCTTTGGAACAGCTGAAGGTATACCCTGGTAATATAACAGAAAAAGTCTGGATTCTTTTGGTACCACTCCCAGCTTCAGAGCCCTCTCTTAGGTCCCTTGGCTCATCCCAGAGAAGGACAGTTCAGTCATGCTCCTCAGGATGTTGTGGGTGGTTGGGAGATGGGTGGCACGACCCCAGCCCACTCCAGTATATCTGCGCACAGGGACTCCACAGCATCCAGCCGCTCGATTTGAACCAGTTTTGTGAGCAGCTCCGGAATGCTGTAGCCTGCTGTGCTGATGCGGTCAAAGAGCTGCATGCCATCTGACATGCCACCAATCTCATCCCTCTTCAATCCGAAGCTCTCAGCAAGGTGGCGCCATGTTTTCACAACAGCCTTCTCAGAATTGTATGTGGAGCTGAGCATTCGGCTGGTCTTCTCGAGGCAGTCAAATGGCAACTCTGTGGGGCTAAGACCTACAGAGACCAAAGGTAACAGACAGACATTACAAATGACGGTCAGCAAAAGCTCAACATGATTACAAATTGTTTTTAAAAAATTTAAATTTGGTAATAAAACACAGATGCAGAAAACCATGCAAAACAAATGCATAGCTTAAGGTGAACACCACCCAGAACTTTGCCCACCATAAAAGTAGCCTCTCCACGTGCCCCAATCCCAGTAATAACCCCACCCATCCTCCAAAAATAAACATGATCTTGATCATTATAGACATCCCCTCAAGGCTATTTTTAGCAGTCTCCAAAGTCTTCAGTTCATGCTACTTTTCATTGGCTAATCCTTGCCTTACATGGGACTGGAGTGGAGGAGAGGCTTAAAGGGATAATATCATGTCTGTAGGCACCTCTATGAAGGTTGCTATTAATGAAAACCCAAAGTTAGAGTATTTGAGCCAATTAACTAGAGCTTAGTGGTCTAGTGGTTCTTAGCCCTCACTGTACAGTAGACTCACTTAAGTGATTTTTTTTATTGATGTACTTCCACTTCTAAGAATATGGAGTAGACATAATTTTCCCTATTCCTCCCATTAAGCACATCTAAAACTCTAAGACATAAGATATGACTCTGAAAGGTGGGGAGAAGAAGGAAACTTGGGACCCAGTGAAAGACATGGAGGGGAGTTCCCTGGGTTTTCTTTTGGCATATATCCCAGATTTGGAGCTGAAGAAGCTAGCAACTCAGAAACACAAATTAGCACAAAAAAATCTCCTATAAAGCAAAAAAAAAAAAACAAAAAAAAAAACACTAAACCAACCAACAAAAAAAACCTATGGCCCACCTCCACCCCAACCAGCAAAGCTAAGTGGGTAGCCCAGATTTTGAACTTTATACAGCTGTAATGAGGAACCCTGGTAATCCCACCAGGATAGTGTCAGGGAAGGCCATACAGGGAGAAGGGATTTTAATCCTTCTGGCCAGTAATAAGGCCTTATTACCAACCCTCCACAGTGTCAGTGGAGACAATATGGAGCGCCTGGACTTCTACTCATACCCAGCAGTAACAAAGTATACTCCCCTTTCCCCTGGAACAAGTGGAAAGTCAAGACTTTCACCATCACCCTGCAGACATGAGGCCACAACTACAATGGTGTTAGTGGAAACCACATGATGTGCCAGAACTCCTACCCCTGCCCAGGAGTAACAAGGAGCCAACCCCTCAGGTATCAGTGGAGGCTGAGGTGGGAACCTGGATTTCTATCCCTACCTGGCAGTAATAAGATGGTGCCTTTCCTTCCCCTAACAGAGCAGTGTCAAAGAAAGCCAAATTTATAAGGTTTTAAAAAGTTCTAGAGTTTCATAATATACTATGAAAAAGTCCATGTTTTAATTGAAAATTACTTGTCATACCAAGAAGATCTCAAACTGAATGAGAAAAAGGCAATCAAAGCAATATGTGCCAACACTGAGATGATAGAGATGTTAGAGTTATGGCAAAGATTTTAAAGCAATCATAATAAAAAATGCTTCAGTGAGGAATTACAAACATGCTTGACACAAATGAAAAATTAGCCTCAGCAAAATAGAAGATAAGAAGAACCATATATTTTAGAACTGAAAATTACAGTAACAGGTAAAAAATTTCATAGGACGGGATCAATAGCTAAATGGAAACAGAAAAGAATTGGTCGACTTGAAGGTAGAACAATTGAAATTATTCAGTCTGAACAGTTGTGAGAAAATAGACTGGAAAAAAAATGAATAAAGCCTAAGGGACCTATGGATCAAAAAAAAAATTTTTTTTAATATTCATTCCATTGGAGTCCCAGAAGGAGAGTAGAAAAAGGTCAGAGATTAAAAACTATTCAAGGGAAGCGGCTGTGGCTCAATCAGTAGGGCTCCCGTTTACCATATGGGAGGCCCTGGGTTCGGTTCCCGGGGCCTCCTGGTGAAGGCAAGCCCGCCCGCATGGCGTGGTTAGCTGACCCAGCGAGCACAAGCAGCAAGGGGGGGGATAAATGAATAAATAAAATAAAATCTTTAAAAAAAAAAAAAAAAACTATTCAAAGAAATAATGGCTGAAAACTTCCCAAAATTGGGAAGAAAAAAAACCCTATACAACCAAGAAGCTGACCCAGTCCCAAACAGGATAAACCCAAAGAAATCCACACTGAGACACAACACAAATTAAACTTCTGAAAACTAAGACAAAGGAAAAATCTTGAAAGCAGCCTGGGAAAAATGATACCAGCAAATTTCTTATCAGAAACCATGGAAGCCAAAAGGAAGTGTAACAGTATTCTTCAAGTACTGTAAGAAAGAAGTGTCAACCAAGAATCCCCTAATAAGTGAAAATATCTTTCCAGAATTGAGGGAAGTCAAGACATTCTCAGTTCTTTTTGTTTTTGTTTTTGTTTTCCTCTGAGAGAGCTTGTTGCCAGAAGAACTTTCCTGAAAGAATGGCTAAAGGAAATTCTGTACACAGAAAGGAACCCTGGAGCAACAGGAAGAAACAAAGAACATGGTAACCAAAAAATACAGAAAATTAGAATAGACTTTCCTTGAGTTTTCTAAATTATGTTTGATGGTTAAAGCAAAAATTATAATATTGTCTGATGTGGTTCTAACTGTACTTTAAGAATATTGCATTACAAATGGGGGGTAAAGTGACATAAATAGGTGTTCTTTCTATACTTGAACTGGTAAAATTACATCAGCAATAGTCTGATAAGTTCTGTATATATAATGTAATGTCTAGAACAACAGCAGAAAAAGCTTAACAAAAAGTGCATTGAAAAACATTATAGATAAATGAAAATGGAATCCCCCTAATATTCAAGTAACCCACAGGAAAGCAGGAAAAACAGAGGGAATAAACAGAAACAAAAAATAAAATGAGGGAAGCAGCTGTGGCTCAATCAGTGGGGCTCCCGTTTACCATATGGGAGGCCCCGGGTTCAGTTCCTGGGGCCTCCTGGTGAGGGCAGGCCCGCCCGCACAGCGTGGTTGGCTGACCCAGCGAGCACAAGCAGCAAGGGGGGGATAAATGAATAAATAAATTAAAAAATCTTAAAATAAATAAATAAATAAAACGAAAGACTTAAATCTAACATTTAAATACATAAGTACATTAAATGTAAATGGTCTAAATATACCAATTAAAACACAGAGGCCATCATGATTTTTCTGCAAATCTACAACTGCTCTAACAACAACAACAACAAAACAAAACCAGAAACAAAATACAATATACTGTAAACCCCCAATATATTGCCAAAATCATTTATGCCCTTGGGGGATAAAAGACAGAGCTTAGCAAATTAGATTTAAAAACATAAACCAATGGTATGCTATTTATAAGAGAGTCATTTCAAATATGAAATAGGTAGGTTGAAAATAAAATGATGGAAAAATATATTTCATACAAACATTAATCAAAAGAAAGCAGGAATGACTATATTACTCTCAGGTCAAGTAGACTTCAGAGGAAAGAAAATTACCATAGAGAGGGGAATTATATAATGATAAAATAGTCAATTGGCCAAAAAGACAGAAATTCCAAACATGTATGTATCAAGCAACAGAACTGAAAACTATGTGAAGCAAAAACTGATAGAACTGAAAGGAGAAATAAACAAATGCACAATTATAGCTAGATACTTCAACACCTCTCTCTCAGCAATTGAGAGGAAAACTAAAAAGAAAGAAGCAGGATACAGAACTCAACATCATAAGCCAACAGGATCTAATAGAAATTTATAGAACACTCCCCAATAACAGCACAATACCCATTCTTTTTATGTGTGCATGGAGCATATAACAAGATTGACTATATCCTGGGCCATAAACTCAACAGATTTAAAAGAATTGCAATTATATGGTGTGATCTCTGATCACAATGGAATCAAAGTAGAAATCAATAATAGAAAGACAACAGGAAAATCTCCAAACACTTAGAAACTAACACACTTTTGACTACTTCATAAGTCAAAGAAGGAATCTGAAGGGAACTCAAACAATACATTTAATAAATAAAAATGAAAAAAACATATAAAATTTTGTGGGATGCAACTAAAGCAGTTCTGAGAGGAAAATTTATAACTGTAAATGCATACATTAGAAAAGAGGAAAAGTTTCAAAACAATAAGCTCCCACCTCAGGAACCTAGAAAAAGAGCAAAATATACCCAAAGCAAGCAGAAGGAAGGAAATATAAAGATAAAAGCAGAAATCAATAAAATTGAAAATAGAAAAGCAATAAAGAAATCAATGAAACAAAGAGGACTTTGTGGCTTCTGCACCCTGCTCCTACCATGTCCCCCCAGTGTGGATGGACATGCAAGTAAAACCTGGACATTTATAATCTATAAATTGCAGTCTATAAATCACCCCTCTTTATCATTCTTCAGCCACTTACCCTCTGCCAGAGACCTGTGATCTGTTATTTTCTCCCATTTCTTTTTCCTCCCTACCTTAATAAATTACAGGCCTTAAAAAAAAAAAAAAAAAAAAAAAAAGAGCTATATTGGCAAATCTCTAGTAAGATTAACAAGGAACAAAAAGAAAACACAATTGCCAATATTAAGAATGAAAAAGGGGCCATCACTACAGACCCTGCAGACATCAAAAAAGATAATAAAGGAATACCACAAATAACTCTACACACATCAGCTCGACAACTTAGATGAAATTGACCAATTCCTCATAAAACATAACTTAGTTTCAAATAATGTGATTAGCCTTATAACTAATAGGAAAATTGAATTCATAGTTTTAACCCCCGCCCCCAAAATCTCCAACTCCAGATGGTTTCACTAGAGAATTCTACCAAATATTTAAAGAAGAATTAACACAAATTCTACACAATTTTTTCCCAAAGAAATGAAGAGGAGGGAAGGCTCCCAATTTATGTTATGAAGCTACTCTTACCCTGATACAAGACCAGACAAAAACAGTTGAAAAAAGAAAACTATAGGCCCAAACCCCTCATGAATACAGACATTAAAATACTTACAAAATCAGCAAATGGAATTCAGCAATATATCCAAAGTATTATATGTCATGACCAAGTGAGGTTTATTCTGGGCTACAAAGCTGATTCAATACTCAAAATTCAATCAACACACTAAAGTAGAAATATCACATGAGCATTTCTATCCATCAATACAGAACAAGCATTTGACAAAAATCAACACCTATATATTTTTTTCTTTCAACACCTATCTTATTAAAAAATAGAAGAAAAATAGGAATGGGGGGACATCCTCAACTTGATAAAGAGCATCTACTAAAAACCTACAGCTAACATTATATTTAATGGTGAAAGACTGAATGCTTTCCCCACAAGATCAGGAACAAGGCAAGGATGTCTGCTCTTACTACTACTATTCAACATAGTGCTGTAAATTCTAGCCAGTGGAAAGTGGCAAGAAATGGAAAGAAAAGACATACAGATCAAAAAAGAAGAAAAAATATGTCCCTATTTGCAGATGACATGACTGACTACAAAGAAAATCCCAAGGAATCTACAAGAAAATTCCTAGAACTAATAAGTGAGTTCAGCAAGGCCACAGGATACAAGATAAACATATAAAATTCAACTGTATTTCTAAATTTTATTAATGAATACTTGGACCCCAAAATTAAAAATCCAATACTCTTTATAATCACTCAAAAATAAAAAAGGAAATAGCCATAAATCTAACAAAACATGTATAGGATTTGTATGCCGAAAACTACACAATACTGATGAAAGAAATAAAAAGAGATCTAAATAAATGGAGAGATATTCCATGTTCAAGGATTGGAAGTCTCAACATAATAAAGATGTCAATTCTCCTCAAACTGATATACAGGTTTAACGAAATTCCTTTCAAAATCCCAGCAAGATATTTTGTAGATAGAGATTATTCTAAAATTTATACAGAAAGGCAAAGGAATTAGCATAGTGAAAACAATTTTGTAAAAGAAGAATAAAGTGGGAGGAATCATTCGACCTGTTTTCAGAACTTATTATATAGCTATAGTAATCAGGAGGGTGTGGTATTGGTAGAGGGATAGACATATGGGTCAAAGAACAGAACAGAGAACCCAGAAATAAACCCACACAAATTTGCCCAATTGATTTTTGATAAAGGTACAAAAGCAATTAATTGGGGAAAAATGGCCTTTTTAAAACTTGGTGCTAGAGACACTGGACAGCCATAGGGCAAAAATTGAACATCAACCTAAGTCTCATACCTTATACAAAAATAAACTGAAAATGGATCATGGACTTAAATGCAAAATGCAAAATTACAAAACTTTTAGAAATGAACTTAGAAAAGTTTTGGGATCAAGGATTTGGCAAGATTTATTAGATTTGACTCTAAATGCATGATCGATAAAAAGAAAAATAAACTGGTCTTCATTAAAAACAAAAACTTGTGCTTTGTGAGAAATCCTATTAAGAGGATGACAAGACAAGCTACCAAGAGGGAGAAAATATTTTCAAATCACAAATCTAACAGAGGTCTAGCATCTAAAATGTATAAAGAACTCTAAAAACTCAACAGTAAAAATCAATCCAATTAGAAAATGTGTGAAAGATATGAATAGGAATTCATCCCATGGACATACAGATGGCAAATAAGCATGTAAAAAGATATTCAACATCAACAACCATTAGGGAAGTGCAAATTAAAACTGCAATTAGATATAAGAACACAGCCATTGGAACAGCTAAAACAAAAAATAATAACACCAAATGCTGGTGTGGATGTAGAGAAATGATCACTCACATATTGCTGGTGGGAATGGAAAATGGTACACTCTGGAAAAACATTTTGGCAATTTGTTTTGAAAACTAAGCATGCAACTACCATATGACCCAGAACTTGCACTCTGGCATTTATCCCAAGGCAACGAAGACTTATGTTCATACCAAATCTACACAGGAATGTTTACAGCAGCTTTATTCATAATAGCCAAAGAATGGGAAATAACCCAGATGTCCTTTAAGGGGCAAATGGTTAAACAAATTGTGGTATAGCCCTACCATGGACTACTACTGTGCAATAAAAAGGAATGAGCTATTAATACACACAACAACCTGGGTGAATCTCCAGAGAATTATGCTGAGTGAAAAAAGTCAATCTTAAAAGGTTACATATTGTATGATTCCATTTACGTAAGGTTCTTTAAATGACAAAATTCTAGAAATGGAGAAAGGATCAGTGGTTGTCAGGTTAAAGAGGTGGTGAGGCTGAGAAGGAAGTGGATGTGACTGTAAAAGGGATCCTTGTGGTGATGGAAAAGTTCTTGACTGCATCAGTGCCAACATCTTCGTTGTGATATTGTTCTGTAGTTCTGCAAGGTGTTACCCCCGGGCTATCTCTCTGCTTTATGTCTTACCACTGCATGCGAATGAACAATTATCTCACAATAAAAGGTTAATTTAAAAAAAACCAAATATACCTGGGCCTCACCCCAGACTAATTAAATTGGAATCTTTGAGCAGGTGGGGGTGTGCTGGGTAGGCAGAGACCTTTTTAAAGACCCCCCCGACCCCCCAACCAGGAAATTCTAATCTTCACCTAGGGCTGGACACTGCTGCTCTGACAATCCCAGCCCTCCTTAGGTGTCAGCATCACTAGGGACTATCAAGCACACGTCCCCTGGGGGTGAAGAGGATGGTTGAAGAGACAGAGCCTCAGCCTCTTCACCTTCCCAGGTTTCCTGGAGGAACTCTTCCTTCCAGTATGGTTCCTATAAGTAATTCGAAAACCACTGTCCCAGGTTATATTGGCTCCTAAAACCAAGACATCCTGTGGAACAGAGCAGGGCTTTCTGGGGTGATAGAAGGCAAAGCAGGCCGTTCTCCACTGGCAGCCGACAGCCCCTGGCCCTGGCAGGCTGGACCAGGCTGGCTCGGGGGCGTGCATACTCGCGGAGACATGCCGCATTTCAGCAGGTAACCAAGGAGAATTCTTGGGCCCCTCAGGGATCAATGAGCTGGTGCTCAGCTACCATGATGTGCTGAAGCAGCAGGGTGCATGCACCCAGCTTCAATCCTGCTGCCCAGTCCAAACAGGGGCAAGCCCGCAGGAGGACTGCCAGGGAAACCAGAGGAGACCAGCCTGCAGGAAGTGAGGGAAACCCTCTCACCTCAGTGAGGAGTGTGGTGCTTTTTTGCAGCAAGCCCTCTGCTCAGCAGCAGGGGCAGGGTGGGGGGCCAGCAGGGATGTGGCCTGGAACAGCCTGGAGCAGTCATGGCCGGCTGTGCCCACCCAGTGACATGCTGTCACGCTCCCGTGGTGGCTCCTGGGGCGCGGTGCTTCCTGGCAGGCTCTGGCCCTGCTCTGCCCACAGCTGTTATGAGCGTTTTGTCCATACACAGGGTTGTCAGGGTTCTCTGCTTACCCAACTCTGGTATGATCCAACCTTGGCCCAAACCAGAGGTGAATCAGGGTGGGGTAAGGAAGGAGTGGCAATTCTTGAAGCTGACCACCTACTAGGTGCCAGGTGCTTTATGTCCCTTTCTCATTCAAGTTTCAGAGTGAAACTGGCATTAGTGGTGGTAGTGACAGCAGTAAAGGGGCAGTGCTGCTTGTTTCAGATGAAGAAACTGAGGCCCAGAGAAGTTCAATGATTTAAGGTCCCACTGGTAGTAAGGGGCACACAGTGATTCAGTTCTGGGTCTATGGCTCCTTTCCTCTCTGCTGCACCTCATTACCTAATTTGGTGTTGCCTGGAGAGGAGGATTTGGTGCAGCTCTGTGTTGTTATGGGCACCACTCCAACTGCTCCCTTCCCTGACCAGGGGCATACACGTGTAGGGCATTCTGCCGAGCAACTTACAAACATCTTAGTTGATTCTTTACCAGTCCTATGAGGTGGGTTTCCATGTTCCCACTTTCCCGGGAACTGCCACAAGTGGGAGGGGCACATCTGGGACTCAAACCTTGCTGAGTTTGAGTCCAAAACCCGTCTTCTCTTTTTGGTTTGTTTATTTGTTTGATCAGCCTACCCTTTTTCAGGACTGTCATTGTGGATAAGGAAGCGAAACGGCCGGGAGAAGCCTCCGCCACCCACAATTGTCAAGATTTTTGAGCTCTCAGCATAGTTCATCCTGGAGCTTGAAGACCTTGACGATGCATTTCTTTCCAAACCATCTGTGCAACAGGTAGGAAGCTCTGTTGTCTCTTACTGTGCCAGTTTCAAACGGGGAGCCTTCTGGGATGGCACTGTTGGAGCCTGCACAGGACGCTCACAGCCCTTGGCGCGTCAAAGGAGTCGGGTCTGATCAGGGCCAGGCTTTGGCCCCTTGTTTCTCTCCCAGTTCTACAACGAGGGAGCTTTGCTTAGTCACTACACAAGTTGCCCATTTTCTCATTAATCAAACATTAAAAGGGCATGTGATTGTTTTTCAGTAAGGGGACTTTCCGTTTTTGTTGCAAACCTCCTGAGAAGATCCGTGACCACAGACTTCCCCACTCACTGGTATCTGAGTGTGTTTAAAGAGTGCTGACATCACTGCCTGCGCCTCAGAGCACTGGGCCACACCCCAGGAGTGTGGAACCTGAGTCGGGCCACTGTCCTGCTTCCACCATGGATGTCCTGCTCAGGCACTCGAGCTCAGGTAGCCGGGGGGGTTTCCCTGCACCTCTCCCCAGTTGCTTCACAGCTATGCAGATCGCCTGGCCGGCTCAGTGGGCAACTTTTGCAATCCAAGGATGGTTCCATTTGCTTTGAAGCAGGAGAGGTTTTGTTTTGTGTTAGTAAACACTAAGTGTGGTCCTTGGGCAGAGATGAAGATGAGAAAATAAAGGTGCAGCCTTAGAACCAAGTGAAAAGAGACCCCAATGAGAGCAAGACCCCACCGGGATGTTATCTCAGGCAGGTCACCAATGAGAGAGGACAGAAGCCAGAATATCACTGTGCAAATACTCCCTGAAGGGTTTTTTTTCCCTACTGGAAAAACAAGGTAATTTAGAGACTGGAATTTGAAGTAATTGGGAGTGTGGATTATGAGTTCAGGTTGAAATGTTGACTTCTAGTTGTATGGCCTCCTGACTGCCTATCCCCAAACTGTGGTTATCACGAAACGAAGCTGGACTTTGTGTGCTCAGAAATGGCACCTTTGGGGAGACAAGAAGTTCTATGAGGCCATTAGACGTTACAAACTGCCCGAAGGAAGCAGGCAGGACAGCTGTGTATTTGATAAAGCACTAATTAAGAACTGTTTTCAAAGATGATGATGCCAACGTAGAGCGGGGCAGCTGGAGGGCCACTAGTGGGACTCCCACTCATCAATTCTCACGTCCTCTAATGCACCTGGGAGACCTGGCTCCACGTGTCACCTCACTCAGGCCCTACCTCGGGCTGCACTGAGACCTCTGTCCATGAGGGAACGGGGGAAGACAAATGCTGGGGAAATGTGCTAAAATCAGCTGGAGCCTAATTCCGCTTTTCTCCACATGTGAAGTTGGTTCTGCCAGCCAGTCCTGCCACATCTGATGAGGAGCATGATGGGTCAGTGGGTGACTCTGTGCCTTTCCCGCACAGGAGCACCAGGAGGCTCCTGTCCAACCCTCGTTCCCACCGCTGATGGCGGGAGCAGGCCCTTAGAATATCTCTGCCCACAAATGAAACTGGGTAATAACACGAGGAAGTGTCTACCCAAACAGTTCTTTCCTGCTTACCTTCTACAACACCACACACATTGGCATACACATCCAATATCTTTTTCCTTCGACTTTGAATCTGTGAAAAAAAGTTGAAAGAATGTTAATCTCCAGAAAGGGGGGAAATGGTAACATAGAACCAAACAGTCCCTCTCAGTATTGGCAAATAGATGCTTTTCTCTGATGCCTAAGAAATGTTGAAACAGACCCTGACAAAGTCCTGGTATGGAAATCTCACCCACAATTCACAGGGAGAAAGCTTTTTCTTTGGGTTATCCAGTGAAAGCACCCTTAGTGTCCAGTGGACATTGAGACTCACAAGACAAACAGAGACCACATTTGGCATCAGTCTATTTAGAAGGACGTGTGTCGGGGGCCCCAGCCTGTCATCAGGGCAGCGTGCAGTCCTGGTCGCCTGCCGAGCTCTGCAGGAGTTCTCTCCTCCCAGCTGGGACAGCTCAGCATAAGGAGCAGAGCTCCACAACGGACAGGTGCGGGGTCCCTGACTGGAAAGCCCACGTCCCTGTAACAACTCCACAGGCCTCCAGGGCCCTTCAAGTGGCAGGCCCAGATCCAGAAGTCAAACGATGCTGTCTACCAGTCACGAGTCATTTTTACCATAAGCCACATTGCCCAGCAAGTTAGCAAGTTACTCTTAGGCTGCCAGGGGAACAGAGCTGGGAAGCTGACCAAACCGAGTCTCATGCAGCTTCGTGTAGCCTGCCCAAGGCAGCCTACTTTAGGTAATAATACAGTGTGGACAATTTTTGTATGTGATCCTATATATATATTTTTTATAATAAATATATATGTAGAAAATATCAGGTTGGATATGCACCAGTATGTTTATAAAGGTTCGTTCTGTCCTGTGATGTTCCAGGTGATTTTAATTTTGTTTATTATTATTTCTCATTTTCTTCAATAAAGCTATAGAATAAGAAAAAGCAAAGTTTACCTATTTTTTAAAAAATCTTGTCTTAAACCTGTCACACTGTGCAGGTTTCATATCATGGATTTGTGGGAGAAACATCTTGTCTCACCAAAAGGCTTATTAAATAAGGAATGCCAGGCCCTTTGGCCACAAATCAGACAAATGTCTACTGCAGATGCAGTGCATTATTTTACTGCCTCAATAAATTGTATTTGTAGAAGAATGGTGTACGCGTGCCAGAGCCTCACCCCAGTTGACCTGTTGTTGGTGGAAGACTTATCTCTCGTCAAGTGAACCAAGGATAACAAGCACAGCTCTGGGGACCCTTGCTTGTCGGTGGCAGGCTCTTCGTCACTGTCCATGCTCCGACTCAACAGCTGCTCGTTCTCAGAGGACGCATCATTCTCACTGGAGAAACAAGAGGGACATGAGTGGGGCCTGGAAAGGCACTGCTCTGCAAGTTCTCTCCGTGATTACCTCTAGTGCCAAGGGGTGAATACGAGGGAGACAACATTTGCCCATCAAACTCTTACTGAGCACCTCGTGGGCACCAGGTCCCGGGGGCAGGAGACAAGAAAGGTACATCCTTGCTCTTTTCCAAACAAGTGACTACCACACAGGGTGCTAGATATGTGCTCTGTAGAGAAAGTTCTCCGGAAGGTTGCAGTGGGAGCTCCGAGGCGTGAGCAGCTCTTCACGGGAGGCCTGGGGCTGCCAGTGAGGGTGGGACCACAGCTTGTCATCTTTCCATCCCCCCATACCATCTGACACATGGGAGATGTCCAGTAGGTGTTTGTTGGATATGTTGTGGATCTCTATATTTAATGCAGATGAGCACCACGTTCAATCTTGGGTCTTCATGTTAAGTGAACTAGTTTATGGGGATGGGGACAATACTAAATCCATGCAAACTCTCAGAAATAACTGAAGATAAAGCTGAACGAAAACGAGGGGCCAGAGTGTTCAGAGCTTTCTCTCTCGTCTGGGAAGGGGGTGACCTGGCTGGCAGGTGTGCATCATGGGGATGGCAAGCCCAGGTCTCGAGGGAATCCAATAGAAAGGTGGGACGGGAGTCCAGGGTGACGAACACTGGGCTCATTTGATACCATGCCACTGCTAAGGTCATACTCGTCACCACGACAGGGTGTCCAGCCATAAGCACGTGTGGGTTGGGCCTTAAACTCACAAAGAAAATGTTAAGGAAAAGCTTTTTCTGCAGCTCATTAAAAACATTCAAAATATATTAAAAACAATATTCTTTTATAAGTATCCTGCTCGCTTCCTGTCCTTTGGCTGAAGAGATTTTTCAAAAAAGGATTATATTTGCTAGTAGCTGGGTTATAGTAATAAAGCCCACACTCAAATACAACCCTAGAGACAGAATGATAAAAGAAGAACAACGGATGATGCTCCAATGGCAAAACCCTCTTCCCAATTTGATTTCAGGGCCTGGTAGGGATTCAGTTCCCCCTCCCACTCTCTGCACAAGCGAGAGGGCAAACATGGAAAGAGAAAGTCATACTGTCCACAGCTGAGTCATCTCCCATTTCCATATCTTCTCCAAGGATCTGACAGCAGGTGTGAGGGGAAGAAATCTCAGTGCCTTGATGTTTTCTTAAGGCACAATTTTCAAGTTTTAACTTGTATTTAGCATTGTATATGAAAAAAGTACTTCCCCCCAATTTTCCTCGGTCATTATGTGAAGGAAACATCTCCTGCCTTTCTGAATACCTTTTTTTTTTTCCTCTTTGAACTTTTGGGGATAAGAAAATCCAAAAAAGCAGAAGGAAAGAGGCTAAAATAAAATGGGATTATGGAGGGACTTGAGGCTGGAGGACCAATTCCATTTCCAAAGAGGCAGTAGTGAAGAGCCAAATTCCTGTATCACTGTGCCAGAAGCCTCAACTCAGTCCTGGGAACAGCAGCTTGGACCTTGGCAGATACTGGCCCAGAGGTACACAGATCTATTATTTAGACTGCAAATTCCCGGAGGTTTGGAAAACTGATCAGTTGGAATGCCCCTATTGAGGCACTTACAGGAAATATCCTCTCTCTAAGGGACTGACTAATTTAACATGTGCAATCTGCTTTTCTTTCTCAGGATGCAAAGATTTCATTTTTTACAGTTGCTTCCTGCCCTTTTGTCAGGACTGTTGAGAGATGCTGGAGTTTTCCAAATGAGACCATGAGTTTGGAAGTGCTTTAAAAATGCCACTTTTTAAATGCCAAAGCTCTTTACAAACGTCTGGGCTCATTGTGACTCCTAAATATGAAAGGCTTTCAAGAGCCTTCACAAGCACAGTGTAATGGAAAGACCAGGGGGCCAGGTGCCAGGGGAGGAGGGTTTTCATCTCTGCTCTTTGTAGCCTGTTTCATGACCCCGGTCATGTCATTTAACCTCTCGTGGCCTCTGGGCCCCCATCTGCGAGGTGCGTGGTTTGGGAGGTGATGTCCTCCCAGCTCCAGCCTGGAATGGTCCTGGGATGGAGGCCTGGCGGGGAGGGCTGAGCACACTGCCTGGAGCCCAAGCAGGAGCAACTGCAAATGAAGGTCAAAGAATAAAAAGCGTATTTCCCTCCACCCTAGATTTTTTAAAGTGGGGGCTCTTTTGGGATTCCAGGCAGATGTGGTAAAAACTGTACAGCTTGAAGCTTCCTTAAGAGGCTTTATTATGGCGAGTGAGTAGCTCAACAGGAGCCGGACGGCCTGAACTTGGACCCCTGCCTGCCCTTCCCCTCGCTTGTTGGGTGACCTTCGGCAAGTGACAACTTCCAAACCCTGGTTTCCCCATCTATAAATGGGGACAATAAACAATAGCCCTTTGCTCCTAGAGCTGCAGGAAGACGTGGTGTAGTCTGACACATAATAACACCTAACCTTTGTTAGCCATCATCGTCGCCGTGACTACTGTTACTATGGCAGCATCAGAGCCAGCATCAGCACCGGTGATGGAGGTACTGGTGGGACAGTTGCAGCCGCACTAGCAGCACCATTAACCCCGATTACCCTGGTCCTTGGCTTACGCTCTTTAGAGAAGAACGTGGTGTGTCCAAGGCTTCGGGATTCTCACAGAAGGATGTTAAAGAGGAAGGGCTGAGGGCATGTGGCTCAGGGCAAGGAGCATGTGTCCTGGGCTGGGGGCGGATATTATTAGCCAGCCGCTCCTAATGCCACCTGGTCCTGGCTGGTCCCCGAATGAGGCCAAACACCAGCCCAGATGAATCAGCTGTGGGTAAACAGTCCTCTGACCTCTAGTGTGGCCCTCTCACCATGTCCTTCCCCAGCATGGGCCCAGCAAACCCGTCGCAAAACTGCTCCATAGAGCTGGTTTGACTGTCTCCCCTTCAAGCCCAGGGCTCCACTGGGATTCCCTCCTTGTCCTCATTTGGGGTCAGGGGGCTGATATAGTGGCTGCTGCTGGCTTGACCTTACCTCTTGGTAGTCTTTGCTGGAGTTGCTGTCAGCTTCTCGAATTCATCCTTCTCAGAGAAAATCACCACATTGTCTATAGGTAAATGGGAAGATATGGGAAGGGAATGAGTTAAAACTAACTCTCTGTGTCTGTTTGTCTTTCCCCTCACTCACATCCTCTTTCCCAGAATTGCCTGGTGATTAAACCCCCTAAATGATGCCACTCTTTTAACTTTACCCCAAGGGTTCAGTGAAGCATGGGTGCTACCCACACCTCTTCCTGTGGCCTCTGTACTAAGGGATGTGAGAGTAAGCATTAAGAGGTCAGGCTGCGGGGGCGAGTGAGGAGAGGAGCATGTCATCCCCATCGCATTCTCTTGGGGTGAAGTGCACAGGGCTGAGTTTGCAGACCTTGGACCTCTTTCTTCTCCTCTTCCTTGCTCACTTGGGCTTCCACGCTCTTCACCGGGTGGCTGGTGCAGCAGGCTGGTTGGAGGAAGAGGAGGGTGTGAGTAGCTACGCTCACTGACTGGGCAGAGGAAGTTGATGGAACTTTCTGAGAGAGGGTGGTGGGGTGGGCATAGGGGCTCTGGACATATGGGGGCAGTCACCTTGGGCAGAAGGCCTCGTTTTCATGATGTAGAACATGATGATGAGGACAATGGCAATGGCCATGATGAAGATGGTGGACATGGCAATGATCAGGGCTGTGGCCAGATGTCCTTGGCTCGAGAGGTCTGCTGGAGTCAGGGGAGAGAAAGCAGTGACCTAGGGCTCAAGAGCCTCTGCAGACAACGGGTACCCTCCAATTAGTTAGTGCTCCCTCTCCTTGAAGACCATGGTTCCCTGCAAGCAATGGGCCCACCATCAGGATGCTTCCAGGGGAACTTTGGAATTGGAAATGCTGACTTAGTCTGAGAACCAAGCACAAACATTTTGTTAAATTTTAAGATGGAAAGTTCTTATCAGGTTGGTTTGGTTTGAGATTTTCTTTGGTTGCCAGATCAGGATTGCCCATTAGCCTGCCCTTCCTTGCTTGTTTTGAACATGGCTTATAGTATAACAGACTTCTCCAGTTCACTCGGGTTATGCTTGGGTTGCTTGCTCTTGATTCTACTACTTTGGGAAACGGGGGTGGGAGGTGAGGGGAAAGGGAGGATGGACAAGGAAGGACGTGGAGAGGAAGAAAGGTCAATGAAAAAATGGGTCCTGAACATAATTCAATAGTTCAATCCAAGTTTAGCCACTTCTAATCGAAAGTCAGGATGCAAAAGTGAATTTCTAGGACTACAGGTTTTATTCTTGGGTTAGCTCCATCCGTGTCTCGTGCAATTTCAACATAGGAATAATACAAACCCCAGGGCAAAGACGGTCAGTAGGATGTGCTTATTCTGCCTATTTTGTCAGATTCTGGTCTTCTGCCCCATCAGGGCAGCCCCTTATCCCAGGGGAACTGTGCACATTTTCCTGATTAATGTCTGCCTTTGATGTGTAAAACATGTTGAAGGCTGTTCCATGCTATGAAATAACTAATCCAGATTCTGGTTCTCATGAAGCAGAATCCAGATTACCCATCACCCAACCAGGACAGTGAATGAGCAAGAACTTGAGGCGTCCCTGGGATGGTCTGACAAGGCTGGAGTGCAGCACTGATAAGCGGCTCGGTGCCATTTCCCAGTCCTCTGTGGGGGAGTCCGCCAGGAAAACTAGCCTCAGGGGGTCACTTGGGGAGTCTCTGGAACATGGATTGGGTGCTAGGTATAGGTGATGGAAATGTTTTAAAATCCTCCGTGTTATATGTTACCTCCCCTGGGCCCTGGTGGAAATGAGGTGCAGACATCCTAGCAGAGTTGTTGGGGCGGGGTGGGGGGGGCAGGCTTCGAGGAGGCTGCCGTGCCACGTGCACTGCAGGCTTCCGAAGGGGCTCCAAGCCTCGCTGAAACCTGGCCTTACGTATGTGCAAGTGAAGGGGTGCATTTCAGACAGTTTGAGGGGGACAGGAGGGTCTAGCTCAGGTCTTGCTCTGAGGGGAAACATTCGGCTTTGGGGGTATTTGTGGTTCTGTCCTCCTCGGCCATTTCTATCCCTCAAGGATTAGGGAGAAGGAAAATGTAGTTATTGAAAGTGAATACGAAAGGGCGAAGGTCAGCGGGCTTCTATGAAAGCCAGCAATGAAAGTGCTGTTGTTTTCCTGCCAAGCCAAAGCCCAAGGAGGGCCTGTCCCCTCCCCGCTGTGGGGATTGCTCTGGTCGCCGCGAGGGGCCACCGCTTGCTTCGCTGTCTGAGCCACCCACCCACCCAGCAGCCACGTGCTCCTGCCGCTCTGGGGACCTGCTTTTACCATGAACACATCTAGTGGACTGAGGACACCCCTGGAGGGATCAATTCCACTTCTTCCTGAGACAACCATTAATTTCCAGCAATTGGGGCAGCTTGTGTGATTAAACCATACTGGAGAAATGATTCGAGAGGGGAAGAGCTTCAGAATATCTGCTAAGAATTATTTCCTCCCTTCTTCTTAACTTGCATCCAACTGCCCCTTATTTTCGAGGTGGCTGAACCCCAAGCACTCTCCTTACCCTTATGGACTTGCTGGAAAGGAGAGAGGGTGCTGCTGCCAGAGCTGCTGCGGAAGTCGGCTGAGTCTCCCCAAGTGGCTCCCACACCTGCAAGGAGATAAAGGGACCCTGGGCTCTTCACAGGGTCTGGAGAAGCTCCTCCACCTGCAAAGCTGAAAAGCAGTGGCAAGAGAACTTCTAGGTCTAGAATTCCAGATAATGAATTAGCTGCAGAGAGAGAGGAAAGAGGGAAGGGGAAATATTTTTACTTCTTAGAGTGGTTAATAATCCCTAATGAGGGAAGCAGTTGTGGCTCAATCAGTGGGGCTCCCGTTTACCATATGGGAGGCCCCGGGTTCGGTTCCTGGGGCCTCCTGGTGACGGCAGGCCCGCCCGCACAGCGTGGTTAGCTGACTCAGCGAGCACAAGCAGCAAGGGGGGGATAAATGAATAAATAAATAAATAAAATCTTTAAAAAAAAAATAATAATAATCCCTAATGAGTATTCTGACCTTTCAAAAGTTATTACCCTTCAAAAAAAAAAAAAAAAAGACACAAGTATTGGGGTGATGAGAAGTTTTGGTAATGAATGGTGGTGATAGAAGTACAACACTGTAAAAGTAATCAACACCACTCAATTGTGTACCTGAAAGTGGGTAAAATGGGAGATGTTATATAGACATGTTACCACAATAAAAATTAAAATAAAATAAAAAAGGCTTGTAATAACTCTGCTAAAACCAAACAGCAGCCTTTGGTGGAGTTTACAAGCCTCACCAACTCAATCTTCCTGTGAATTGAGATAAAGCATATGCAATCTATAAAAATGAGAAGAAGTTTTGAGTATATAAAAGTTTTATTAGGAAGAAGTAATAATTGACTAATTCTTACAATTATATACAGCAGGATAGTATTTTAATACTTTTGTTCTAATTATAAAAGTAATATATGTTCATTATTAAAATTTTAGAAAACTCAGAATTTGAGAAGTAAAACAATCACCCATAGCCTCACTGCCTGAGACTGGCATTTTGGTGTACTTTCCCCTGGGCTTTTTCCTATGAGTTCTTTCTAAAATAATTGTGACCAAACTGTTCAAGAAAAGGGATGAGCATTCTATTCCTTCAAAACCATGATTCACAAAGCTCCTCTTCCATGTGAAAAAAAGCATCAGTTAGCAGGGATAAAATGGAAGCTGATTTTGCGATCAATCTAATCACAAAGGAAATGTTCTGTTAAAACAAACAAAAATGTTCTGCCACCAAAAAGACAGTGTCCTGATGGCCGACCTTTGGTTCTATGATTAATAAATGAGTCTCCCTCCCTCCCTTTTGTCTCTACCACTCTGGAGTGATTGGTGAGGATAGTCTGCATTATGAAAAGTCAGCTGGTGAGTAAAGGACAAGAGGACGCTCCTCCCCAGAGCCCATGTCCACCTGTCCCCCCCAGCCCGACCCAGCAACACGGAGTGGCACCAGGTAAGAGCCTCCCCAGCTCACTGCCACCTGTGACACCTCCTTGAGAAACAAGCTTCTCAGGAGAAACAAACCTCTGTTGTGGAAGCACCTCTAAAGGTGTCTCCATACCGTGTTTGGGACAACCTCAGAGACACGACAGCTTCTAGACCTACTCAAGCAGACAGTGGCCACGGCTCCCAGGGCGAGGAAAAGCCTGATGACTCTTTCACACGTTTGTTCAGTAAGTGGAAAAGTCACAGAGCAGGGTCAGAAACTTTTGAATCCTTACAGCTTTGAAAACAAATAGAAAACTCTACAAATAAAGTAGGGTGGGGGCCTCGGGAGGGAGCTGGGTCAAGCTGAGAAATGGCTTGCAGAGTAATTCTGTTAAGTGCCACAAGCCTCTCAGAGGCCTGCCTGTCATTCAGCGTGGACAGGAAATTAAACTGTCGGCTGGTGCATGAAAAATGTCACCTGCCTGCTGAGGGGCAAGAGATGCAAGCTCTTTAAACAGCAAACCCTAATGTCGTGAGACAGTGAGCCCTGGGAAAGCAGAGTCTGTCTAGGGAGTGAGGTACGTATGCCCTACTCAATCACGGCACTCCCAAAACGCCTGGAGAAGGCCTTGCCCTCTGGGACCCCAACGCGGCTTGTTAGCGCGGCGAGGCACATGGACTAGCTAACCTGTCCTTGTGTTAGCCCTTGAGTCCACTCACAAAGTCGGACTTCTTAGAATCAGAGGCGCCTGCCTCTCTGGAGATTTGCCTGCGTTTACAATATAAATGCGACTACAATAAAAATTAAAATAAGAAAATGTCTCCCGAAGTGGCTCCCACACCTGCAAGGAGATAAAGGGACCCTGGATTCTTCAAAAGGATCTGGAGAAGCACCTCCACCTGCAAAACCCGAAAAGCAGTTGCAAGAGAGCGTCTGGGTCTAGAATTCTAGATTTTGAATCAGCTGGAGAGAGTGGGCTGAGGGAAGGAGAAACATTTTTACCTCTTAGAGTGGCTAATAATCCCTAAAGAGTATTCTGACCTTTCAAAGGTTATTGCTTTTCAAATAAAAAGACACACATATCGGGGTGATGAGAAAGTTTTGGTCACGAGCTTTCTCTGGAGTCCAGGGGCTTGCTCTGACCCCCCGGCCTTCGCCCTTTTGCCTGGTGTCTGCCACCTGAAGGGCTGGCTCCAAAGCTGGAGTGTGAGCCACCCAGACAGCCGTGAGTGGGTGGGCCTGCCCCCCGGACCAGGGCTCTCAGCCTCCTCAGCCTCCTCAGCCTCCTCAGCCTCCTCAGCCTCCTCAGCC